>CARXXK010000001.1:150537676-150968967 GCA_949089665.1 Macrosiphum euphorbiae | reverse complement strand
AAAAAATGTTATACTCAATTTGGAGGTAAAAACAGAGTGACCAACTTATCTTACTATAAAGGTTTCTTCCTAAATACTTAGAGAGTAAAGGGTATCTAATATAACTTTATACTATAGAAGTAGTATTTATGTGTATTTATAGTTAAGATATTTTAACTAATAATAACAAATATTACTAGCCCCCTCGGCTAAATCTATGTTAATAAATAATAATACAAAAATAAAATACCTAGACTCGTGAGAAGATGCCGAAGTTCTGCAGATGATATATATCCATTACCATCTTTGTCAAAATGGCGTAATCCTTCATTGAAATCTTCAGCAGTATTAGATGATCGATTTTTTGAAATTGCTTGATAAATCGGTAGAAATACTTCAAATGTTATTCTTTCATCTGTAAGAAAATAAAATATCTATATTACACCAGTCTTCAGATGTTCAAAATAACCTAATATATAAAACTAAACTATACTCCGTCCAACAAAAGAATGCGCTAATTCAGTACATCCCTATGCAACACCCTGCCAGGTGGAACCAGTCTTTATGGCAGAATAGCTTCTTTACGTTGGGCGCATTCCTCAATAGACATAATACTTACATCTTTTCAAGAATGTTTTCAAAACAAATAGATATTTCTGGGAGAAAAAATATCTTTTTAATATGATTCAGATAACATAATAACAATTTTTAATAAAACGTTAAACGTTTACCTAAATCAAACTTAAAATTAACAACTTTTGTATTTTTTATATTTTAATTTTAAAATGAAATGATAGATTTTTGTGACATCTGTTGAAAATTAAAATATCTAAAAAAAAATAAAATATTCTTTAAGTTTGATAGGAAATAGGTCAAGTCAATGTATGCCAACATAAAGACTTACGTCACAAATTTGGAACCACCAAATTCTAATTTTCTATGATGTATGTTTATAAGACAGACGACACAAGCGGATGTAGCGTTCTTCTTAATATATATTATATAGTTCAATAAAA
Organism: Macrosiphum euphorbiae; assembly: GCA_949089665.1. Classification (NCBI taxonomy): domain Eukaryota; kingdom Metazoa; phylum Arthropoda; class Insecta; order Hemiptera; family Aphididae; genus Macrosiphum; species Macrosiphum euphorbiae. The sequence continues at coordinate 150,967,972 of CARXXK010000001.1, read as the reverse complement.
AATTTTACTTCTGGCTACTATTTTAAATCTCAGGTAGGCCTGCCTATGAATACATGACCACACCTACAGCTGTAAGTGAATGTTGGGTATTTTTTTAAATATTTAAACCTAAGATGAATCAATTCTGTTCTATTATACAGATTCCCATGTAGAATCAGTAAGAAGTTCGTCCAAACTTGTTTATCATAGATTCTTGATTTTAAAATGCAAAAACGAGTTTTGATTACCAATTATTTTTCCAGATTGTTTGGGAATCAATTAAAAAATGCATTAATTTTTTTTTTAGACTTTAATCAATAATTGAAGAATCAATTGTTAGGGTGGTATGCCAAATTTAAACATACCAATTGAAAGCTACCAAATAAAATGAATCATATTTTAAATCCTTCAATTTTCATACTTCAATTTATGTAGGGGAGTAAAACATGTTTTTATTCTTTAAGTTGTACAATGTGAAAATAAATTTTACCTGCTTTGTGTTGTTGAGTAAATTTATTGACATCAGATTCAGTTGGGTTTTGACCTAATGCTCGTAGAGCATTGCCAATTTGTGATATATGTATTTTGTTATCGCCTCGAATATCAAATAATTGAAATGCTTCCTGCATTTCTGTAAATAAAATCCATTTACATTAATATAATAGTGCACAGTAAAATTATTTATAATTATTACCATCCATTGAAGTTATAACTTTTACAGTATCATAATTATAAGAATACATTTTAGATAATATTTTAGAAAAAGTTATATTATTATAAAGTTACTCTCGACCACATACTACAGTATTACACTATGATGTCTGTTGTACTTAATAAGTACACTCACTCTTTTTTAACCTTGTCACACAAATTTCTATTAGCTATGAGGACGAGTTTCACATTAGGACCAAATAAGGTAATGAGATTGTAGTCAATACCTTAGCTGTACTACATTCATAATTCAATAATATACAGAGTGTAGGTACTTACCAGACAGATGTTCATCCGAATAAGACGCCTGCGGGCAAATTAATTAAAACTAAATTAATACAGTGAATAAACTAAAGAATATATTTGTATATTGATGTACAAATATAGTATAATATTATACATGTTATTAGTTTTGTAGATATAGTAATTTTTATTATTATTGAAGAAATTATAATTCTTACCGTTTTACTCATGGTGTTGGTTGTTTGATTTAATTATTTGAATTTATATTATTAATGTTAATAATCGTGTTACTAGTGATGAATGACAAAATAATTATTCGGTTCCGTAAATTCTAAGATTTTGTCATTACTTGATTAGTCAATCATGACCATGATTCATTACCTAAAAATCTAAGGAATTTTTACAAAAGCAACAGTGACATTAGTCAGTTATTACAGTGATAACACGTATACAACAAACAGTATATCCATATGGGTAATAAATATTTACCTTTTACTGATCGTATTATGTGACATGTCATATTTTAATATTTATAATTCATTTTATTTTTAATCAATGTAATTCTTAGTTAAAATTTAGATTGTAATAAATTAGTCAGTTAAATCCACACTTCACATGAATAATAAAACTAATAAAAGAATAAATTCTTGATTATAATCTAGACAAGTGGCTCTCAATCGGTGGTTAAATGTGATGAATTCATAGACCTTATACAGTCTGTTACTCTGTTATACCTACGACTAGTATGGCCGAAATTGGGGGTTGGGATTGAGTATTTGATTGGGCTTAGCACCCCCCCCCTCACCACCCCAAAAATATAGTTTTCTAGTTGTGGGATCTGTGTTATTATTATATAACATGTATGTTAGTCCAGTCATATTAGGTTTTCAGCTCGAAAAAATTCCCACCTAGCTGAATTTTGGTACACACCTTTATGGCTTATTTATGACATCGTTGTAAACAACGTGTGAAAAGTCGCCATCTGTATCATGTACTCGTCAAAGGTTATTCGAGGTCAAAGGTCACGAATTTGGCCTTTTTATGAGTCGTACAATAAAAAGTTCTGGTTATAAATTGTAGAGGAAGTAATTATCTACAAAAAAGATCTTATGACATTTTCAAGTAAAAGTTATAGTTTTTGCGTTATAAGGCCATCAAAATGTAGGTACACTTTTAATGAAATATGAAATTTTGCTAAAAACAAGTAGCCTTTGAGTTAATATCTCGCTTTATACTGGTTGTACAAAAAAAAATGTTCATACAAAAATTGTGGAGGACTAAATTATCTACATGATGGTTATACACTTATACATATATATCCAATCGCACTTGCGGTATACGAATTTTCACGTTTACCGTACAAAATTAGGATAATATTATATATTATAATATATGTAGATTGTAGGTATATTAGGGCGGTGCTTATAGCTATAGAGGTCAATTTTTTTTTTGAAATTTAATGACGAGTGCAGCTTCAAACTTTGTTATATGTATTAAAAAAATAATTATGATAAAGTTTGACCGTGATAAGTCTACCATTTACCGTGCCTCATAGGGGTTGAAGTTTTATTAATTGGGGATGAATTTCTATTTTTTTGCATGTACTTTCTTAAATATTGATATTACGCAAAAAACTTAAAGTACTATTATTGTAGCTATAGGTATATATTTACTAAATAAAAGTTTCTTCTTTCTCATATTTCGTGACCTTAGACCTTGAATAACCTTTGACGCGTACATGATACAGATGGTGACTTTTCACACGTTTTTTACAACGATATCATAGGGATTTTCAGTTAAGAATTTTTCCTAGCTGTACCCTTTTTTTGGTCTAATATGACTGGACTTAAGGACTTTGTATGTATAATGTATATTGGTTAGTTTATAGATTTAATATCTACCTAAGGGCATGATTATCCGTGGTTTGATGCCTTACGGCTACAACCGCGAACCTTGTATTAGCGCGGAGCTCTAGTTAAGAGACGCGGAGGCCTCAGTCGCCGAACCCGGTTTTACCCGTAGCCGTATGCGACTGGCCGCCAGAGGTGGACGGCACACCGGCGGTGGCCTCTTCTCGCCTGCCGTTAAAGCGGCCGGATCTGCGTGACCGCTGTCCCCGGACGCCCGCCGGTTACGGTGTTTGCCGGCTACACCAGCGAAGAACCAACAACCCGCTCGAATCCGACTCCAACGGATTGGAAATCCGATTGACCGGGCGGGAAGCATTTCTGACTCGAATACTCCCCTGGGCTAACCCGGCCCCCGAGCTACCGTTCATATGTGTCAGCGGTTGGACATACTTCGGCGGCCGCCTCCGCCTACCGAATTTGGGGGGGGGGGGGGTACCCTACAGACAAGCCGTCAGCCGCAAGCCCGATCCATCTCCGCTATGCCAGCATTGGTTTCACGAGCCTGACTGATACTGAGACGCTTGATGGTTGAAAGTCGGAGCAAGCTCCGGCACCCGTGTTACCTGCACACGCTGGTGTGTAATATACGCTAGCTGGTATAAATGTATAATAAATATAAGTATAAAAAAAATGATATTTATTTAAACCATGTTTCAGTTTTTTACAATGTGATTTCAATTTCAAGTTTCGGCCAAATAAACAAGCGCTGACATATTGACATATTGTCATCAAGACAATGCAAATATAAATATCATTTTTTTAATACTTATATCTATTATACCTACCTAATAACTAATAAGTGTTATGATAAAATTATATTTTTTGACTTATTTTGTCGGTACACTATATAGTGATATTATAATATCATTACTAATAAATTATAAGTAATAACTGGAAAAAATATTATTATTTTTTAACTCTATAGTGTGCAATTATTAAATCTTTACGTAAGGGTTCCTAAACTTTAAGATTCAAAAATTTATAATTGGCGGAAAAAGGAATGACGTTTTTTCTAATATGGCGGAAGAAGGTATTGGCGGAAAACGGAAAGGTAATTTTTGGCGGAAACCGGTGACACCCACTATAGGGTATAGTAGCTTTAGGTATAGTAGCCTAGTACCTTTTATTAGTCCTTTTGGAATTTTTAAATATACTTACTTAAGGACCATATTATAAATTCTTGAGGTTTTTTCTACAACCTACTTAAGGCACTTCTGTGGAGATACAAACTTGTTTTTTTGACAATTTTAGTCATTTATATTAATTTTTCAGCATAAATAATTTGTAAAAATGGCCTAAATATAATAAATACTAGTTTCAATATTACATTTATTTTATATTTTTGTAAAACCATTTTTAAGGACTATTATCCTAATAGTACAAACTATTTAATAACTAAGAAATTAGTAATTACTCATTCAAATTTTGTATTAGGTACACCAACATTTTCAAAAAATAGAGCCACTAAATGATGTACAGTAAAGGAGGGGGAATAGCGGACATTTCCCCCAATCAACTGTTTTCGGTGTAGTTGGACATTTCCCCCCCATTTTTTTTTTTAAATTTACAATTTAATAATATTATATTATTATTTAATATGAAATTAATTTATGCCTATTGTCTAATATTTTCATAAATATAATAAATTATAGATGTATATTTTTGATCAACTGAACTACTTGAATCAGATTCGCAAGCAATTAAATTGTTAAATATTCCAACTGGTAGGTTCATCAAATTTCAATCAGAATTCAAATATTTTTTACAAAATGTATTATTTTTATGTCGGAATTTTTAACCATATTTATTACCTAATAATTAATTACCTATATTTTACTTTATACCTACCTACTTATTTTTTTTTTAAATCTTTATTGTTTTAAGTAACTAGTTCAGTTCATTAAACATATACATTTATAATCTATTAAATTTTATAATTTATTTTAAAAAAAAATGTCATATATTATTAAATTTAAATTAGTCAATAATTAACTAGAAAAAAAATGGACGGAAAATTTCCGCATCAAATTATATTGGGGGAAATGTCCTACTACACCGAAAACAGTTGAGGGGGAAATGTCCATTTACCAGGAGGACAAGGGGGTTCTAATTTGAAAAAATTTTTATCGCCACAACCATAAGACCTTAATACAGCCACGACCTTAAGTAGATCAAAAAAATTCAAGAATTTGAAAAAATTATAAGGGTAGGTATATTTAAAAATTCCAAATATCAAAATTGTAATAAATTCATACTAAAGGGGGTGAGTATCAATAATAAATCTGTACATATTATAATTGTAACCATTGAATTGAAATTGCAACATTTATAAAAAAAAACAATACTACCGAGTATCGACTATATTCTAGACAAATTGAAATATTATCAGTAAGACCCGGAATTTCATGACCTAAAAATCTTTTAAAATATACAAAAAAAATTTTTAAATGACTTATAAACATCAAAAAATGATTTAAAAAATGATCACAAAAATACCAAAAATTACTTTATGACTTATCATTTATTAAAATATGCTGTTTATACAATTCATGCATCATAAACCGTAACTATTATAGGTGCTCTTTAAATATGTTTAATATCGAAGGAGCCTTCAAAAATATTTTTTTGCAGTTTCAAATAAGTTGATCGACTTTTGGGACATTTTTTCTGATTGACCAGGCCTAAGTACTGCCTGTTTACTAAATAATCGTAGATTGCGACAACAAACGATAAAGATAATGAACGTCGGTAATGGACAAGCTTATGGAAACTGAATGTGAGAATAAAGTGCAACTTTAAACAAAAAAAAATAAAATGCACCAAAACTACTAAAAAATAACAGTCAAGTAATAAATTCCCTAAAAATGCAAAAAAAATGCAAAATAAAAATTGTACCTACCATTAAATTCTATATTCCATGAATCAAATTTCTGTAAAGACGAGCCTCAAATGTAAGCATTAGAAAAAAAGATGAAAATGCATCAAGTTCCGGGCAGTTATCAGTATTGTATTGTAGTAATACTATTATTAAACCTATTATGTTCGGTAGGAGTATCCAATATCTACTATGAAAAACACAAAATGTGTAATTAATGATGAATCGTGGTTTAAACTTTATAAACTAATTTGTTCATACAATGGATACTGTATTATGTAGATTAGAATATAATTAATAAAAGATTTAATTAATACTTCAATTAAACTATACATTTAAAGGCTAAGCTCCTCCAAGTCCCCCCCCACCCAATTACGCCTATGGACCTACTCAATAAGGAGGCACACTCGAGACCTACTATATAGCAGAGTTCCCCAATTAATTGTTTCAATAAATTATAATTTTTCAGAAAAAGTATGAATATTCATATAATTAAATTATAAGTTTTGAATTATAATTAGAACAATATCAAAATAATGTTGATAAAATTCAGAGCATTAAAAAATAATTATTTCAACAATTAAAAACTACATTTATGAATCGATTAAATTTTTTGGAATTTGGTAAATGCTATTCATAAATTAGTACAGAATCACTTATTAGTACAAATTACAAAATAATTGTATTATTTTAGTTGTGTACAATTTTTTTTTCATTCTTCAGCTGATCATGAAGAACACCTTTCGTGTTTGCAGTTTGTAAACCTTCTGGTTTTATAGTAAATTTTCAATAATTTTGTGATAAAATTATAATCCTATAAAGCACCAATGTTTTAAGATTTAAAACATAGGACTATAATGTGAAACAATAAGATCACTTATTCCACCTGAAAAAATAATAATAGAAAAAAAAATAACACTTCAATTACAGAAATGAATTAACATAATGCAAAATATACTGTATACAATTGAATACTTCTTTTATTCTTAATCAATTTAAGCACATAGCATAAAATATTATACTGAAAATAAAATTTAGCTTAAAATGAAAATCCTTTTTATACAAAATTTTATAATTTAATTGAAATATTTTATACTTGGAAAAAATTATTTTAGAGGTATATATAAAACAAAGAAAAAAGTATTAAATAAATCAGTAAGTCAAAATTTTAGTAAACAAAAAAACGAAATTGCTAGCCATTTTTTAAAATTATGTACCAATGTTCTGTTACTAATAAATAATAATTGATACTTCAATAAGTTACTATGATTAATAATACATTTTAAATTAAAAAATAATTTTCTTACAATTTCAATTATTTGAATGTTAAAAAAAATGCTGATAAAAATAATTAATATTGAAACAATACTCTATGATGAGACAATCCGGTGTAAAAAAAAAAAATATATAAATATATAATAATAAACACAAAAATTTCATCACATAAACATTAGTTAGTTTCAAATAAATAGTAATATTTAATGTTCTTTAAAAATATCTCATAAAAATGAATAAAAATTAATTACTTATAATAAAGTTGTTTGTTTCTAGTCTAAAAATAGTTTAAATATAAAATAACTTAAGGTATATAATTTTAAAATAAAATATTACTTTTTTTGTCCAAATAATCAATATGTTATAATATGTGAAGGAAATAGTAATATATTATAAGATGGTCTCGTTATTCGAACTGTAACATGTAGTCCAATTCTTCAATAACAACTTCACAATTTCCGTATTAGCATTTTTTGACGCAAACTGTAATAATGTAATACCAGCATCATTTATGTGATTCACATTTGAACCTTTTTCTATTAGTAAGCGAACTAATTCTGTATCATTTTTATGTATTGCATAGTATAATGCTGTATTTCCTTCTCCATCAAGAAGATCATCCCATGTTCTAACATATTCTAGTAAAAATCGGGCAATGTCACAATGACCTAAATGTGTGGCATATCCTACTAGACTTGATATAACTGAAATGGGTGGTTGAACACGTTTAACAAATAACTTAATTATTTCTAGAGATCCAGTAAAACCAATTATCTTGAACCAAAATACTTCATCCTTTAATATTGATTCATTAGTTCTATCAATTATAATTTTAATTATGTGTATGTTTCCGGAACGTAAAGCCACACTAAACAAATCAGTATCAATACTACATTTATTTTTATTCAATAAAAACTTTATTAACTTTTCATTAGTACTTAAAATAGCATTGTGTAATGGTGACATATTGTTTTTATTTCGACAATCCATATTTGATGTATTCAAACATAATAACTTTACAGCATCAATAGCACCACGTAAACAAGCAAGGTGTATAGGCAAGTCATTGTCTTTGTTTGGAATATTTGGATCGGCTCCATGTTTCAATAAAACTTCAACCATTTTTTCATTTCCATTACAAGCCGCATAATGTAACGGTGTATTGCATTGCATAGTAACAGCATTCACGTCAACATAGCACTTTAATAGTTCCTCTACCACTAAAAATCTATCGTGTTTGGCAGCAAAATGTAAAGGTGTTACTTTGCTATTTGTTTTCTTATTTGGTCTAGAACCAGCAGCTAACAATATTTTTACAATTTCCCAATGTCCTTGATATGCAGCATAATGTAAAGCAGTAAGTCCATTTTCATCTGTTATATGAATGTCAGCTTTCATCACAAGTATTTGAACAGAATCAATACTTCCAGAAATAACTGCATGGTGTAAAGGTGTCATGCCCTCTCGTGTAATACCATTTTGGTCACAACCTATTTCTATTAGTTTTTTCAGTAATTCAGTAGAAGCTTTAAATATAGCAGCATAATGTAAGGCATTCCATTTTTTTACATCTGTGTGCAAAGGGCAAATACCACTTTCAGCCAATATCCAACTGTGTTCGTTTTTATGATTATGAATAGCTAACATCAAAGAATTCAAACAGTCTGCTGTAAATGTCTTATTTACATCAGCGCCATAATCAATTAATGTTTTCAAAATTATTGGAGTTGAAATTAACGTAGCATAAATCAGTGGTGTGCCAACACAATTTGATGTTGCTTCTAAATCAATATCAGAATACTCGCATAAATATTTGACAATAGTTACATTTTCAGACTTAATAGCCATATGAAGTCCTGTGAAACCGGTCCCCGTAAAAGTATTGACATTGATGGTGGGAAGTCTTAATAAAAATTGAATCAAGTGAAAATTGCCCATTTCGATAGCTAAATGCAAGGGTGTGTAATCTTTCTGTAATTTATTTACTCTATTGTATAATGACATAAAATTTTGTACAGTACTTGTTGTGCAAATGTTTTTATTGTAACTAATTTGAAACATTGAATCAAATACAGGCAATTTTTTTTCATTAAAGCGATTTTGAGAAAGTTTCATGTTTTTATACTTAATCTTCTTGCTGTTTGGATTTGGTAATGGATCTTCAAAACATTCATACTTGAATACGGGCATCATGTTTACCTAAAATATTACCAGTATTAAAATTATTTAATTAAATAACTTATTCAAATGTAGGTATATACGTAGTGTATGTACATTTTTGTTTCATATTGATTATAATTTTATTCAATTTACCTACTAAAAATTAAAATAGAATTAAAATTCTCTGGGTTATAAATTAAATCAAAATAATTAAACGGAGCCAAATCTTTAAGAAGGTAATCAGAAAATATTATATTTATACTGTATAGTACACCTGCCAAGTTTTCAAAGGAATAACAAAACATTTTACTGATAAAGCGTTGAAAGTTTTTAATGTTTACGGTATAGTGTAAACTTTTACAACTATATACATCAGTGACGGTTTTGAGGAGGGCAATTGAGCACTCCCCGATTGAAACCATAGCTAACAAGATGAACATTATTTATCTAGGTAATTATCTGTACATTATCTGTAATATATATATTTTGAGTTTGGCACTATAATATGCATAATAATTATATAATAATAATATACATATTAATATATTATAACATAGAAAGCTTGAACTTTGAATAGGGTTTTTTTACACAGAAGTTAATAGTTAGTGAAGTAAATAGGTAGGTAAACTTACTTTTGCACTGTTAATATGATTCATTTCTGAAGAAAATAAAATAAATGTTCGGCGATATAATACGTTTTTAAATTATATAGGTACAATGGAATATAAAATGTTATTAATACTTATTAATTGTTAATATATTACTATTCACAAGACATGATAAATCATAATTAATTCATAATAATATTGTAGAAACCATGTGTAAAAACTAAAAATGTCCGCGAACTATTGACCAGCGTCATGACTATGGTAACTGCACTACTGTTACTGAGCAGTGTGCAACTGTCTATAGTATAGGCAGTATAGCAGAGTGTCTGCTGCTATAATGTAATAATAATACCTACAAAGTAAACAAATACCAAGGACAACAATTTTTCATACAATTTGGGATTTTCCATTTGAGGACCTATAATATGATAAAAGCAACCATAAAGGTTCGCGTATAATATTCACGTCTATCGACAATTCTGATAATATTAATTTCATATGATAATGACTAATGACAAAATAATTGTGGCAATCAATTCGATCAAACATTTATAATTAATACTAGCTTATAATGTATGGAATAAATGTTATATATAAACTCGTACAGTCGTACCGGTCCCAAAATAGCAGGTAGATAATAAAAAAGGTTGAATCAGTGAAAATTCAAATTACGTACCTATAGTAAATCCAAGGAAACGTGTATGGTGTACGACATTGGCTATTTGTTATTGATTATTATTGTTTAATTGCTTACAAAATACAAAAGTACTAAATAATAATATATACAGGTAGGTACCAAAATATGAGTTGTAATACTTGCGTAGAATAAAAGTGAACTACTGCACATTATACTGCCTTACAGCGTGATTCACTAGGTATTTTAGCTCATCCACTTTTTTTCTTTTATACTTAATGCAGTTATTCAAACAGTTGATTATTTCAATCAGTTATATGACTTTTGGAATTTTTAAATATAGGTTTATTAGACTCTAATTACTAAGATCATATTTTCAAATTCTTGAGGGTTTTTAGTACAAAAAGTAGTGTACTTGTGTTGTAGTTGTGTACTTATGTGTAGTATACAGGGTGTTTCTGAAATAGATGAAGTAACTATAACTACTCTGTTCAACGAGAGAACGAACGGCGCAACGACCAAAACTGGTTCCCCCGCGCAACACCTTGCCATAGGAGAACCGATTTCGATAGAAATGTGACGCGGGGGGATGCGCAGAATCTGTGCGTTCTCTCGTTGAACAGCGAGTATAGAGTATAGACGTACTCAGTGTGATGGCCCAATGAAGATTTTTTTGAAATTTTTTTTCTATCTTCAAAATCTAGGTATATACCTATTATTAATAGAACATTATCTTAAATGAAAAAATAAATGGTCTAGTTGTATTTTTTGCAAAATTCTCATACGAATTGAGGTGTCACATCATTTTCGCGCTTTTTCACTCTCGAATCGCCTACTAAAAAAAAAATAGTATGGCACATCGATTTGTATGAGAACACTACAAGCTAACCAGTGGTGATATTTATTTGTTGACATTTAACATATACGATTAATTAACGTATTATTTTACATTGTCAACCAATAAAAATGATAAAATAATGACAAAATTAGGGTTAACAAAGTTTTAAATAATCTTATTTACTGACATACTGACATACATTGATTTGTGTGATTTAAATGTACAGGTCATACAATATGGTACCTTTTATCCGTGCTGTCTATTATAAAATAACTAATTTACCGTAATTTTTACATAAAGAATATTAGTTGATTTGATTATAGTTGAGTTCAATACTTGCTATTGAACAACACTTTAAAATTTAAATTTATTTTTAATATTTAAGTTTTTAATTTACATTTTGAACAATGGAGACATGGAGTACCTACGAGTACCTACACTAACATTGAATTGATTATTGAAGAAAGAATATGTTTATGCCAAAGAATTACCTAAATAATAGAGATAAACTTTTGATGAGAATTAATAATGTAGCTGATATCATTCGTCAAACACAAAATTTATTGGAAAAAACTTGGAATTCATTACATCTTTGGATCGAAAGCGCGTCGAAGTTAACGGGAGTCACATACTCACATAGTCACGTTGAACAACTGTATATAAAAATAGGTTTTCAAAATAAAGTGTATTTAATTATGATTATTTACAACAAATGAATGTCAGTAAATTTGATAATTTAAAACTTTGTTAACCCTAGTTTTGTCATTATTTTATAATTTTTATTGGTTGACAATGTAAAATAAGATGTCAATTAGTTGTGTATGTTAAATGTCAACAAATTGATATCACCGCTGTTTATTTTGTAGTGTTCTTATACAAATCGATGTGCCACACTATTTTTTTTTTTAGTCGGTGGTTCGAGAGTTAGAAAAAAGCGCGAAAATGATGTGACACCTCGATTCATATGAGAATTTGCAAAAATTCAACTTGACCGTTTATTTTTACATTTATAAGATAATGTTCTATAAATAATTTGTATAAACACAAATTTTGAAGATAGAAAATAAATGTCTCAAAAATCTTAATTTGCCCATTAGTCATTACACCGAGTACGCCTTTACTAGTTACCTCATCCATTTCAGAAACACCCTGTATAGTGTATACACACCAGTAACGGACTCCGTGTCCTAAAAACTTCTGTTTTTCAAATTACTAAGTTATAGGAGTTTAGGAGTATAGGAGTTATTCAAATTCTGATTTTATAAGTATACCCGAAGACCATATTTTCAAATTCTTGATCATTTTGTACCAGGAATGTCCTGTGGCGATACTTTTCCCTACTATCTCCCTTTTTTACTGTAAATTATTTTGCGGGTTATTACTGATTCTCTTGAAAATTTTGAAGTGTCTAAATCAAAATTCTTATAAGTTGTTTCCGATTTATTAAAATACCTATTCATATTAAGGATAATAATCCTTAAATATGGTGTTACAAAAATATAAACTATATGTAATATTATATGTAGGTAGGTAGTAGGTATTTGTTATACTTCAATCATTTTTACAAATTATTTATATTGGTAGATCATTAGTAATTAGTAATTATTAACATTTTCAGATCATCTAAGCCACCAAATCTACTTAACCTAGGGCATAAACATATAAATTATTCTTAGTACCTTGAGTCTTGACTCTAACTAGGTATCGTTACTATTTTAAATATTGTATCTGATCGAGTTTCAATTACAATTTTAATAACAACATAATATATTTCTGGATTATTTCAATAGGTATCAACCAATAATGGTGCTCAAATTATTATTCTATTAAATTCGGCAACGTGGAAAAAAAAATTTCGAGCGTTCTCAATCGTGTTACCAAAAATTCCGTTCTCAATCGTATTTTACCGCCTTTAAAGAGGTTTCCTATGAATAGCTTGTGTAGAAGACCAAGTTTTATACGATCCTATTAACTATACAGCCATACAGGTTTTATAAAGAATTTGCTTGTTCAATTTGCCTGCAGAAGATAATTTCAAAGAAATTAAAATTTTTTTTTTTGTAACGAGAAAGTAATGAGTTACTTTTCTTTCTGAAAAGTAAAGTAATTTCATTACAATTTTATTTGAGTAACGAGTAAAGTAACTTAATCACATTTATCTCTTAGTAACGAGTAAAGTAACTTCATTACTTTTTAAAAGTAACTTACCCAACACTGCCCGTGGGCTCGGGAAAGAAAACAAACAGTATCCTCTTCAGTAGGAAGACTATAACGTGTAGTAAGACTATAATGTTTTACGTGTTACTTATATTTACTGCAGTGGCCACGTGGCCCGTGGGCGATCCTCGACTGTGGGCTGATAACTTATAAATATTTCATTATTAGCCCAATATTGGGCAGAATTTTCTGTTTCCCCGGGGCCAATTTTTATTCCCAGCCGCCCCTGCTTATATAGTAAGTTATATTCAATACTATTATAATACTAATTACTATCAAAGGTATATTAATTATATCTTAATATTTCCTAATGAACTCGAAAATTTGTCATTTTTGTCGGAGTATTAACTATTATTTATTTATTTATGATTATGAGTTATGACAATGTTCATGGTTATGACGAAGAAACATATATTGATATATTATCATTTATCAGTGTTGGTTAAATTAGATATCATTTTTATCACGTTACTTTACATTTTCATTTAAAATATAAGAAGTTACAAATAACATTACTTTTAAAAAAATAATAAAATTAACTAGATAGTAGATAGAAATGTCGTGGGTATGTATTAAATCATTTATCATGGTAATATGGTATGCACTAGAGAGCCTAAATAATAAAGGCTCTCTAGTAGGTATATCCATAGACCTATAAACTAATGGACTGCGCCGCCCTCAACACCCAGCCATCACTGAGTGGCGTCAATATAGAGTGAGTGAGAAAGAACATATTGGGGGAATCTTGGTGGAATCATATATAAGAGAAAGAGAGAAGAAACATAATGGGGGAAATCATAGACGTATGAAACTAATACTGTATATCGTACCATTGACCTCTCTCTAAGCACTGTCCATATAGGTCTATGGGTATAAGCGTGCGCACAGGGGGGGCCGGGTGGGCCGTGGCCCATCCTGCGATACGGACCGAAATTTGTATACATAGTAATTCATAATCTAAACATCACGATTTTTGATTTTTTAAATCATACAACATTAAATAGGTAGGTGAAAAATAACATTGATACTCAATGATAATAAATAATAATAAATTAAATGTCTTTAAAAATAAAATTTATAACATATTATTGTTCTATGATATTAGGTACCATTACAGATTGCGAAATTGTATTTATTTAAAATTTAAAACTGTGTTGACAATTAAAATATTTCTTATTTAATTTTTAAAAATTAATTGTATCTGTTTTTATCATATGAATGATTTATGCTTTAAATAGTGGGTGATTATGAGTAGGTAAATTAAAGTATGTAACATTTTAATTGTTTCTTCCATCAGAGTTCAGGTTTCTTAATCTTTATTGACTTATCCCACCCTGTCACAAATGTCTGCTCACGCCTATGAGTACCTCTATTTGCACTATAAGCAAGGTATGATACACATATATAGAGTAGGACTGGCCCAGTGGTCTACTGTCCTACAGTGCAGGCAGCTGTCCTTGGCTGGGTTTTGGCCAGTCCATAATATGATTATATATGATAAATTTTTTATCATTAAATATATTAAATAGTTAAATGGTTCCAATTTCTATAATGAATAAATCATAAATAACTCTCTTTAATTTGCCATTATATTATTTGGGGGACAAAAAATATTTTGGTGGCTAAGCCTGCTCTAACTCTCAACTAATTACGCCTATAGTCAGGATAGGGTTGTTGTTATATAATATATGATATATCTGAGATAATGGGCCGGACCCTACCCAGTCCGGCCCTGCACGTATATGTTGATACCATAGATATATACAAGGGTCAAGGTTAGGTTAAGGTTTGGTTCAAGGTAGATTTATAAATCCACCTTGGTTAAGTTATAATATATACCGCCATGTTGCATCTATATTCTATGGTTGATAGTTAATACTCGTCATTGGTATATGTACACAGAATATATACAAATATACAATATTTACTGTTCTATGATATATTGATATTACGTATGTGGTTAATTTTTAAATTTTATATTATTCCCGCTTTTTTATACCATGGAAGTATAGATAACCATTTTATACCATATACCATACCTACAATTTAAAGTGACGCTTTGGAGCAGCAGGCTATAGTATGACGGTGGTGAACAACAAATATTATTCAAAGCGTAGATTGTAGAATGTTGTGAATTGTGATTTGTAACCATTTAACCATTAGCTGTTCTGTTTCGGTGTTGGTGTTTTTCGTCCGATTCTTGTTTTCGTTTCTACTAGCTTTGTAAGTATGATTTTACAGTCTGTATTTTTGTACTTGGGAGGATAAATTTACGTCATAACTAGTTATTTAGCTGTATTTATTGTGTTTGACGTTTGTTCGTTTTGAGTACTTGGCCAGTATTTTGGTACGCCATTTGTAAATAATTTGGGTATTATGTTAAACCATTTCGTTTGATACTTTCGTTATATGTTAGATTAAGTTCATAAAATTAATTTATCTGGTACAAGCTTATTAGTTATTACTTCCATTCGAATCAAATAGTTGTTATAATTTTTATAATTTTTGTTTAAATTTAATGTTTCACTAGTTGTAGACACATATTTTTACTTAATATTTTATAATTAATAATTTTTAAATACGATACAATATATAACTTATATACTAGTAATAATTATACTCATGTACACATAATAACTCCTGGGCCTCCACACGAGAATACTCAGTGAGGCCCAGTATTATTATCTTGAGAGATAAATTAATAATAATAATAATAATAATATAAATATTAATGTATCTATTGATTTTCATTAGGTAAATCATTTTAGTAAACATGCGATTGGGCGATAGAAACCGTGACAGGAGTCGCAGTCCACTAAGGTCTCGAAAAAGTGGATGTAAAAAAGTTTTTGTCTCGAACATACCATATGAATTCAAATGGAAGGAGCTAAAAGAGTTGTTCAAAAAAGAAGGTATCTATTTTACAATAAAATTATACAAACATCAGGTTAATTGTTTTAATAATATTATAAAATACAATTATAATATTATAAATAATTTCTGGTCAAATTTGCTTATGCTATTTGGGCCTCTAAAACAAGATTGGTTTCATCTTCAGACCGACCTTTTTCTGATAAACAAGGATATTATATATTTTAATAAGAAGGGCTCTTTTTCATAACCTGTTTATTTATTTTTTATTATTTTGTTTTAGTTGGCGACGTGTCTTTTGTAGTTGTATACTCAGATGAAAAAGACAAATCTAGAGGCTGTGGTACAGTTGAGTTTGACAGAGTAGATTCAGCCCAAAAGGCGATTGATAAGATGCACCGTTTTGATATAAATGGAAGAAAATTAGTAGTTAAAGAGGTATATAATATTAGATCAAATTATATTATGATATTTAATTAATTTTGCGTTTTAATTTGTTATAGGATGATATTGATAGAGATAAGACTGGACGTCCATTACCAAATGGACCACGTAGTAGCGGTGGCGGTGGTGGTGGAGGCGGCGGCGGTGTTGGTGGCGGCGGCGGTGGTGGTGGTGGGAATATCCCAACCAGTATCAGGAGTGCTAGTAGAATGCCAGTATCAGATGATTTCCAATGGGACAATACATATGGACTCTCACCTCAATTTCTAGAATCACTACATATCCGTGGGCCACTTATCAATCGTATTTTTGTTGCTAATGTAATTTAAA
Source organism: Macrosiphum euphorbiae (assembly GCA_949089665.1). Taxonomy (NCBI): domain Eukaryota; kingdom Metazoa; phylum Arthropoda; class Insecta; order Hemiptera; family Aphididae; genus Macrosiphum; species Macrosiphum euphorbiae. Next base: position 150,950,877 of record CARXXK010000001.1, on the reverse strand, counting down.
AAAATCTTCATAGTATTTTTAGTTCTTTAATTTGATGTTCTAATATTTTTTTTAGCTCGACTACAAAGTTGATGAAAAAAAATTGAAAGAGGTATTCAAACTTGCTGGACGAGTATTAGAAGTTGAAATATTTTCAGATAAAGAAGGAAAAAGTAAAGGATATGGAGTAGTTGAATATAATCACCCAGTGGAAGCTGTTCAAGCTATTTGTATCCTTTGATAATTTGTCTGTTTAAACTTTCTAAATTTATTGAGTATTTATGTTTCAATGTTTCTTAACAATTACCAATAGCTATGTTCAACAATCAATTTTTATTTGAACGTCCAATGTCTATACGTCTTGATCGTACAGATAAAGACCCATTAGCAAGACTTCCTGAAGGGTTGAAATCAATAGGAATGGGTTTAGGTGCAGGCGGAGCACCATTGCACGATGTTGAAAGTATGTTATGATAAGATTTAAATTGTAGGAAATTATTAATTTCTGTAAAAAAATATTCCTAGAATATAAATTAAATTTTTCTTCAAATTTAATAATTTATTGGTAGTGGGTTATATAAATAATAATAGTTATAAACTAATATGATAGTTATATCAATCAAAATGTGAACAATACAAGTTTTTTTTTGGTGGACAGATAGTTAAGTTGTTATACTGGGTGATTCTTTTATCAAACAACACTCATTATTTCAAAAAGTGTAAATTTTTTTGAAGATATTTTTTACATAGTTTCAAGTCGCTTATAAAACAACGTTTTTATTAAAAAATTATATTTTTAATTATTTTTTATCCTTATAATTTTTTAAGTTTTTTACTTTTTTGAATGACAACATAGGGTTTTAATTTTATATTCTAAAGTAGAATATTTTTCTTAGTATTTTGATACATGAAAATTGAATTTGGGGCGAGTAGTTTATGAGTTATAAGTATTTAAAGTTTAGACGAGCGGTGAAATGGACAAACATTTCGCGGGGTAACCCCGAACCACTCCACTCCGCTCGTCTAAACTTTAAATACTTATAACTCATAAACTACTCAACCCAAATTCGATTTTCATGTATCAAAATACTAAGAAAAATATTCTGCTTTGGAATATAAAATTAAAACCCTATGTTGTTATTCAAAAAAGTAAAAAACTTAAAAAATTATAAGGATAAAAAATATTTAAAAATATAATTTTTTAATAAAAACGTTGTTTTATAAGCGACTTGAAACTATGTAAAAAAATATTTTCAAAAAAATTTACACTTTTTGAAATAATGAGTGTTGTTTGATAAAAGAATCACCCAGTATATATTTTAAATATGCAGTAGATTAAGATAATTTATACAATTTTTATATTATCACTTAAAATATAAATCAATTTCCACACTTTTTTTATTTTACATATTTTATACATTACTTTTTTTTAATGTTCCTTGTCCCATTTACTTTTTTGCCCTTAAACATAGATGGTATATTTCTAGTTAAAATTAATAAAACAATTATGATGGGAAAAGTTCTACTTATTTTGTTTTTGGGAAAGAAAGTTCAATATCATTAAGACCTAACTGATTGTTTGATAATTTGTTATGCTTAAAATAATACTAAGTTTGTTTTCAACCTTGAATTTATACATAAATTAAAATATATATTTGAAATTTTATCTTTATTAATGTTACCCTTGTAATAACTATTTATTTAATGGGTAGCAACTTAAAAATATTTATGATTAGACAAATGAAAAAACTAAGTAAAAAAAATGTGTGATAGGACAACATTAATTACCTAAAATTCTATTATTATTTGGTTCAAAGTATAATTTTGACAAACTTCAAACTAATTTTTATAATTTAATCAATTATTTGCTTATTTTTTATAGGAAATCTACCTTCAAATAATACTTCATCTAATCAATCGCAGTCATTATCTACGCCTGTTAATACATCTGCTTTGGCTGTATTAAGTGGATTAAGTGCTGATAGATTGGGCATTGAGACCCAGAATAGACGTTCTCGTAAGTGATTTAGAAAAATTTTTAATTTATAGATCTCAAATGTACTTTGGTTTTATTAAGTTGGTGGAGTTAACGGACTAGGAAACTTAAGTGCTAGTGATTTAGGCATTGGAACAAGCCTAGGAGCTGCTTTTGGATCTGGTATGAATACTAGTGGAGCTGGATCGATGAATAGTTCTTCACTACATCAAAGTAATTTATTATAATTATATATATATTTTTTTTTATTAATATTTCAAAATGTATGGTAATTACAAGTCTTACTATTTAAAGCATTTATACTTTATTAATATTGGTAAATGTATGGTTGACTCGGTTAAGGCTACTCGGCTCTGATATAATCTAAGGGCTATTTATCGCAAACATAATAATTTTTGTTGTATGTAATAGAAATATCCATCAAAATTGTTGAGTTTAATGAGTTTTTCATTACCCAAACTATACCTAGGTTTCAGTAGTAATGTTAGAAAAATGAAAATAATACAATTTATTGTATTATGTATAATTTTTATATTTTTTTGTTTTTAGTTATTATAGTTAATTATTTTAAAATATCTACTCAGACGTTTTTGTATTTTATTGATTTGTGTGGGTTAATTATATTATATAACATAGCATTGCTATATATTAATTTATATTGATGTGTATAATCGGGTTAATATATTTCAGACTCACTAGGTGGTCGTGATTACGATTCTTTATCACTCGGTGTACGAAATTCAAACAGTGGTGGTGGCGCCTTTGGTGCAGACTTTAGATCCGGTTTGGGTAATTATATTTGTAATTATATTTATACTTTGAATTTTATTATAAGTTTTAATCAAATCAGTTTTCTTAAGAAAAACTGATCCTCAACATTCCATCATTAATTAATCTTTAAACTACTTTATTATATTTAGGTGGAGGTGATATGCATATGGGTATGGGCCCGAAAAAATCTGACACAATTATGGTAAAAAATTTACCATCAAATACAACATGGCAAAGCTTAAAGGATTACTTCCGTGACTGTGGAGACATTAAGTTTTCCGAGGTTGGAAGTAAGGGATTTGGAATTATTAGATTTGCATCTGAATGGGATGCTGAAAGGGCAATAAGTATCCTTTTTATTTGAAATTAATTTTTTATGACTGGATGAAAATATTAAGATATTTTAGTTTTTGGTTTACAGTTTCTATAAAGTTCTGTAATGTTTTTGTAAAGGAATAATAAAATATTTTTTCTGAGGCGGGTCGAACTTAAACATATTGTGTTAAACCAATTTATGTTATTATTATGTCGAACCAAACTTAAATTATCCAACCAAACTCGAACCATATCGATTTTGTTGGTCATTTAGTTTTTAAAGCATACATAATTCAATAACACAAGTAATAATCGATATCGTAAGGTTTTATTAAAATTTTAAATAACAATAATGTAATTGGAATGAACATTCAACCCTGGAAGTTAAAAATAAGAAACAAGCATAAATCGGTGTTTTTTTCTAGTCAATAAAATAGATAATAGTCAAAATACAAATTTAAAAATAAACACTAAAAATAATTCTTGTTTAACCTGTTGAAATTTTTTTGTGGTGCTTTTATATTTTATTGTAATTCAAACTATTTCGGAGTTCTGATTAATTAAAGAATTTCTAACTTTTTTTTTAGTTTGGTTTGATTCATATTGTTTAAAATTAGCATTGATTTTAAATCTTATAGGAATTACATATTATTCATATCAATCTTTATTATATATGTAGCATACATTTCTGATTTGTAAAATAGGGAGATATTACAAAATTACATTTGTTTAATGTAAAAAAGAAAATTAAGTGTTATACTAATAAATTAGATACAGGGTAATTTTTTTACCATTAAACAATCATTATTTATAGAAGTGTACATATTTTTGAAAGTAATTTTACTTAGTTTCAAGTTGTTAACAAAAAAAAAAAAAAAAATGTCTTTATTCTTTTGACTGATAATACAGAGTTTTAATTTAATATCCCAAAGCAGAATATTTGTCTAAATATTTTGAAACATTAAAATCAAATATAGTGCCAGGTATTTAAATTTTAGATGAGCAGAGTAGTGGACAAACACTTTGTTGGGTAACCCTGTACCACTCCACTCCGCTCATACTTATATAACTCATAAACTTTTTCATTTTTATGTTTCGAAATACTTACAAAAATAATGTGCTTCGGAATATGAAATTAAAACTATGTTATCATGCAAAAAAGTGAAAAACTTAAAAAAAATATAAGAATAAGAAATATTTAAAAATATAATTTTTTAATAAAAACGTTGTTTTGTAAACGACTTGAAACTAAATAAAATAATATTTTCAAAAAAATTTACACTTCTTGAAATAATGAGTGTTCAATAATAAAATAATAACCCTGCATAAAAATATAATTGATGCTTGTTTACTTTAAGAATAATGAATATTACGTTTTTCCTTAACTATAGAATTTTTAGCTTTAAAAAATATGTCAAGATTTGATGGTCATCTTATTGAAGTAGTATATTTCTAACTACAAGTGTAAGTAACCATTTTTTTAACTCAAAAATAATACATAATTTTAATAAATATTCTAGTGTAATAATTTATGTATGTAGACCAGTTTAATTCAATATTTATTGTAACATAATTATTGTCTTTTATTGGCAGTTACTGATTGAAGGCTTAAAATATTTTTCCAATAGGCTAATGACTTTATGTGTTTGTGTTTTAGACTTCAGTACTGTTTAAAAATAACTTTTTGGAGATAATAAGACATTTTATTCTTGGTCTATTTTTATATTTTTGATTTTATTATGTCTGTCAATATCTTATTTTTCCTATTTCAAGAATTGAGAATAAAATTGAATTAGTTTGTAAAATTGTCTTTTTTTTTATAGTTTGTATTCTTAGTGGTGTGTGAGAATAAATTACAAGATCAGATTTATGAAATTTTAATTGGTTTGTTATTTTTATATTTTGAATTTGTTTTCCTCAACCTGTTTGTTTTACACCTAATTTACATGTGTCACTTCGCATTGCATATTTATTTATTTTATACATTTCATGGTATTTGATGTATAAGATTCTACACTCGAAATTAGAAAAATGTAGTTTGGGTTCAAAATCTATAATTTAAAATATCGTTGAATGCAGCTATATAATTTTGTTTTAATATTACATATTAAAACATAACATTATATTTTTTGCTGATTTAAGAGAATAAAAGTTTAGTTTGATTATTGGAAGTTTCATAATATATCAACTCTTAATGAATTTTCATAGAACATTTAGGAATCATTTTTAATCATGTAAAATCGAAATTCATATTAAATTCATAAACCGAATGAGCTGAAGTATATGATATGTTTTATATTTTGATAATGTAATAAAAAAATTTAAGTATGCAGAATACATCACAATTCCAATAAATGTGGTTATGGCAGCCGCCTATTAAATTATATTATGTATATAATGTTAACAAATTTAAACTATAAAATAATAAAATAGAGCATACCTCTATTGCAGCAGTTCTTATAAACCGTTTAAAATTCCATATTTATGAAACAAATTTTAAAGTAAGGTATTATATAGTAGGATTTCTAATTTGCAACAGCTCACAAAGTAATAGTGTTTACTAACATTTTGATTATGGTATTCTTGAAAAATGCTGATCAGGAATAGTTAAAAATTCAGGATATGAAAGCTAGTCCATAAGTTTTTTAAAAAAAATATCTTAAATTTTGTTCTGTTAATGTAAAAGTATTATATGTGATTATATTTGTTTTGCCGTATTACCATAATCTATTAATCTATTATTGGAGGATTGTCTTGTGTTTTGTAACAAATGAGTTTATCCTCAATCTTTTAAAAAATATATATAATATATTGATATGCATACATATTTATATATTTTTCATATACTTTTAGGTATTTTTCTTGTTTTGTATTTGGAACAACCTTGGTTATTGAAGTGACCCTATTTTCCCGTCATTGTAAAAATAGTAATTTATTATTTATGATCACATATCCAATACTTCATACTATTTAATATTTTTTTTAGAAATAAGGTGTGTTTGAACTCTGAAGAATGGAGTTTTTTGAATAGAAGTGAATAGTTCATTTCATTTTTATTCATCCTTTTAATATAAATTTATTATTCTATTATAATATAAAACCATTATTGACAGAAACATAAATGTATATTTTATTTATTGTTTGTATTGTTTAAAAAAAAAATTGAAATCTATGTATAAAGTAAACTTATCTTTCTATTCCTTTATCGGTAGAATTTAAATGAATTCAAGAGTTTCACCTTTGATTAGTCAATGCGGTTGTATTAATTTAAATGTATTAACAATGCGGTTGTTATGGTTGATTCTGAGTGATCTACATGCTCGATCATTGCATTTAAATTTTCTAATAGAGTTCAAGTACTTTTTTATATTAGGCCTTCTTTCGCTGTCCCCTAGTTGTATTTTATTGTTTTGGAGTTTGAAACAAGTAAGTTATTATATTATTATTTTTTTTTTGTCTCACGGTTCATTTACGTTTATATGTGTATAAATAAGTTTATTTTCAGAGCAATTTTATTGAAGACTTATTGACAACAATTAAAGCCATTTTGACAACTCTCAGTTTGATGTTGTATTTTTTGTCTTGTGCTTACAACAGACATAACATACGGTTATGTTATGTAAAATGTTTGGACGTCTTGTCCTACAACAAAAATACATGTCTAAAAATGTCGTCTGTATTTATTATAAGTGGTATGCATTTGTTTTGGTTGGTTGTGTTTTTTGTCAACTCAATGACAACCCAAGAGCCTGCCATCAATCTGGTGCTTCATGCTCAAGATTTTGTCTGTTTCATGTTTGAAATGCAATTTTACGTGATCTTATTGCTGTTAAAATCATCACTTGAAATGGTCACTCATAGGATATCCAACTTTTTTCATATGATCAAGGTAGAACGATATTAATCAAAGATAATTATTTGTTAGTTGCACATCTTTTGTTAATCATTGAATTATGCTGAGAAGTAATCCACTTGATTAAAATCAGTTGTATGAAAATTGTTTTTCAACTTTGTTATCAGTTTATGATTTTTATTAGAAATAATAAAGGAGCCTGAAATTTCCCACAAATCTAAAAACTGAACTCTGAACGTGGCTCCTTCAGTATTTGTGATACTAATATTAATTATAAGTAAATATTGTTTTTACTTATATTGTTTTTACAAATATATTATATACCACTTAAGGTACGGTCTCCAAGGCGCGACTGATGTTTGTGATCGGTCGCCACGTCGAATGTGGTCTACAAAACGCGACGCGACATGTTGCGACAATGGAATTATTGTTTTTGGCTAGTCAACAGTCAAATTGTCATAATAATATATCATAATATATAATATATCATTTTATTTACTAGATTTTCCAATTTTTGTAGCTATATCTTTCTATATTTTATCTTTTGTGATAATATTTCTGTACTCTTCTAGTTTCATATTATATAATATTGGGTTGATTAGTACTTCATTTACTAAAATTTCGTTTTCAGACGGCAAAAAGACTAATTTCAACATGGTGTCGTCTTGATGTGTCACTGTCTACTGCTCCATGAGTAGTATTGTCGTCGGCCGCGGCGACCAAATATTGACACGTAGCGACCTGTCGCGTCTTGCTGACCAGATAATACAAATTTCTGTAAAAACAGATATTGACGACATGTCACGCCTTGGAGACCGTACCTTAACTAGGATCATTTATAGAATTGATACTTAAATCTGTTTTACCATGGTCTATTTTTCCCTTAAATCATGTTTTAAACATTCCTATTAAGTTATTGACAAAAACTATGAAATCATAATTTATGTGTTATAACACTGAATATACATTATTAGAATATTATTTTTATTTGTTTACACACAGGAAAACAAAATTGATACAAAACTTATTTTGCCAGATTACTTTGCGAATTGTTTAGAAGATACTAGATTGTTACATATGGAGATATTTGATATAATGGTTAATGTTAATAGAATATATGGGCTTAATACATTAACCCTAATTATTCAATCAAGAATTTTGTTGGCCATAAACTTGTATTCATATATAACGAGTTTTTCATTCATTGAACTTGTAGAGAGTATGGCAACATTTCAAAGAGTTGCATTGTTATGTTATTGCTGTGAACTGATCAAACGAAATGTTAGTTCTAAATAACTGTTTCGATCAAATTGTATATAAGACTAAATAGTTTTCAGGAAAATATTATTAAAAGTATGGTTAATGAAATGGATACAAATTTATTGCCAGGAGAAAATTATAAGCAACAGGCGAGTGTGAATTTTTTTACTTTATGGAATATTTTTTATTGATTATTCATTTAATTTTTCTTTAGAGACTTTTATTTAATCACCAAGTACAAAAATTGAAGTTTGATTTGGATGCTTTAGAAATGTTTCCAATAAATTTAGAAACACTTTTATCTGTAAGTCAAATGAATTAAACTAAAATGTACTTTGGTTATGGTATCTAGTGTGTTCACAATATAAGTCCCTAAATATTTTAGCTGGATGACCTTGGGCCTCAGAACGAAAAGGGGTTTTGGGAGGTTAAAGAGAGTACCAAACTACAAGTTTTAAGAAAATGTCAATATTTTAACTCTTTTAATCCTCTATATAGATGCGTAATACAAGTTACTTTTTTGTAAAGGTTAAAGCCAACATTTTCTATAGATTCAGATGGGTTATTTTTTTTTGAACAATTTTTGTATCCTATTGCAGAAATTAATGAAATTAGAGTAAGTTGAAATTTACAAATAATAAAGCAGTATCTGGAATAAAAAAAACCTCATAGGTATATTATGCTGTAGGAAGCCCTGGATAATATTACCTATTTTTATTTCTATTATGGTTTTCAAAAATGTTAATAATATTATATACAATTACTTAAATATATGACGTAATTAATAAAAACAATGTTTAGTGTACTTAGTACTTACCTATTAAATAATATTATATAAAAGTACAAAAATGATAATAACCATAACAAACTTATAAATCGCAACCATACATAATGTTAAAACAGGTTTACATCATTTTGATACTTAGAACATAGAAAAGTTGGAAATTTAGAGCATAATCATTGACTGTCTAGACTCTAGAGGTTGTTGGTAAGGGACTTTTTATTACAGTATTTTAAAATCTGTTCTTATTTTCATAAATTCAATAAAGGAGGGTATTTAGGTATAAATGTTTAGGTTTATTAATTAACACTTTGTTTTCGTAATTTATCCTAGTTTCATAAAAACTATAACATTGAAATCTATATAGATTTGCTTATTAATAAACATTAGTGTTAATTTACATATTTTCTGTGTACAAATATACACAAAAATAGTTTTATAAAAAGCATTTGAATCTGTAAGAAAATAATTGTGGTAAAGAAGTCCAAAGGAATACCGGTATATATTATATAATATATATTTTTTTTTTTTTTATTAAAAGAATAATTACAATCTATACAAACATATGTACAATAGGTAATTTTTTTGATTGACAATAGCGTTGAATTACCGGGGGGGAGGTACTCAGTAGTACCACCCGACTAAAATATATAATATTTAAAAACGAAGAATCAAACATTTTAATCACCTGTAAGTCAGTACTAGTTTATAGTTATACTAGTAATACTTAGTTATAATAAAAAAAATGAATTAATTATTCATACAAAAATAAGAAACATAATATATTATATAATAATAATTTCTATCGAAGTCTAAAGTTTGATATTGCCAATATTGGTACATTAATACTAATTGGAGCATTGTAGTATACTAAATGGTGCTTCAAAAATCGTATTTTTGCTTATATATACCTAATTATATGTCCCGTAATCTTTTACCTTGGACTTTGGACATTATTAATATTTTTTTTTTATACCTCAGGTTTTTGGTAGTCTACGTAGAAAAAGATTGTGGTTCCTATTTAAAAAATAGTTACTTGTATTGCGCAAGCTAGTTACTGAAAGGATTAAAATGTGTACTTACGCATAGGTTCTTTAATACTCTCTTTAACATCTGATAAGTGATGACCTCATTTCCAGTTTGTGAACACACTGTTTTCAATTTGTTAATTATGTGGCAAGTCAGTAGCCCCAATTTAAAATATGTCGCAGATTTAGTAGTGCAGTTTTTTTTTTTTTTTTTAAAGTTTATTTTTACTTATCTTTTCAAAAAGACAGTAAATGTACTGTAAAATTGAACGGTTCTCACACTGGTAACTAATGGTTATCTTCTAGGTAATAAAAAACACACTTTACTGTTGAAATTGTATATAATATATTTATTTTTTTTTATTAATTGTTCAATATGTTCGTCATGAATACTATGTACAAATTAATTTTTTAGGCCCATGATCTTTGTAACGAAATTAGAGCTATAATAAAAAATATGCGAAATATTCCAAGTGATAGGTTAATTTTGTTACAAAGATCATGGACCTATAAAAATGGTACATTTGAACAATATTATAAAAAAAAAAACAAATATTAAATTAAATTAAATCAAGTATATAGTGTGTTCTGTATTGCCTATTGGATTAGCATTAGTTATCTATGAAATAGCGTGAAAACCATATAATATTATTATTTGGCAATTGATCAAAATTCAACCAATTTTACAAACTGTTTTTTCTCTATATTATAAATAAACAACTTTACAAAATGGCTATTTTCAAATTTTTACCATGGTAAAAAGGAACTATTGGTCATAATATATTAAATTAAAAAAAAAATGCCCTGTAATATCTGCATTATATTTTGAACTAAAGCTACTATCTTTCCAATTAATTAACATACTGTATATGGTATTTAAATATATAATGTATATGTCATGACATGTATATTATCACACAATATTTTGATGTATAAATTTATTTTTTTCAGATATTAATAACTACTGCCAGTTACCTTCTTCTATTCAGCCAATTAAATTTAACTTTATAGAGCTAATAAGTTTTAATTTGCATCATTTTATATTAAATTACTTTATATAATTACTGATCTTAACTATGAACAACCGAGTAGTTTGTCTTATATAAGTATTCCATACATACAGTTTAATATGTAAAATTAAGTTGTTAATAATTGATGATTCATCAAATAAATTAGGAAATTGAATTATGGTTTGCTGCCAAGATGGGTTTTGCTGAACTAAGTCATGTGAAGTCTAGTCCTTCATTGCTTCATAACTAATTAAGTATTCTATTAGAAGGACATGAACGATAAAAATATCAACTAAAATGTTGGATCAAATAAAAGGAATAATAAACATTTTTTTTTTTAGAGATTATTTTTTTATTTAGCTGTTTTATGAATATTTACAATCTATACATAGTGAAATAGTACAAATGTACAATATATTAATTTTTAAATACAATTAGAATGTGAATTTAAATTACTTACACAGGTTACCCGGAGAGTACAAAATAAAATAATAATTTCCAATTGGCAATGTTGATGTAACTGTAAGCTAAAAATTATAAAATCGGAAAAAAGTGTTACGATTATACTACATATATTGGTTATTACCTTTAATATTAAGTAAATTATGAAAATACATTTAATTGGTTTGATGTAAAGAATCATTCAAAAGTCTAATTTTAACTTGTGTAATAAAATAAATAGAATATAATACAATATACAACAAACTGAATACAATTAAATATATTATAGGATTTTCCATAGTAGTGTATACATTATTATGAAATAAATTATTAATTGTTTATTACCCAAGTACAAAAAAATCATAATCAATTATACAGATGTATCTATAACTGAACTATTTAATATAATTAAAATTGATTTGTCAAATTTAATGTTTAAAATTTAGTTTTGATCTGCTAATTAAATACCAGTTATTTATTATTGACTAGAATAAAACCATAAGAAACTTTTTTGATACCTTCCATAATAGGATCACTAAAATAAAAATGCCAATAACAAATATTAACTTGATTAACAAAATTTCTGTAGGAACTTTGACTTCTTTTACTAATTTATTATTCAATAAATACACCATTTTACTTTCTTTTAATAATCTAAGTTTTGTTTCGTCATCTAGCTTTTCCGCCAAAGCATTCATTTCATTCCGTAAATGATTCTTTGCCTCTCTTACATTAATATCAAAGTAAAATGCTTCAGATCCTTTTCCATCTGAGAAAGCCATTCTTTGTTTAGCCATCAATATTTGACCACCAGATAAAATGCCCATATACATATGATATATAAATGGTGACAACAGTACATGATTCTCATTTTCTAAACTTAATAAGTAGTTTGAGTATTCAGCCATGGCCTTAGTTGTTCCGGAAGGCCATTTTTCTCCTAAGTAATGTCGTAAGCTGCTTTCAAATGGTTGAGTACGGAACAATCCATTAATTTGGCCAAATTTATGTAAGTTATAATTTTCTTCTTTTTTCATTGCAATCTCTAGATACTGGTAAACAACATAAAATCTTCGTAATCCTTCTACCCATACTTTGCTATCAGTCATTCCTGAAATGTATAATCATTATCTGTAATTATTTCTCAAGGAGATTTTGTCTATATTTCTAGAAATTATTTTGGGTAAATAAAATCTTGAGATTATATAAGATAAGCCAATAACATTAATATTAGTTATTAGAAACATTTCTCATTTTAAACTGAAATAATAGAATTCATTTCAGATTAATCAATTGTTATTAGTCTATTTCTATATTTTACGCACAATAAAATTGAATCTTTAAAACCAATAGCTTTTAATATTATCTCACTTAGGCTGGTTCTTACATTATACGGTAAAGTGTTGGTTAGCGTTAACCGACACTTTACCGGCTGAATTCTGCCAGTAATAAAATCTGTTATCATTCAGTTACCTTAACCGACACTTGACCGGGCATTGTAAGAACAGTCCTTACAAATTTAATGATAGGTACTTAGCACCCTTATATTAAAATGAATAGCACAGCAATTAAATTACCATATTCTATGGGTTAAATGTTTTCTTGGCAGTTAATGTGTAAAAGTTTAGAAGTGTGGAATAAAATGGCAAGTTGCATTAATAGTTGTAGTAGTCTACTATTCCTGATAATTGTTTAAACATTCATAAAAAAACCTCTTACTATTTTTCCCATATAGTATTTGTGGTCAACCTACATCATCCACTTAAAAATTGATCCTATCAAAAGCGTAAATATAGTTGTAATTCATTAATAACTAGAGTGCTTTCAAACGATTGATAGGATTAGAAACCTTAAAGTAATGACTAATGTTGGGTGGGTGATTCACATAAGAGCAACAAAATTAAAACCAAACTCCGTTTGTATTTATTAATTCCATTTAGATTGTCCTAATTGTTTAAGTATAATATTGGACATGGCATTATAAGTAATATTTTAATTCTGAATTGGTTAAATGTACCTATTTATTTCTCGAATAATGAAAAGAAATCCTTATTAAAACATAATGTAATTGCACCTATATATTTGAATTAAGAATATGACAATTTAAAACAAAATATAGTTAAACAAATTTAAAATAAATGTATTACCAATGGTCATTTTTGCATTAATTAAGGCATCACTAATTCGATGTTCTTTCCTTGTGGCTTTTCTCATTCGTTCGGTAAACTTGATTTCTTCAGCTGCTGAAGATGGATTTTTATTTTTGTCATTATTTTCCACTTCAGTTAACATAATTATCAAATTGCCTATTTTATTAAATAGATACGGTTTAGTTTAAACAGTAATGCTGGATTTGAATTGAAAACAATTAATGATACATAACAGAATAAATATTATTTAATACTATACATTTTTAGTAGAACTTAAAATTGTTCAGATAAGTTAAGTGACACAGAAATACACTACACATAATAGTTCCGACTTCTATGATAAAATTAATTCATTATAATTTATAATCATTGAATCAATTATAATGTGTTCATGCATTGAATGCTATTCACAGATAAAGATAATAAACTAGATTGCTAACTCTTATCATAGAATCGAAACTCAATCAGCTGATTCGGTTTACGTCATAGACCTTATACCTTATGGTTATAACTTATAACTGTTATAAGAAAATAATGGTCTAAATTTTTGATTCTGAGGCTCTGAGCGGAGCGATGCATGTATTGATTTTACAATGATTATAATATTTTGTTTTTGTAATTTTTAAAATTTTTTTTTGTGTTTGTGTACACGATAAGTAGTTGAAATAATGCTTCTATTTGCAAATTCAGTATCTTGTCCGATGAGAAAGTGAATCTAGTTGGTGTATTAGGGAGGTCAAAATTTTAAATTCCCAGTAATTTTCAAAAGAGCCGAGAAAAAAAAATTAAGGAAAACAGTGGATTTCGACAAAATCGATTTTGGTTTTTGGTGTACCTCTAAAACAAATGACCGTAAATACATGAAATTCTCACTGGTTGTTTATATTAGCATTTTCTTTACACTATAACTTTTTCAAAATATTTTGATTTGTTTTGAACTGCTTACGGACAATATCTGTTTCCAATTTTTTTCTATAATTGTCAATAAAATGTTATTTCTTGGGTAAAACAGCTTGACAATTTAATACAAGGATCCTAATATATTGTTACAAATTACAATGATATTTGCAAGACATTAAAAGCACAAGTATTGCTTAAAATTAATTTGCCTTCCCTTCATTTGCAGCTTTTTAATTCAGCAAACCTTGAACCATTTTTCAAAATTGGTAAGGTTTGTTTATTTTTTGCAGTACTTATATTTAGATGCCGTAAGTGTGGGTTGGGATTAAGATAAGAGTTATTTTTTCTTTGCTTTTTGCTTTTTCGGTTCCAGCTTTCAACTGCTCTACTTTCCTCAGTCGTAAAATTAACAGGTGGTATTTTAATAAACTGCAACGATTGTATTTGAAGTTTATCATCAGATTCTAGCTATAATTCTACATTATTATTATCATTAATAATTGGCCTTTGTAAAACATATAAGGCATCATAAGGAGGAGATTTTGTACGATTTTCAATGTACACATCATTATCATTTTCATTAAAATTATTTGAAATAATTGTTGACGAAGTAAAACTATGGCTATCATCAATCGCTTCACATGATTCAGGCAATGAAGAAATAGCTATATATTGTTGCAAGACGACCGTAATAAAGCAGCTCCTTTTAGCGATTTAATGTGATTTTCCAAAAAATTTTCAAGATCAGTTGGAATTGAAATAATATGTTTAAATGTTACCGTTTTAAGCTTCTTAAAGCTTGATTCAACTGCTGCTGAAGTCGATATATCATCACCATAACCGAATATCGAAATCATGATGCCCGACCATAAGGGTAATAGTTTCATACTTTTAATAATATAAGGGGCTAATGCTGGTAAGTATAAAGGAACCTTCTTGTATCGAACTCTCACTTCTGTTGTATATATTTTCAGCCCACGATTGAAATGGGTTATCATACTCATTTAATCCTTCATATTCTTCTTCTAAAAAGTTCCTAGCTTCATCATCTGACTCTGCAGCTGCTAATATATCGTTAAATTGCTGTTCAAACGGTACAAGACCCGTAGAAGTGGCGTCAACAAGTATTTTAAAATTTATTTCGCATGGAGTCTCCTGTCCATTTTTGTGAATTCCGCTTGTTTCATTAATTAATACTACAAACAAGCTATGTAGTAATGATTGGACTTCTATCAAAGATTTACATTTTATTAAAAGTCCAATCACTCGTAAAATAATCTCTCTTACTCTCCGAGGTACAGTTTTTAATGGAGTCCATTTTGTGCAAATTTTTAAAAAATGTGCCACATCAATTCTCACAAAACACCACGGAACCAAATGTGAATTTGAATTTAGTTCTTTAGTTAACAGGTCTGAACAAACTCGTATATATACTAGAAGTGAAGAGTATTGAGTGAAACTTTGAACAACAGCGGAAAGTAGGGCCAAAGAGTTATCACAAACCGTTTCCTTCGGTTTTTTTACGTCTGAACTTATCCAATTTAATAGCCAATTTGAAATAGATAAATTGTTATGTTTTTCGCTCACTATGTTTGTTACAATAAAATTTACGTTTTTTGTGCTATCACACACCAGGTCTGTCTTCATATAAGTATAATGAGTTAGTTTTTTTTTCACCAAATTTATGAAATTTTTTCACGACCGAACCAGTAGCATCAATGACTAACTTTGGTATTTTAGTACTATTACAGTATCCTCTGTATATATGAATTTGTTCTGCACAATGATAATGCACATAAAAAGGATCGTACCCTATGTCATGGATTACATTAATGTATTCGTTTTCCATTTTCATTATTGCTAAAGATGACAATGTATCTTAATGTATGTTAATGTTCTATATGGTGCCCCAGTGGGCCCCACACTCCCTGCACGTGAACATGATCATGTTGAGTGGGCCATTATTATGTTGATATAAATAAAATCGTACTCTTTAATGCTAAAAACAATAAACATCATTTTACTGTGTTAACAGAATAATTTTATTACATCATATAATTTGATGAAAATGTTTTAAACAATTTTGATAATAATTATGCCGAAAAAATGAGATACAATACAACTTAAGTTGTAAAAAAAAAATAATATATAACAATTTTAAAGAAAAAAAAAGGCATCGGACAAGACGAGGCGATGTGCGGGGGTACGTGATGGCGAGTGGGTGGTGATGCAGATAATGATAGCCACTGGTCACCTCTACACAGTTCTCGCGGCTGTCCTGCGGGGCGGACGAGAGTCGCGGACGCGTTTGCTCTGGACGCGAAGACGACCATGGCAGCGGGCGAAGCCAGGCCACGACGGCTGCGAGAGCGATGACGACAGTTGGTGACGAGCGGCTAGTGCACGATGTAGTGCGCTCGACGTTACTGCGCAGGCGCTGAAGACGACTGTTGTGCCGGCGACGACGGTGACCAAAGCTCGGAGCGAGCGGCGAAGACTATAATAATATCGGCCGACAGGATCAGACCATTGTAGAGCGAAAAAGGGAGAGAATCAGCGGACAGCATCGCAACGCGCCGATGTCCTGATACTCTCCGTGGTTTTCGCCCTGGCGTCCGAACTCTGAAACGTTTCGTTTCTTCGAGCCCGGCGCTGCTGAAGTCCGTGTTCCTGGCCAACCTGCAATTATAAATAGTCATCCGTCACTCACCCGCGGTGAGCTCTGAGGTCTCCGTCGCCGCCGCCATGAGTCGTCTTCGTGCAACACTGCGGCAGTCGTCACTGGTACCGTCGGAACGGCGTCGATGTCCGAGCCGGTACCGCTAGCCGTCCGTCGTCGTGTCGTCGTCGCTTTCGGACCGAAGCAGCCGGGCGCCAGCCGCGCCGCCAGAGGGTCTCGCGTGTCGGCGACCTCGAGCGCGCGACGTCCGCGATCCCGTCTCGCTACCGCCGGTGCAGGCCGCGGAGAACGTGTAGCGGCGACTTACCGCCGGTCACCCCAAAAGTGCACTGTCACGTACCTAAACCTCGACCCCGCTTCATCGCCTCGCCTTGTCCGCTGCCCTCGGCCAGGGGGGAACTCTCGGACGGTTTCACTTCGGGGAACAAGTAACAACAGCAGAAAACGCGTGCGGCCTGGGTGATGCCTGTCCACGCAGCGGACGCGATCCTCGCCGCCGTCCGTCTGGGCGGACCTGCGCGTTTTGCTAGCTTTGCCCCCGGGTCCAGCCAGCCGATCAAGTCTCCGATGCTGTTCCTGACCTCAGCTCCCCTGGCCGGTGTGACGAACTCCTCCGCCTCGTCACCGGGCCCTTCCACAGGCGCCTGCACAGCTGGCACGACGTCCACGTCGTCTCCGATCCGTTCAACCGGTCCAGTCAGACTGGAATCGTCGTCCGGTTGAATGGTTTCCGACGAGTCGCCGGCCGCGAACTGGGTAGCATAGTACAACAGGCCCGCCAAATCCGAAACCGTAGGCTCTTCTCGGTAGTTGTCGAATACGCTGAGTTCTGCTTCCATAATGTCATACTTGATGTTATTGATGATGTTCCTCATGGCGTCCTCTACGGGGTTTCTCGATTTTTTGGGTTTCGGTAGTATGCAATTCAGCCATTTTCACAGGCAAATTGTACGCGTGTAGGTATAGTCGGAATATTAAATTGCAAGTGAGCTGATTCCGAATTTCGTCCTAGGCCGTCGCCGTTAAGGCGGCTCTTAGTGGCTATTATTTAAGGGGACCAATTTAGGCAATTTCTAATCTTGTCGTCGCCGCCCGTAATCTATGTGTTAGTCGTAAATGATTATTAGTGTGAAATTCGAAGAAATTCGAACTCGATAACAATAGATTTTATATCGCCCGGCTGCGGGCACACGGTTCAATAGCACACGTACGCGCATGCACAAGTCAAAGTAATCACTCTCGAAAAATATTTTTGTACACTCACAACAGTGAAAAATGCTAATAAGCTGGCGAAAAATACACATACTTCTAGTAGTCCAATTTCAATTTTGAAAAATTATTTGAATTCGTCAGCCTCTTTTCTATGATTTGTAGGAAACCGATATTGAATATTTTAGATAATTTACGTATATTACGGTTCCAAATGACTGCTTGATTTCTCAAATTTGACTTGCACTTTTAAGTGCTAACTAGACAAAAATATGAAAAAGTATTTCCTACAGATCATAGAAAAGAGGCTAACGAATCCAAATAAGCATTCAAAATTGAAATTGGATTACTAGAAGTATGTGTATTTTTCGCCAGCTTATTGGTCTAAATGCATGAAAAATCCAATCGTTTAGAGCCGCCTTAATTTAAAACAAACATCGTTTATTAGTAGCCAGCTAGCAAACCATCATATTATTATTAATCGACCTGCAGCATCGCGACTGGATTTCGGGCCCGTTTATTTTTATTATTTATGTTGTTGTTATGATATAACGCAGTAAATTATTATTATTACTTGATATAAATATTAAACAACAAAAAACTACTTAAAACGTTTTAATATAAAGTACATGTACTTACATATACTATATTATAATCAAAACTTCAATACAATGTAATTATTGATATATGTTTATTAAACCATCGGAGACAAACATTTAACGTAAGAATTATGATAAGTTAAGCTAATTTTGACAGGAGATTTTAATATTAAAACAATTTCTCTATGAAAAAATTGGTTTGCATAATATTAACAATGATCCATCAGAATCTACAACACGACATAATACTATTAATGACACTGAATTTTCTAGATTTTGTAAAATATCAAATCACAAACTCACATATCTTACTTCAGTTACCATAGACCTATAATTTCAATGATTGAATTGTTCTTATAAAAAATAATAATTATAATATTGATATACTTCTAAAATATGCTAAAAAAAATAATTACGTAAATAAGTTTCATTGTTGTGTTTATAACCGTTTCTACCAAAGTACCTAACCTATGAGTAATATTGTAGGAAATCAAAAAAAAATACAAATACAAAATTTATTAAAAACAATCTTTTAAAAACAAATAAATAAATATACTTAATATATTGCAAATAAATTTATGAATATAGTTATTTATTTCATCAATAATCAAAATTAAAGAGAGCGGTGGGTAGAGAGAATGAGAGTCTGACGTTAATGATTAATTACGCCAAACCTGCATACGAAGGGAATTCGTCCCATACGCGTGTCCCGCTACACGTTTTTTTTTTTTAAATTAACATGACACCTATTTTATATGATAAAATTATAATACCAATTAGTTCATTATTAAATGTTAGCATTTGAGTGTAATGTACAATTTAAAATATGCATGCTAATCGTGTTCAATGTTGATGTAAATTAAATCAAATGTAAGTATTGATTATGATATTAATATATTATGAGGCAGGGGTGGACTGGCCCGGTCCGCTGGTCAGCGATCGCGGACTGGCCTGTCGGCCGTAATATATAATTTTGCCCTGCATTATTTATAAAAATAAAATATAAAATCAGAAAAAAATGTACCTTATAATAATCATAATATTATGACGGAATTCTAAACACTCGATAATACATAATGCTTCTGCTGAAAATATATATATACATAATATATTTTAAATATAATATATTTGAATAAACGTATTACGGTCATGCATGGGGCCCGGCGCGAAAGCTTTATAACTACGAGACAACTGAAATTATATTGCTAGGTATAGACTATAAAAACTGAAAAATATAAAATAAATGTTAATTTTTTTCTTTGCTTAATTTCTTTAGACTTTACTACTTTAGTCACAATTATTGGATTTTGTTAATAAATAATATCAAACAATTTAAAAACTGAATTTATCTTAATATACAATTTATAATTTGTAAATTATAATATTTTATTACTAATTATTATTTTATATATTAAAATGCGTAGTGGCGTATTTAGGAATTTGTCATAGGGAGGGTCCAGATAATTTTCAAAACACAGAGCCACGGGGGCGAAGCCCCCCACACCACCCATATACTCTTTATTAAATAAATATACCATATTTATAAGACGATATAAAATGTTTGAGATTTTAATTATTAAATAATAATGTTATACCTATGTACAAAACAAATTTAAAAAAAAAACGGGTAAAAGGATGTGTCGCTGATGCTGTACAGTAGGTTACAAGTGGGTCAATGTATAATAGATTGTATTAAACTTGAACTCAATTATATAATATCATAATATCATTGTATAAGAAAAACGATTCTGAGCAGAGACAGTTTGTCAGTCTGGATATTTTATATTGTTATTATTTATTAATGCCTGTAAGTTGAATTAATAATGAAATATTTTTTTTTATTATTATTCGTTTCTATCGTGATAGACAAAGCGTTAGAAATTAAAATCCCATTTTTAACGGTTTTTCGTAATTTTTCGGCATTAAATAACTATTTTTAGGTTTCATTTTACGTGAACTAACCCTGAACGCGTTCACTGTTTTATTGAACCTTCTAAAGTTCTAAACACCGCTATAATATTGTATATATTGTGTTCAATTTGAATTCAATGGTATATTAACATTGTATTAAAAATGTGATTTTAAGCGGAATATGATGTGGTTCTTGTAAATCTTGTTTTGCTGTCTACATAGCAGATAGTTTGTAGTCTGTTCGTTGGGGCGTGGGCTAGTCCGTGGTACAGTAAAATCACATTTGTAGCCAGTCTTTTAATATTATCATATTTATGTAAGGTAATAACTAATAAATAATCAACAATTACTGTGAGTGATAACTGATAAGCAAACATCATAATTGAATTGTAATTCGATAAAAAAATTTACTTTATTATGTTTATTAATTTTCCGTAAAAAAATGGCCCGAAGTATTAAAATCGCTGACTGGCCTGTCGCCTACCCAGTCCGCCCCTGTTATGAGGTGTAAAAAATACTTATCTCGAAGTATGGTATTGGTGAAAACTAATAATCACTCATTTAAAATTTAAAATGACAATGAATGTCTATGTCTAACACCAATTTGTAGTTAAATTATACAACAGTAGGTACATACTTTGTTCAAGTACTTTTTTCAAAAGTATTAAAAATACGTACTATTGGTTACTTAAAAAGTATGTAGGTAGTTGAATACTTGTACAGTTAACTCAAGTACTTTACAAGATTCCTATGCGTCCATTTTACTTATGAGTTTTTGATGAGATAATATTAGAAATAGTCCTATAACAAATACCGTATGTAGAAAAAAAAAAAAAAAAAACGGTGAAAAAGGTTTATTTCATATGCGAGGGGGGAAAGCTAGGCAGGGGTAAAGCGTGAAAGTTTAAAATCGTAAAGTTTCGCGTTCTGCGACAGTCGTGCAAATGCATGCTAATGACGTGCTAATGTTTGATAAAAAAAAAATTGTAAAAAAGTGATTATTTCACTTGTGGGGGGCTGGGGTAATGCTCGAAAGTGGAAAACTGGTTTTCCCGGGAAAATCTTAAAAGTTTCGGGTTCAGCGACAGTCGTGCAAATGCATGCTAATGACGTGCTAATGACGTGCTAATGTTTGATAAAAAAAAATTGTAAAAAAGTGATTATTTCACATGTGGGGGGCTGGGGTAACGTTACGCCAGCCCCCCATAGTTTTTTATTAATAACTCGTAAAAAAATGTCGTTCAAATTCTAAAAATAGTCGTGCAAATGCATGCTAATTGCGTGCTAATTCGAGACTTAGTTTTTTTTGTAAAAAGTTCAATGAGGGGGGCCAGGGTAATGTACGTGAATAAATTCCCAGATAAGGAAATAGTCACGGTTGAAAAGTACCAAACCTATTTTCGACACAATTTTCATTTTTTAATTACTGAAATCCAACGTTATATTCTATATTTCTATAGCTATATAACCTCGCCTATAGCCTACATTAATATATCAAAAATGAATCTAAGTCTAATGAAGTAATAATCTAACAATTTATGGATAAATAAAAATAATTTTAATTTACCTTTTGTAATAATATTGTTGCTAAAGGAATTGCAGCACACGGAGTAATAGCATACACGTAATAGAATAATTTTCCGCATCTCAGGCAAATTTACTATCTGTCTCTTCTGTCTGTTTACAAATAAAATATTATTATTATTATTATTTTTTTTTTTCATTAGTTTCTAGTTAAAACTATGACAGCTCGACAATTACAAAATTAAACATTACAATTACAGATAGTGTCATAGTGTTTACGTAAACCAATTAAAAATTAAAATATACATAGAAGCAATAGAAATTGGTGGTAATTAAACTCTAAATATACAAAAGTTATTAAGGCGGCTCTAAACGATTGGATTTTTCATGCATTTAGACCAATAAGCTGGCGAAAAATACACATACTTCTAGTAATCCAATTTCAATTTTGAATGCTTATTTGGATTCGTTAGCCTCTTTTCTATGATCTGTAGGAAATACTTTTTCATATTTTTGTCTAGTTAGCACTTAAAAGTGCAAGTCAAATTTGAGAAATCAAGCAGTCATTTGGAACCGTAATATACGTAAATTATCTAAAATATTCAATATCGGTTTCCTACAAATCATAGAAAAGAGGCTGACGAATTCAAATAATTTTTCAAAATTGAAATTGGACTACTAGAAGTATGTGTATTTTTCGCCAGCTTATTAGCATTTTTCACTGTTGTGAGTGTACAAAAATATTTTTCGAGAGTGATTACTTTGACTTGTGCATGCGCGTACGTGTGCTATTGAACCGTGTGCCCGCAGCCGGGCGATATAAAATCTATTGTTATCGAGTTCGAATTTCTTCGAATTTCACACTAATAATCATTTACGACTAACACATAGATTACGGGCGGCGACGACAAGATTAGAAATTGCCTAAATTGGTCCCCTTAAATAATAGCCACTAAGAGCCGCCTTAATGTGGAAAAAACGGTTATGATTATTATTCGGGGAAGATATAATTAAGGAGAGACTATATTCTTAGATAGTAATGAGTTTAAGAGTATTGATAAAAGTGAAATTAATGGGGTAATGAGGGAATTTAATTGCTTAACAAACTGAGATAAAATATTTGAAATAGGTTAATTGTTAGAATTGTTTGAGTTGCCTGAAGTTGCTTCTGCGTATGTCAGAAGTTTAGTAATAATTTTTCTTTTTTAAAAGAAGAAATAAATGGATCTTCCTTAAACTTAATTTTTAAAATTTTAATTATTACTATAATAGAAGCTTGTTTTTGACAATAGTGCTGTAAGCTATCTACCATAGTAAAACACTTTTTAATTATTTAATGTAGTTATATAGGTACCTAGATAAATGTATGTATATAAAAAAGGTGGGTAAGTGGATGTCGCTCTGCTGTACAGTAGGTTACAAGTGGGTCACTGTATAATGGATGCTATTAAATTTGAATTCAATGATACAATATCATTGTATAAGAAAAACGATTCTGAGCGAAGACGGTATGTCAGTCTAGGTTTAAGACATATTATATACATATCAATGGTATAAAAAAAAAAAAAAACCTATAATAAATACCAAATTAATCATATCACAATATCCATTAGGTACTTATAACACGTTATACATCAATAACAAACCCTGATACTATCATAGATATATAATATAGTGTACTTTAGAAGTTTCAAGCAGGCACGGCACTAGAATTTTTTTCCAGGGGGGGCAGAGTGGGGCAAATATTTTTTTTACATGGGCTAAAATTGTTTCAACAAATACTGAGGTTATTTAAATGAAATATAAATATTTTCGTATAACATAATATAGCTATTAGCTATATAGTACATACTTTTATATTGTATGCTCTAAACGTCTAAACATATAATATTTACAAACTTTTGAATAGTTAAAAATGTTTTAAGAATAATATCAAATATTTTTTTTTGTACCTTTACTACCTTATGTAATATGTAAGAAAATGTTTAATCACAGACCTAAGACCTTCAACAGCTATATTCATAATGATAACATGATATACAAAAATATTAATTTCTTTATGAGCTAAATATTGATTTTTTATATAATATCTGTTTATGCACCATACAGTAAATGATTGAAAATCTTATAATATTGAAAAAGTTAACAAAAATGTATACAATTGCACTGATATCAGTAGGAATACAATTTGTTTTAAATAAAAACTTTTGATTACCTACCTTATATTTAACTAGTACATTTTAAATTTTTAATTCAATACATTTTTAAATTGGTATTTGCATAGTAGTGTATGTATTGACTATTGAAGTACCTACTTTATATTTTTTGTTAAATTTTGGAGGTTAAAATAGTTCATATATATACATTAAAACATAGATACTTTAAGAAATCCTTTTTTATTAATTATCAAGTAATATGTGAACTAATTACCATGACAAATAAGATTATAAAAATAACAAAATAAGAAAATTGAATAAATTGTTTAATTATTTTAAATAAGAAATTTGTCATGCTAATTACCAAACTAATATAGGTAAGTAGGTAGGTACGAATACCAACTCCTTACACAATAGTATTGTGTTAATCAAACATAAACATATTTAAAATAATAAGTCAACTAAAAATATTTTTAACTGTATACAACAAACATTAATTATATCGTACATATTTTTCAGTGGGGGGGGGGGCTGGCGAGGGGGCTGATCTGTTTTCTGGGGGGGCTAGAGCCCCACCTTGCCCCCCCTTGGCGCCGTGCCTGGTTTCAAGTACCCACGAATAGTATTATACACTCACAACAAAATAACTAAAATAGGTATGCTAGGTTTTTTAATATGTAATTTCGTCCCAATTTTGAACTTAAAATGTCTGTAAAAAATAACTCTGCTCATATATGTTTTAGATTTTTTGGCTACAGTATGAACTATTTATGAGAATCTTTTTTTTAAATTTTCAATCCTTAGCTATAAAAACTGAACATTTTATAATTTATTAATTACGATGATTGATAATTTTCGAGATTTTGATAAATGTTGTCAAAATGCGATCTTTAAATGCTTATAAAAAAAAATTGTGCCTATGTATTTTTAATATTTTTCAATTGCTATTGTAACAATATATCAGGAGCCTTGTATTAATTTTTTACACATTTTGGCCAAACAGATAAAACTTTATTGATATTTATAGAAAAAAAAACTAAAAAAATTGAAAACTGTAAATGTCCGTAAACGGCTCAAAAAGAGTCAAAATATTTTGAAAATTGTATGATGTACAGGAAATGCTAATATAAACATTCAGTGAAATTTTCATGTATCTACAGTATTTCGTTTTTGAATTACAACAAAATAAGGAAATCGCTACATGAGAAATCGAGTGAATATCCAATGTTGTAAAGATTTGAATTTCAAACGCTCATAAAAATTTAATTTGACTTTCTTATAGAATTTTTTTTTTTGATAAATGTAGGAAATCTTATAAGGGATCTTGTATTACATTTTCATATCTTAGATTTCAAAAGAAAAATTTTTATGAATTTCTAACTCGAAATAATTTGCAAATTTTCGTGATTTTTCCATATTTTGTCATTTTTTGAACTTTAAATGCTTAAAAAAAAAAACTGTGACTAACGATTTTTAATATTTTTCATCTATCTTTGAAACAATATAGTAGGAGCCTTGTATTAAATTTTCAAGTATTTTTACTCAATAAATAAATTTTTATTGATATTCATAAAAAAAAAAACTAATGAAATTGGAAACTGAAAATGTCCCTAAACAGTTCAAAATAAATCAAAATATTTTGAAAATGTTATCGTGTATAGAAAATGCAAATATAAACAACCACTGAAAATTTCATGTATCTACGGTCATTTGTTTTAAAGTTCCACCAAAAACCAAAATCGATTTTCTCGAAAACAGATTTTGCGTAAAAATTCCCGTTTTTCCTTAATTTTTATGTTGTTTTTCCCGGCGCTTGTGAAAACTACTAGGAAATTTTTACTTTTGACCCCCTCAAAGTACCAACTAGATTCATTTTCCAATCAGAAAAGCTACTGTTGAAGAAAATCCAAGCACTTTTACTGTTCTAAAACGTGATGACAGACACAAAAATAAAAAAAGAAATACACATCATTGTAAAATCAATACATTCATCGTTTCACTCAGAATCTAAAAAAAACCAGGGATTGAAACCGAATATATTATTTCCGATTTTGATTTCGGTTTTGGATATCGGGATTTATTTTTTCAGATTTCGTTGTTGGTTTTGAATACCAGTTTTTATTTTTTCCGATTTTGTTTTTGGTTTCTGTTTTTAACGGTATTTGCAATCGGTAGGTATCCAAAATGTCAAGCTCTGTATAAAACATTAAAACCCATATAGGTACATATAAACTATGTGTATAAGTCTATGATTAAACCATATTATCCAGAGTTTTCAGACGACTAGCAGGTGACACTGTGATTGTGCAAAATTTACTATTCAATTGACATATTTTTATATTTATCAGTTGAAGTACATAGTATCAAAGATTAAATATTATATTATATTATATTTAATCTATGATAGTGTTAAGTATTTTTTATTTCACTTGGAACCATTTTACAACCTCCATGCCTAATGTACTTTAAACATCTGTAGGTTAATTTTTTAGAAACATAACTTACATTAAATTTAAAAACTATTTTTTAAATACCTAATTTGAGCAAACAGCACTATAGGGTTTGAAATTATTACTCTTAATCTAAATGTCAATTGTTATTATAATTATCCTTGGTCTAAAACGTATGAAAAATACGTGTGCTGCGATCTCCTTAATATAATAATATTACATTACATAAATAGTAATACAACTTACTACTTACAAGTATACACTCCAGTTTTAAATATAATTATGTAATATGTTGATTAGGTTTGTATAGATTGTTAGGATGGTTAAAATATAATATACTGTAAGTCTGTAGACTGTAACTATATGATATCAAGGAATTTATTTGTAAAATATTAATTTGCGAAATGATTACATTTTCACAATTTTAATCTTTTTGAAAATGTTTACATCAATCATTTCGTATGAAAATATAAATCATAAACAAGTAACAATAGATACGGCAATGTGCATTTCGAATGTACGAGTGTGCACTACTACGGTCTACGAAACAAAAGTTAAATATTATGGGATGCCGTCCACTAGGAAATCTCCTTGCAACAGAAAATAACAACATTGAACCGTTCCTTACAACCTATAGCATGTATATTTTAGTCTCAATACAACGGAAACTCATTTATAACCGAAAAATCCGTTAGTATCGAGCGATTCTATTTTAAGGTGATTTATTGTAGTACTGTACACTCCTATATGCTTTTATAAAGTACCTACCTTGTGCCCAGGGGCGTCATTTGGGGGGGGGGGGTGCAGGGTGTACATTTGCACCAACTTTTTTTAAAACTCCTTCTTTGGCCTGCCATTAATAAATATAAGCGCTGATATACCTATGTGTTTTAATTTTATATTTTTTTTCAGTATTAAAAAAAATTTTTTGCACTAATAATTTCCAAGAATGTTTGATGTGGTTTTGTGGTCCCACAAAATTATAATTGATAAAATTATGACACAAATATTGTGAAGAAAGGTACCCATAAAATAAATTTCTGGTTTTATTAAGCTAACTAGCTACTACTATATATTTTGAGTATGCAGAGAGAAAAAATGTGTAGGTTAGGTTCAGGTTCAGTTAGGTATTTTACTATAAAGTGTTATATACCAATACATTTATTTACCAAATGCAAATACCACTGTACACTGATATTCACAATATAAAATAAATACATTAAGAGTATACTTACACATAGTTCATCAAAAATAGAAACAATATTGAGATATTTTCATACTAATATAAGTGACATATTAAATAAAGTATACAAATATTCGGGAGATGGTAACCTGTAATTTGCGCCATCAAAAGGTACATTTAAGGACGTATGTAATTTGCACCAAAATATAAAAATATAATATGTATTTTGCGCCACATATACAAATTAATTTTGATAATTTGCGCCACGACAGAAAACGAAATGGAATACCCAGTGGCGTTTCCTGACTTTCAGCGTTAGGCGTTAATGTGTGAGGAAAACAATTAGGAAAACCCCCCTTATGGGAAATAAATTCGTATCAACTATTAATAATCAACATATTATTAAAATTATTTATTATATATTATTATGTTTTCGACGATCGGCGTTGCAGTATTGCAGTATAGTACCTATGGGCTACGACGTAAACAGGATCCCACCAAAAACATATACATATGTAAAATGAGAGCCAAGTTCAATACTATAATAATATATGCCTTGGTTGTTGACTTCAACGACAAAAGAAGTGAGATCTAAATGGGTGCCAAGTTAGGATAATATATTTAAGCCTAAGGTGTGACTTGGCTACTTTTCATATACGAATTATTATTAAAAGTAGGTACCTACTAAAACAGTAATGGAAGAGTGAAGATGATTTTCCGAAGAATAAAATAAGAACTCAAAGCTTTAGAACTTGCAAATGCTATAATATATAATTCGTAGCCAAGTCAGACCTTAGGCTTAAATATATTATCCTAACTTGGCACCCATTTAGATCTCACTTCTTTTGTCGTTGAAGTCAACAACCAAGGCATATATTATTATAGTATTGAACTTGGCTCTCATTTTACATATGTATATGTTTTTGGTGGGATATCATTACTTTTTGTATGTAAATTATTATAACCTAACCTAACCTAGCCATGACGTATTCTATAAATAAAGTTTATTACTATATAATATAATTCAGTTACTAATATTAATAATAATATTTATTATAAAATATTTTCCGTTGTATATACAGAGTATAAAATATATGTAAAATTAATATACAATTATTTTAACTCTTTTTGAGTATATTTTTAATTATCATAATTTTATTGACTGTAGTTTCTACTGTTGGGTGGATAATTCATAATTTGTAAGAATAATTATTTAATTATTTTAATTGTAATATTTAAAAAAAATAATATTAATTAAATACATAGATAGAAAAAAAAGTATGTTGCTGCGCGCAGGTCGACAATATCGACACATATTCGGCTAGTCGTATTTTTGGAGCGGCGATACGGGAAAGGTTATTTAAGTCAACATTACATTACATTACAATAAATTAGAGGCAATTCATTAATAAATTGAAAAATTAAACATAACAGATAAAATAATTGCAAAATTATAATAAAATCAATTGATTAAAAAATTAAAAATTAAAAAATTTTAAATTAAAAATTTTCAAGTTTCTGATTTTTTCCTTTGTAATTACCTAACTACCTATCTGTATGCCAAATTTGAACTTTCTAGGTCATCTGGAACTGGGTTAGAATTTTGATCTATAGGTAAGTCAGTGATAAAAATGACGATTTTCGGACGTTAATATCTAAATAACGGTTTGAAGTATGTTTATGAAATTTAGAGCACATATGTATCTCGTTAGTCTCAATATATGAGCCAAATTTGACATGTTTATGTGGAATAGTTTTTGAGTTATGAGGGGGTCAAAAGTGGCTCCAAATGGTTCGTGTAATATTACACACGGTGCTGCTCGCCAGTTCTGTTAGCTAGAACTTGGCTTGACACGCTACCGCGTGTCTAGATAACGTGCAGCCGCGACGATCCCCACTAACGGTCCAAACACAGTGTATAAGCTAGCGCTAGACTAGTGACTAGTGAGTAGTGGCTAGTCGTTAATTTCATTTTCAACGACTTGGTCTAGTATTAACATGGCACCGAAGTTATCCGAAAATATCACGACAAATTACGAATATGAGATATTAGATACCACAAGTCGTTGTTCGAATCATTAACGTCCTACACGGCTACACCCTACACAAACACAACATAATACAATATTATTCCGTAATCGGCGTCGTAGCTGCAGACGGCGCGGGCGCATGGTTGAGTTTAGAGCTTAAAATAGACAATAGTTTATTATTTGATATTATTATTTTTACAAGACAATTATTTTAAGATTTTGTAAATACAATAAAATTATATAACCATGTAATATACTAATATGAATTACAAATATCAATATTACACACATGTATGACATCAATGTTTAGGGCGTTAACACACAACTTGCACACCCAGAGAAAACGCCACTGGGAATACCTATGTACCTTGCACCACACTTTCAACTTCAATATTGTTGGAATTTACCAGCAGATATATTTACTGATATCGCATAGGATATACAATAATACGTAACGACGTGTGTCCAATATAATATTGTTGTGTTCTACTGATAATAGAGACGTAATTAGACGTAATTGATCTCCGATTACTTTTTGGACATACTGAAAAGATTTCAAACCTAAACTTTGATTAAAATTAAAAGTATACATCTTAAAAAACGAAATTCTACTAAAAATAAAATTCGTTTGGAAACTTTTCAACAAATATATGAAGACTACAGACAAAATAAAATTGACAGAAAATACTTTGTTTCATCATCAAGCTAGAAATATAAAAAACGTGAGTAAGCTAGGTATTTTATTTCAAAAATTATGTGTTATATTATAAAAATTGTATTACTAAACGAAAATTTACTTATTTAATATACATGGAATTCGTTTTACTTGAATACTTTTATTTATAATTATAATATGACTGATTTTTATATGTTTTATTACTAAACGAAAATTTACTTAGGTATTTAATATACATGGAGTATTGGAGTTCGTTTTACTTGTGGCGCTAATTACAATTTCAATAAGGTGAACTATGGCGCAAATTACAATTTTTGTAGGTAAACGATGGCGCAGATTACATATTGCCTTTTTATTTAGTTTCATTTGGCGCAAATTACAAACTTAAAAAGTAGCACAAATTACCAAAATACAATTTTAGATGTGGCGCAAATTGCATATTTGTTTTTTTTTTTTTGGTTGTTTTTGGAGCAAATTACATACGCCCAAATATTCTACAGTTTTTGTCCCTACTTGACCCCTTTCCCCCTCAAAAATAAAAATAAAATATGTGGCCTGGTAATGATTTGAATGGCCTGCAAACTTTTTGGCACCAACAAAAAAAAAGTTGAAATGACGCCCCTGCTTGTGCCTATAGTCTATATGGCTATACATTTAATATTACAAATATTTGTAAATCTATGAGACAACCCTAGGTTGGTGACTGCCGACTGGTGCCACCTACGATCCAAGATAGATCTTTAACCATGGTGTCAAATTATAAAAGTATAAATCCTCATATTTTATATAAACTATAATTAAAAATTATTCATCTATCCATCACATTTATACTCTTAATAATGTTAATAATATCTATAATTTATGATTTAAAATTTTAAAGTACAATAAAAATAATAAACAAATTAACATTACCACCAGGGACCTTTTGAATTTATCGGTATCGGTTCCGGTACCGGTTCTCAAAAATAAAGTAACAGTTCCGGTTCGGTTCTGGTTCTTTGATGAAAAAAATAAAGGTATCGGTTCCAATTAATAATTCCGGTACCGAAAAGTGTAATCATTTTAAATGCCTATCCGGAATGCGGGTTTAATTAATAGTACTAGAAATATTAGAAAACTCATAATAGGTATGATCGTACTTAGGTTATACACTAACAGTAATAATACCTTTAAATTATGATAAATAAAATAATTTTATTTATGAACCTAAAAGTACCTTTTTAATTTAAAAATTCCTGTTCGGTTCCGGTACTTTATTTATTAAAATAAAGGTTTCGGCTCTCAATATTTTAAAGGTTCCGGTTTCAGAATCGGTTCCTTCTTTTAGGTACGGCTCCAGTCCCTGATTACCTCTCAGTGGCGTATTTACTGGTGGATCAAGGGGATAACTCCCCCCCACCCAGTATAGCCTGTAGCTGTATATAATATGCAAAATTTACCTAACCTAACCTAACTTATGGCATCTAGCTTTAAACGCGGGGCTACTGGATAAAATCATATCCCCCCTTGGCAAAAACCTAAATACGTCATTGTTATAACTGAAAAATTTTAATTTTAAAAACATTTATCACCTTTTGGCTTTTGATTACCGATTAGTGAGTAATCAAAAGTCAAAAATAAAGTTCTAAATATTAGGTTGTAATAGCATAGGGCCGATTTTTTTTCATTAATAGTGGGCTGACTGTGTCCCAGTTCATCCCTGCCCCATGTCCCTATCGGCTATCACTATATTAATGAAATATTTCATTTCACAATATTGTTATAGCTTCTGGAGGTGTAAGTGTGTAACTGTGTAAGGCACGACTAAAATTAATTTCTATAGTGTTAGTGTCCTACAACTGGCAGCGCTGTTATAGTATGTGTAATATGTCCGTATCTAACTTCAAACTGACCTTGATAATATTGATTTTTTTGTTGATAATCCGATAAAGGCGTTCTGAATTTCTGATAAGAAAGTCCAATTTTATGAGAAAAATTAAATAAATAGATGGATAATTATTAATTAATATAAAAATGAAAACAATACCTAAAATGTTTTAATTAACATTTGTTTCAACTTGTTGGTGATATGACGCTATTTCAGTGTATTAATGTATGTGTTAAAGATGAAGAGATATTTATTTGGGAACTTAAATTCATAAATTTGATCACCAATATTTGGTGTAAATAGTCAAAATGTAAGTCTAATAATGGGTATCTTTACCTTTGAAGATTAACGGTTTAGAGGTGAGAATATTAAATTTGTTCCAAAATGTATTTTTGTTTTACATATTCATTACTCAACATAAGATCTGTTTTAAAATAGAATAGATAAAAATAAGTATAAATGTGTAAAGTAAATATATAGTCATGTAATTTTCATAACAAAAATAGTATCTTTACAGTTATTGATCCATTAACTTAATTTTTCATTTTAAAAACATTTTACAGCAATACCTATTATTAATTTTTCTTAAACACAGCAATTAAGCTTAAAATTATAAAATTTTGATTAACCTATAGGTAATAATAATTTTTATATTTAAAAAGAATCTTAAATTATTCATGAATATTATGTGGTTTTCATCAATGGTTGATTAGAATAATTAGTGGAATGTATAAAAATGTTTTTGAGAACTTACAACTAAAATATGAAATCTTTTTACTTATTTAGTAAATAATATATTTTAATTTTTTTTTTAGCATCATTTTGATAATATTTGATTAACAATTCGATTCCTTTAGATATTTTTATTTCACCAACAATGAATATCATGCGAAAACTGCGTGGTAGTAATACTACCACATCTACAACTGGTGAAAATTCTCGTCTGTTTGAAGAAGATTCTAGTCAACATACTGCTCTTGGTTTAATGCATTTAAAGAAACTTTTTACTGATTACATTCATACATCACACCTGCTAACTGACAAAGAACGTAGTACAAAACTGTATACTATGATTCCTTTATTTTGCAAAGTAAATCTTTTTATTAAATTAAATAAAATACATTTTAAAATGTAAACATTATTTTTAATTAGGTTTTTGGCAGAAGTTCATGTGCAGAAATTATTGAAAAATTTTGTGACATTAATAGCTGGTGCTCAGAAATGTCAGCTCTTATGGTTGCAGAAATCCGACAACGTGCGTCTAATCAATCAACAGAAACTGCTAGTAGAGCTATTGCTAGCTTTTTAGAAATAGAGAACTGTGAAGAATCTAGTAATGGATGGATGCTTTTATCTACATTAAACTTATTAGCAGCAACTAACCAACCATCTCTTATAAAAGTATATCTATATAACAATTGTATAGGTTTTTTTTTATACATCTTTTATTTTTATTTTAGATAATGGTATCTGCATCTCTTCCTTCAACATTAGTAAAATGTTTGTATCTTTTTTTCGACTTGCCTCCTTTAGAGAATGAAGATAAAAAGACTGATCAAAGTGATTTTACTCCAAAAGAACGTCGTATTTTGTTGCAAAAAATTTTTGTGCAAATATTAGTAAGACTGTGCAGTAATCATTTACCAGCCGAAGAATTAGTCACTAAAGATGATTTATCTTTATTATTCTCTGCTATTACAAGTTCTTGTCCCTCTTATAATGCTGTATGGAGGAAATCTTCTGCTGAAGTTTTAATAACAATTTCACAACATGGAATTACACCAAAAGTTATACAGTATATTCATGGTATGTTTGGAAGTACATTTTTAATTGGATTTTTGAAGTACCTATGAAATATTAGTATAATATCAACTAAAATATTTCATTTTGATATAGGAAAGAACTGTATTGAATTGTGTGTTGAAAATATGCGACAATGTGCAGATTTAAGTCCATTAGAAGTAGTTGATATGTTTGTTACTGTATCTTATTTTTTAAAAGATTCATCTGAGATATCACAAGTATTACTTGATGACTTTAATACAGCACAAGGTTATAAATTCCTATCAGACTTTCTTGTCAGGTAAAATAAAAATAATTCTTTTCTGTTTTGGTTTTTCTTGTTAATCAAATAAAATATAAATAATGATTTTTTTTTACAAAATAATTTTTCCCTTATTGTGATAATATCCAGTTTGGAAAATGATGAATCTAGTGAAGCCCTTGAAGCGATGAGGAATCTTGTATTGATAATTGCATCTCTTTCTATGAGTGGTTATATTGAACTGAAACCAAATCAAGAACAACCTGACTCATTGTTACAACTTTTAGGATTTACTTTACCTCAACCTACTGGGCGTGGTTAGTATAAATATATTTGTTATTAGTGTTCTTATATATCTTATATATTTTATAATAAAATAATTTACTTTAGGTCAAAGTGTACGGAATATATGTGCATTCAATGTTCTCCAAACTACATTTATTCGATCTGATTCTAGTGCATTATGCTGTACAATTCTTGATGCAATATCAAATGTTTATCATTCTGATAATGCAAATTACTTTATATTGGAACCACAAAATACATTGCCAGAATTTACTGAACATATACATTTAAAAAATCAACAGATACAAGATAAATTTTTCAAGCTCTTAGAGTTCATTGTTTTTCAACTTAATTTTGTTCCAATTAAAGAATTAGTTTCAATGGCTCAGTTATTAAAAACATGTAGCTCTACAGAATGTACTAGAGTCTGTTTACAAACTCTATTAAATATACTTAAGCACAATAATACATTTAAAGATGTATTTAGAGATGTTGGAATACTTGAGGGATTATCAAACAATTTAAGAAATTACACTCAAGACTATCTCTCCGATTGTGAATCAAAAGGTAATATTTTAACTATTTAAAATTATTTATATTCTTATAGGGAAATATATTCTAGAACTGGTGACATTATTGTTTAAAATAATTGGAAGCTACATGTATTTTTGTTATTAACTTCTTATATTTTGATAACATACTTTTTGTTATTTTAAGACGAGAAACACGATGGTGATCTAAAACGGGTGATCAACTTAACTGCAGAATGTTTAGTTAATCTTATGATATCTTCACCAAAAAATTGTAAAGTTTTCAAAGAATGTGGCGGTGCTCAAGTACTATATATTATACTTGAATATCCATCAACTCGTCAATATGCTACAGGTAATTGTACTTATACTCCTGTCCATGAGATAAGGCACCTGTGCCTCAATAAATACTAGTCCGAGAATTCATATCCCCTGTACTGCCTTTTAACACAACTGACAAAATGTTCATCGACCACCGATTGACATTAATAGAAAACTCAGTAACATGTTTATTATGCCACCAGGACTACCTGAGTGGGATGGGGGGGGTATAGAGTCCCGGAATATTTATTGGCGTTTAATTGTATGAGCAAAACAAGTTCCTTATTTCATGGCCCAGAGAATAACTATTCTTTGTTATTAAAATAAAACTTTGGAAGTATAATTAAACACATGCCTATTTGTAATATTTAGCTATATTACGAGAAATGATATTAAGCACTGGCGGTGAAGAAGAAATGTCTACACTTTTGGGCACCCTCCATACAGCTGATAATACTTGTTTACCATTAAAATCTAGTATTTTAAAATTATTTTTGAGTTGTATGAAAGAAAGTCACCGTACAAGAACCATGTTTCGTAAAGTAGATGGTTTTGTTTATGTAATAAGTGCATTGGTGTCAATGGAAGGCTGGTTTTCAGATGAAAAACGTGTTGATCAAGAAGCTTTAAAATTTGCTTACATAATTTTTAATACAATTACCATAGCTATGCGCTTTGAACCAGCAAACGCAAAATATTTTCACCAAGAAGTAAATTGAATCAAATAAATTAAATTTTAAACTTTTTTATGTATTTATTATAATTTTGTTTAGATTTGTTTGACAAGTTTATGTGACACATTAAGATTATTAGGTTGTTTTTCAAATGAAATTCAACTAGATGACTATATTGATTTAATAACTACATCATTAGAAGAAAATGTTTTTCATAACATATTCACAAGCAACACAATCAACCCTGTGTAAGTATCATTAAAATAATTTAATAAACATTATATCTTATACACATTTTCATTTTTATCAGTGTAACAAAAACTTAAACTTCATTTTCAATCATATTTTATTTTTTTGATAATATAGAGAGAATAAATGAAAAAGATCTCATATGTTCACTATCAATTCTTGTGTTAAGAATTATTAATCAAAATAAGTTAAAAGTAAATTTTAATTTGATTCATGTCCGTTTTAATGGAAATAGCTAATAGGTAGTAAAGTTTGACTTTCTTATATATACTAATATAAATTTAGTTTCTTTAGTGAGTATGAAAAATAACGTTATTCTTGTGCTGTGATTTTAACAATTCAAATAAAATTTTATTGAAAAATAATACTAAGTGTATTAATATTGTATATTATATTATAACTGATTTTTAATAAGAAAAGCAAGTCTAGATAATTATCAAAAACTTAATCAATAAACATTTTGTTTTCAGAATTACTGACAATGTTCCAAAGTTTCTTTCTTATGCCTGTATAATAATGAGAATGCTTTATGATGTTGCTCTTGATTTGTATGATAAACAGAGTAATACCACTGTTGTATCATTCAAGTCACCTGCCCATAGACGATACAGCGAAGTTTGTTTTGTTTTGTTTTTTTAATATTTAATAAAATCTGAGTTCAAATACTAATTTTAACTACATTAAGGTGGCTACAAAACCTTTAGATTGTCAAAATAATAATCGTCGTGCAATACAACTCAACTTAACACCTCCTGCACCAGATCCCATTATTGTTCATGCCGGCGTTGTTATTGCTATGTTACAACTACTACCATCAATTTATAATCCAACGGCTCCTAAGGTATTATATATATATATATATATTTTTTTTTTAAACTATAATCAAGTGTATGATAACTTAAAATATATTCTTTGTTTATTTAGCTATCACTTACATTGCAAGTTTATATAGGTGAAGTAATCAGATCTTTAGTTCGTGGTGAAAGAAATCAGCAGCTTCTATGTGATTCTGGATTTCCAACTACTGTTTTAAAAGTAGGACGAATAGCATTATTGGAAGAAACTCATCCACTTCATACAGTGTTTCAGTATATGTTAGAGCGTTTAGCTATTCAGCTATTAGAACCAAAGGATTTGCGAGAATTTTTGAGACTTGGAGAACCCCTTTGTTGTGTCCCATTAGATTTACTAGACTGTTGGATAAGCCACAGTAGTAAAAAACCAGGTGGAACAGTACCACTAAGCCGTGTTAAAACTCTTGTATCTATGACTACCCCTAGAGATCCTTGTATGCTTGCACTGCCGCCATTTTTTGAAATGGATTTGTCTTCTGAAGGTTTCGGATGCTTATTTTTACCCAGTATTGCTCCACAGTCTCCAATTAGTGGACCTTCAGTTGTTAATGTCGCTACATTAACTACTCCTGATATGAATGTAATTGGTGGAATAGGAACTGGTTAGTATACATAAAATTATGTATAAACAAGTATATTTAAGACATATTGTTTTTATTATATACAAATATTTTTTTTCCTTTTAAGGTGACCGAATGTTTCCGCCTCAGAGTGGTCTTAGCTATTCAACATGGTTGTGCGTTGAAAAATTTTCAGAACCAAGAAGTGACCCTCACCCTGTTCGACTTCTGACCTTAATAAGAAATGTGCAAAATACTAGAGACCATTTAGTGTGTTTAGCAGTAGTGTTGTCTGCTCGAGATAGAGCACTTACCATATCCACTCAAGAGACTCCAATATCAATGAGTATGTTGCATAATTTCTTATACTTGATATTTATGATCTACCATAATTTAATAAAACTTTTAGCAAATGCTGATTGGGAGCCAGAGGTCATTGGTGATTCATGTGTAAGAATTTGGTATCCAGATTTTGTACAAGAAGGACAGTGGCATCATATTGTATTAGTTTTAAATAGAGCCGTATTAAAAAATTCATCATTTTCTTTGTATATGGATGGTCAACATGTACATACTCAAAAAGTAATATTTTTTAATTTTATTTAAGAAATATATATTAATTTTTTTTTAAATATTATTTCAGCTGCATTATATATCTCAAAATCCAGGCGGTGGTGCAGCTAACTTAACAATTGCGTCTTCTGTTTATGGATACATAGGAACTCCTCCAATTTGGAGAAAATATTCAAAACTGACATGGAAACAAGGGCCATGTTGTTTATTAGAAGAGGTATTAAATCCTCATGCTATAAAAATTTTGTATCAGCTTGGTCCTCATTATTTTGGAAGTCTACAAGCACCTGATATTAAAGGTATTTAGTCATAGTTTTAAAATTTTTATTTTAAATCGGTGATAATCTATCGCATTAAAGCTTTTACTCCTAAAATTGGATATCCATAGTTTCACAATTTCTATAAAACATTTTCATGTATTCATGGGTTACAATCATGTGTTTGACAATTACTTTTAAATTATTGTTTAATTTCAATTAATATTGCTTATTGTTTATAAGATTTAGAACATATTGGACCTTTGGTATCTGAAGAGAAAGTAATTTTTGGATTGAATGCGAGGGCAGTTTCTCAGTTAACTTTGGCAAAAATACGAAAAATATATAGCAGAGTGGATAGCAAATCAATTGCAAAACAGGTAATTCATGATTGATAAATGATAACTGATAAGTAATATTAGTAATAGTAGGAATGAGTCAAAAATAAAAATTTGAAAAAACATTTTTATTTTTAAAGTAAAACTTCTTTCTTGAAGTGTAGGTGGAAAAAAAATTGTGACGAAAAATGAAATGACACGTTTGTTTACCACCATAGTAACGAATAAAAAAATAATAATATTATAAAGACTACGCTTACCGCTCTGATTGTTTTTCGTATAGAATGGTTTATCATACTTGGGTGTATAACTCCTATTTTTGCTTGTTGTATAATTTCTATCAAAGTGTTGGTTTCTACCATGTGTTTTGTATTTAGTAAATTAACGATCATAAAATGTTTCATTAAGTGATTTCTTAATTGTTGATCTTTAGATACATTAAAGCTTTCATTCATTACAAATGACGTATTATAGCTTTCGTGTTCGTCAAAGTCGCTGTTTAATTTGACGATTTTTATCTGTTCTTTAACTTATTTCGTTTGCTCAGCGTTGTGCGTTTGTCCTATGTTAAAATTACATTTTTTAATTCATTCCAGGTTACATATTCGGTATAGTAATTGAGCTGTTTTTGCTATCATTCCTCACATTGTGCTTCTTTTAGCTACTGTATGTCCTATCGATTCTAATACTAGGTCTTTCTTTTTTTTTGTATGTCCCTTACTATAACACTAGCTGGGTAGAGTAAGTTTTTATAATTGTTGTCAGTATTATATATATGCTCTTTACACATTGCTTCAGTTTTGTCTACAAAGGCTTCTATATAGGTAAATTGTTCCTTATACTTAGCAAGGTTAACATTTGCAGTTAGGTCCCATTGAGACATAATACGTTTCAAAGGTCCTCGATTTTTGTAGTGTAGATCGGAATGTTGTGTTACTGTGTTGAAGGTCCTGTTCTTCTTCAATCGTGATAGTAATTGCTCTTTCGAGAAAAGCTACGTCACGCGCTCGTAAAAATGACCTAATTTCTGGCGCCCCGTTAACGAAGGCAGTAAGTGCTCCTGTTTTATGCGATGAGGCTACCGCTGCGGCTGAGGCTAGCTCTAGTCCTAGGGTTAGCGCTCCTACCAATTCGTGATAGCATTTTTCTGTTCGTCCGGCGAAACTACATACGCCCTCTTCGGATTTTTGCCTAATATTGCTAAGTTGTGATTGTAAATAATTAATCGAATGTGCTGCCCCAAAAACGTTACAAAGGTGGTTTTTAAGTTCTGGTCAGTCCGTAAAATTGTGGTAACGTGTAGCTTGGTAAGCGTATCCCTTTAATTTGGACACTATATTTTGGAATACTACCGTTACAAGATTTTCGTGGATATTTTCCATTACGTAATCACATTCTGTTATATATGAGGACAAAACTGCCTCAGTACCTCCTCTAAAGTTAGGTATGCCGAGCTAGACGGTGTCAATTCCTAATGTTACAATCATGATGGTTGTTCGTAAAGTTCAAAGTTATATTTAACTACTGCCCAACACCTATTTGGACTCTCAGACATATACTATATAATTGCGTATTAAAATAACAACTTACAATGCGTGATTCATTGCGTCTGGTCCTGGTTGCATTGCATGCTGGCCACTTGGCCAAGTTGAGTGCAGTTGATGTGTTGAGTGAAGTTGTCGGCTTTCCTCCTTTCCTATTGTGTGTCAGGAACGTGGTTGAACTCGAGGTCCACTGATGTACTCGATTCCGGGTTGGTTACTAGAACTCTTCCTTCAGGTGACCCTACACCTGACACCAAAAAATGTATTGTGATCCCTCACTAACAGTTTATATTTTTGAGTTTGTCGACGTTGATGGTTGAATAGGAAAAAAAATTGTAACGAAAAATGAAACGACACTTTGTTTATTTATTTATTTTGCAAGTCAAGCTCCGCGGCGTGCACATTTATTTTTATTGTATTGATTTTTCTCACTCTTTCCCTAATTCACTTATATTTTTACGGGCCTCAATACTTATGAAAGAAGTTTTACTTCCCCAGAGTGTAATGGTGGGCTCACACGCTCGTTTTTTTATTTAATTTTTTAAACCAAATATCAAATATATACAGATTGATCCATTTAAATGTCTACCCTCATTATTTCAAAAAATGTTTACTTTTTGAAAATATTTTTCTTACATGATTTGATGTAATTTTAAAACATTTTATTTTTTAAAAGTTACATATAAATAACTACACACATGTTCATAATTCAATTTTTATTTATCGAAGTTGAAGTACTGGTTTGGTATATGAAATGAAAATTGTATGTTGTCATTCAAAATTCAAAAATGTAAATACTTAAAAAACTATAATTAACAAAAATATGTTTTAAAAAAAGTTTTGAAATAAATGGATTACTCTGTATAATATACTCTATTTAGTTTTGGATTTGTTGGACATTTGAGAGGTTCAAGATTCCCTTAGGTTGAATTGTATTTAGGTTAAATCAATCATAAACAATATTGTGATCAATAATAAATATTTATTTACTATAATTTACTTTATTAAAACATTATATTAGCTTGGGATGTCTACTCACGAAAATGCTACTCCTATTCGGATAATGCACAACACGGCTGGACATTTAGCTGGTTCAGCTAGAAGTTTAGGTGGTGTTATATTGGGGTATTTAGGAGTACGCACATTTTATCCCC
The DNA here is from genome assembly GCA_949089665.1 of Macrosiphum euphorbiae. NCBI lineage: Eukaryota > Metazoa > Arthropoda > Insecta > Hemiptera > Aphididae > Macrosiphum > Macrosiphum euphorbiae. Next base: position 150,908,725 of record CARXXK010000001.1, on the reverse strand, counting down.
GTCCAGTTTTAAAGTTGATTGATAACATTGGAGGCTGTTCTGTATTATTGGGTAAGAAAATGATTGCATATTTATATTTGTATACATAATTAATGAATTTATTATTTTATTGTCACTAGGATTAATTGCAATGGCAAGAGATATGGAAAGCTTATATGCGGCTGTTAAAGCTTTAAGTGGAGTACTACATTTAAATATGACAGCAAAACGAGAAATGGAACGTAGGCGTGGATATCAACTCTTAGCATTATGTTTACGTAGGCATAAACACATGTTAAATGCCCATATTCTACACATCATACTCGATTTAGTTATAACAACTAGAAGTGTTGAAGCCCCTACTATACCAGATGCTGTTGCATTTAATGATTTGATTTGCGAGTTAAATGTATGTATATTTTAAATTAAAATTGTTAATAATGTTTTATTTTTTTATTTTAAAATTGTTTAGCTTTGGCAAGAAGTTCCAGCTGGTCTTTTACGATCACTTATTGAACAGTTATATGAATTGGTGTCCGACTCAAATGAAAAAAGAAACAATTTAATAATATTAAGAAACATGGAAATGGTTCGTAAAATGGTGAACTTTTTACCAATTGTTTTTAATACTTCTACGTCATCGACTACAGAAGTATTGTTTTCATTACTTGGAGCACTTTTAGCAAAACACCCATTAACTGAAGATTTATTATGGTAAATAACTAAATATTCACTTGATAATACAAATTTTAGTATCAACTATCAAGCATTAATATAAACAACTTTTTGTGTGATACAATTATTAGGTTTTATAAGTTTTACTATCACTTTGCTTGTTAAGGGGCCTCGCAAAGGCATTAATTTAAGGAGAATCATTTAGGCAATTTCTAATCTCGTCGTCGCCACCCGAGATCTATGTGTTAGTCGTAAATGATTATTAGTGTGTGTGGCGTCCATGCGGGTCAATTGTAGTGGTGCGGAGAGCTCTCGCACGTACTCGCACACACATGTCAATATATAATAATATTGTGATCATGAAAAAATGCTTATTAGTTATTTTTCACTTAAACATACGATTCTAATTCCAACAGTACGTCGCAACGATTACCTCGATTTTCATTCTGACAAAATATTCTTATTTTCCACAACATGTACGAGGGATCGATCGAGGCACATTTTCAAAATTGTATTTAGTTAATTAAATATTTAAGTTGGAAATTCTGTATTTTTTTTTTATTTTTTTACAATTTTTATTGCAATTTAAATTACAAAAATTAAAAATGTGGCTCGATCGTTCCCTTGTATATATTACGGACAATCAGAATATCTTTTCAGAATGAAAATCGCGATAATTGTCGACACGTATCGTTGGAATTAGAAACAGTAGTTTTTGACAAAAAAAAGACTTGGTAGTGAGGCCCCTTAAGCTTTGTCACTTAGGATTTTTTTAAAGCAAATAACACTAGGTTTGATAAATAGTTCAAGCTAAATAATATGTTTATTTTTTATTGATTAAAATAACAAAAACTGATGTTGTAGAAAATTTCAATACTTACGTTTAAAATCTTTAATAACAAACTTTGTAAAGACTCTGGTAAAATCTAAAAATAATTTGTTTCTAGTACAATTTAATATTACAGATAATATTATATAATATTAAAACCTATTTTTAATGTTACTTTTTGTTACTTATTTCTGTGCCTATTTAATTTTATTTTCTTATTAATTAAAAAAAAGATTTTATTTTAATTAATTTTATTACGATAATGAATTTAAAAACAAATATGAATATGTTGAAATTAATTATATATTTTTAACTTATATCTAAAATTTGTATTTTGTAATTTGTATTTTTAAGCCTTGGTCAGTATATTGTGTTCACATTGAACACTGGCCTCAGTACAGAATCAAGTCTTAGAGTTGAAGAGTTTGAAACAAGAATAAAGACTACGGAAAATAATGCTGAATTGACTAATGAAGAAAAAACCATTTGTCTAATATTACTACGTAATCGTTATCTTCAACTTGTACACTCCCTTTTGTTCACTAATAAAAACTTAGTTTGTACTGGGTAAATATAAAAATAATGTTTAATCTTAATGTAAACATATCAATAACACATTAATAATATGTATCACGGATATTTTTTCTTGTAGGTTCTGTGATGATCTTGTTCGGGTCTTAGGATTTGACTGGGTACTGTTATTTATGCAATCAAATATACATAGTTCTTCAATAATATGGACTTATAAAATCCTTACTACATTGTGTTCTGTACCTTCATTAATGGTAAAATTTAGAGAAGCATCCAGTAATGGTGGTTGGCTGTTAAATACTGAACTTTTGCAAAATAATAGAGCAAATTTAATGCTAAGTAATGTTCCTTATAATACTTATATGATTTATATTTGTCAATTAAAAAATCTTGTTATATTGACTACCCATTTTAGATTACCAACTTTCTCCAAGCTTACAAAAGAACAATAAAGACATACTTAACAAAATGGAAGCATTAAACATACCAGGTTTTCAACACCTATCTTGGTTTTTATCTTATCATACTGAACTGCCTGAACTATATTATTTTCTAATGGCTTTAATGTTGGGACAACCAGCTAAGACAATTCCTAATGAAAAAAAAGTTAATATTTTTAAAATATCACTTTAAATTAATTATGCTATGAATTATATTATGTATATATATATTGTTTTTAGTTGAATCTTGATGGCATTTGGATTTTTATGTTTGGTGTTCCAATTAGTCAGTCACTTTCAGCTGTTAGTGATCGTATTGTACTGTGTCCAGAAGCTGTCACTGCTCTTTTGTCAACTGTGAGATTAATCTTAAACCAAGATAACAGAGAGTAATTTATTTAATTATTTAATTATTATCTATTTAATTAGTATTACAATTTGCTAAATGTTTTTTTTTTTTAATTTCAGAATTAAATATGAAGAATGGTTAGAAGATCATCCAGTTACTATAATTCAGTTTCTTTTTTACCTGTACCATAACTTGCCAGATTGGATGCCAGCATTTATGACATCTGAAATTTTACATTCCTTAAGTGCAACACTTTTTCCATTTACAAACTTGAACTTAAGTGAACCATCCACACCAATTGATGACTGTTTTATAAAAACACCAGATGGAACTCCTCCTTCAATTGTTCATAAAGAACAGTCATTAACTGTACATCCTTCTAGAAAATTTGTTATTGATTTCTTAAGAGTAATTGTTGTTGATTCACTTCTATTACCTATAAATAGCAAATCATTACCGCCCCTAGATTTAGTTCTTGATGTAAGTAGTCTATTTTTGATAAAATTTGTATCTGTTTAAATATTTGATTTATGTATGTAAACATTCATTATAGGCTTCACCAGAAGGTGCAACTTCATCTCAAGTATCAAAGTACCAAACTGAACTGCTATCAACATTAATGGATCACTTGTTAGCTGCTGATATTATGATTGGAGAACAAGCTGCTGTGTCCACTGTTCCTGGTGGTAGCTCTCAAAACATTCCTCAAAATGTTTGTTATTTAACATGCCGTGTCGTTGACAAACTATGGCAGGGTGTTTTAATAAAAGACGCACATGAAGTATTTGATTTCATTATGAAATTAATTGTCCAAGCAAAACGAAGACCATGTTCTGTTCCCATGGAAGGATTTTACCACTGTCTCAATAGAACTACTTTGTATTTGCTTTCAAGAAATACGGATTCTATAGCCTCACAAATGCCAGTTTTGGAAGCATTACACAAACTTACCACTAATAGGTAAAAAAAATATTAAATTTTGTTTCTATAAAATAGTTAAATAATGTTTTTTTTTTTTTTTAATTTAGAACGTTGGTATTTGGATCTGGCAATCACGAACTGGATTTTATTGGGTGTCTTATTTATTGTTTATTGCAGTTGACTTCTGATATGAAAATAATGTAATATATTATAATCTAATATAATTATATAATGGAATAAATAAAATATATTTTGTGATTTGGTCTAGAAGAGCTTTGTTTTAAATAAATGTGTGTGTTTTCATAGACTGGATACAAATGCAAAAACTACATGGCATATAAATCCAAATCAAACTGCAGAGGTTGAAGAACAAACAGCGAAACAAGGACATAATTTGATGGCAGTTGCTGCAAAACGTGTTTGGGAAGAATTATATATATCAAAAAAGCCAGCTATTGAGGAGGTAATTAATTTAATAGTTTTTACAACTTCAATTTTAAACCTTGTATTGACATATAAATATATAAATGTATGTTTTTATTAGTATATATTTTATAGTAATAAATATTGGTGATCCCTAACTATTCTAAAACTGAATTATTAAAGTATAGGTATTAGGTATAATTGTTTAATATATAATATATACCTATTATATTTTATTTTTAACTTATTTTAAATAAATATTTAGGTTTTCAAAATTCCATTACCAATGTCACCAAATAACAAAGCTCCAGATCTACATTCGGTTCGTGAACTTATTTATGAGATTGCTCAAAAACATTGGTTAACTTATATTGACATGGAGAAAAAGTCATTGTATAAAATGCCTTGGGAACTTCAAACACAAATCCAATCAGTATGATTAAAAGATAAATATGTACAATTGATAATAAAGTAGTTTTAAAAAAAAAAAATATTTTGTTTTGATTTTTTAGAAAATACAGAAAGTTACTGGTGGCTTAACTAGACTTGCATCCCGTGGCAAAGTACTTAGACGTGATGAAAGCCGTTGGCAAAGTGGAAGTCTTTCAAGTATTTCACTACCATTATCAAGAATTACTAAAAGTGAATGGTCTACATGGGCTAACCATGGTTTAAATGCAGTATGCGAATTAGTTTCTATGCAAATGGCACGGCAAGCTCAACATCAATCATTTACTGTGCGTTATGTTCTGGATCAATGGTATTTAATAGAACAAGAATTAACTAGGGAAAGAGGACTTTGGGGTCCTTTTACTTCCTGCAAGTAAGAGAGAAATCCTTACATTTGGTTTTCTGTATACTAAACAGTTATTGGTTTTAGATTAGACAAGTGGATATTAGATATGACAGAAGGTCCATGTAGAATGCGTAAAAAAATGGTAAAAAACCATCAGTTCTATAGTCATTACCCATATCGACCAGAGCTTGAGTCTGGAGACAATGTAATTTATTATTATTAGAATTATTGAATACTTACAAATGTATTAATTTAAATTGTTATATTTTAGAAAGGATTAAAGTATCGTGTGGCTACAAGTTATGATAGCAAAGAGTTTTGTCAAAAATATAAATTACCGACATTAATAGATATGGAAAATTTAGCTCCACAATCTAACGAAAATAATAAATTTATAACACAAATTGTTGGTCAAGATACCTTTGACTTTGACAAAAATCTAGATGATACTGGTAAAAAGTTTATTACATCTTTTTTTTATTATTATATGATTTTGGTTGTAAATCAAAATATAAAATTTTTAGTACTAATATTAAAAATAGTAAATTAGTATACATCAGTGGTGTATTTTGAAATTAATTTTATTATTAGGGTAATTTTTTTGGTGATCTGTAGGTACATCATTTATAATATTTGAAACTATATGAAACTCTTTATGCTGAGTATACTCTATAATCAGTAGTAGCTCGTGAATAAATATTCTGGGTGACTTAAATAACTTCTAGAATATAATTAAATATAATAAATTATAACGGCGTACAACTAGCAGCAGAACAGCATAATATATTGTCCTAAATCCAGTTTCAATAGCGGTTATAATACGTGGCTTATTCTCCAAGCATTACATGTTACAATTGAAACTGTTGGGCGCCAGTTTCACAGAATCCGCGACCGTCGTCAAAATTAAATTACTTAAATAATACTTCCCTCAAAATAACTATTTATAGGTTTTAGATTTTGAGGCCTTCAATAATAATAAACAAAGAAAACTAATATATTATATTTTCAATTCAGATAAAAATATTTCTATACATTTTAGATTCTGAGCGGAGCGATGAATGTATTGGTTTTACAATGATGTATGTTTTTTTTTATATTTTTATATTTTTATTTATATTTTTGTGTCTGTCATCACGTTTTGGGACAGTAAAAGTGCTTCGATTTTCTTCAATAGTACCTTTTCTGATAGGAAAGTGAATCTAGTTGGTACTTTGGGGGGTCAAAAGTAAACATTTTCCAGTAGTTTTCACAAGCGCCGGGAAAAACAACATAAAAATTAAGGAAAAACGGGAATTTTTACGCAAAATCGATTTTCCAAAAAATCGAATTTGGTTTTTGGTGTAACTTTAAAACAAATGACCGTAGATACATGAAATTTTCACTGGTTGTTTATATTTGCATTTTCTATACACGATAACATTTTCAAAATATTTTGATTTATTTGGAACTGTTTAGGGACATTTTCATTTTTCATTTTTTTTTAGTTTTTTTTCTAGAAATATCAATAAAATTTTATTTGTTGGTTGCGAAAGCTTGAAAATTTAATAGAAGGCTCCTAATATGTTGTTTCAAAGGCAGATGAAAAATATTAAAAATCCTTAGTCACAATTTTTTTTTATAAGCATTTAAAGTTCAAAAATTAACAAAATATGGAAAAATCACGAAAATTAGCAAATTATTTTGAGTTAAGAATTCGTAAAAATTTTTCTTTTTAAATCTAAGATTTGAAAATGAAACACAAGATTCCTTATAAGATTATCTACCTTTATCAATAAAAAAATCTCTACCGGACAGTCAAATTAAATTTTTATGAGCGTTTGAAATTCAAATTTTTACAACATTGGATGTTCACTCGATTTCTCATGTAGCGATTTCCTTATTTTGTTGTAATTCAAAAACGAATAACTGTAGATACATGAAAATTTCCCTGAATGTTTATATTAGCATTTCCTATACACCATACAATTTTGAAAATATTTTGACCCTTTTTGAGTTGTTTATGGACATTTACAGCTTTCAATTTTTTTTAGTTTTTTTTTCTATAAATATCAATAAAGTTTTATCTGTTGGGCCAAAAAGTGTAAAAATTTAATACAAGGCTCCTGATATATTGTTACAATATCAGTTGAAAAATGCATTTAAAGTTGGAATTTTGACAAAATTTATCTAAATCTCGAAAATTATCAATCGTTGGAATTAAAAAATTATAAAATGTTCAGTTTTTATAACTAAGAGTTGAAAATTTAAAACAAAGATTCTCTTAAATAATTCATACTGTAACCAAAAAATCTAAAAAATATATAAACACACTTATTTTTTACAGACATTTTAATTTCAAATTTAGACAAAATTTCATATTTAAACCAAGAATTACGATTTTAGTTATTTTGTTGTGATTGAATAATACTATTCGTGGGTACTTGAAACTTCTAAAGTGTACTATTATATATCTATGATAGTATCACGGTTTTTGTTGATGTATAACGCGTTATAAGTATCTAATGGATATTGTGATATGATTAATTTGGAATTTATTATAGGTACCTATTATAGGTCAATTTTTTGTTTAATACCATAGATATGTATATAATATGCCTTATACATAGACTGACATACCATCACCGCTCAGAATCGTTTTTCTTATACAATGATATTATATCATTGAATTCAAATTTAATACCATCCATTATACAGTGACCCACTTGTAACCTACTGTACAGCAGAGCGACACCCACTTGCCCACCTTTTTTTATTTTTAATTAATTATTATTTACAAGTAGCTGGCTGTTTATTTATGGTTAGACGCAGTCTCAAAGTCTCTCCTGATGAGGTGTCTCTGTGGCCCTGTATATAGTAAAAATTAAAATGAACACATATACTCTATTCACAATGAGATCATTACTCGGCGGCGACCAGTTTTTGTCGGGCGGCGGTCAGACATATGGTGAGACACCGTCCCCACTATGGCAACGCATCAGGCACTGCTATGAAACAAAGCAACGCCCATTCGCACAACTAGGCCGCCGAGTAATGATCTCATTGTGAATAGAGTATAGATATCTTTCCCCTATATATGCTGCTGGTATACATGTTACATATATCACTTATTTTATGTAATATTTATTTGAATTTTTAGAATTACCTTTCAAAGGATTAAAAAGAGTTGTTAGAAGATCAACATCTGAACCAGATGATGGAATGGATGATAATGACACAGAAAGTGGAATTGAAGATCAAGCACCGCCAGATGACAATCATACAATTATTAGACTTTTGGAACCAAATGAAAAAGTACGACTATAATAAAATTATTATCAATATTCTGTAAATAATTTATGTTTAATAATATATGATATATATTTTTTTACTTTCTAGATTAGTCATATGTTTCGGTGTGCAAGAATTCAAGGTCTAGATACATATGAGGGCTTACTTTTGTTTGGTAAAGTCCATGTCTATATTGTTGATGGTTTTACTTTACTTAAAACTAGAGAAATTAGAGATATTGACACTTTATTACCTAATTCGTATGAGCCATTATTACCAAGTCCTGGAAATGGAAGTCCAAATCGTGTGCGAATTAAAAAACAAAGTTCTAAGTTTTCATATGATGATATAAGGTACTTACCATAGGTTTATACTCATTATAATAATATGATTTTTATTAATTGATCTCAATTTATATAATGTTTTACCAAATTTTAGGGAAGTGCATAAAAGACGATACTTATTACAACCAATTGCTGTAGAATTGTTTTCTGCTGACGGACGTAACCATTTATTGGCACTACCAAAAAAACTAAGAAACAAAGTTTTTAATAGGTAACATTTTAATGATGTACTGTAAAGTCCCATTTATTTGATATGTATGTAATAGGATTAATATGCTTTCTTTGTTACTGTCCCTAGAATTAATTTGTGTTTGTAATGTAAATAGATTTAATATATGATCATTTTGAAAGAATTTTTTTGTAGTACCTTGTAAGAGTACATAATAATATTTGCTTTATATTATTAAAATCAAGCAATTAATTATTATTTATTTATTTTATAGATTCATGGCATATTCAACATCAATTGCAGACAATGCTCAACAATCAGTTGCTGGGCAAAAAAGAACAGCAAATGTTGAACAAAGCACAAGCCTTCTTTCAAACCTAATGGGAGAAACAACAGTTACCCAAAGATGGGTGGTAAGTTATAAGTATAATCCAAACATACATCTATTAGTTATTCTATTAACTATTCCAAAATTAATCAGTTTTATTAAAGTATAAAATGGATTATATTTTTATAGAAAGGTGAAATATCTAATTTTCAATACTTAATGCATTTAAATACATTGGCTGGACGAAGTTACAATGACCTTATGCAGTATCCAGTATTTCCTTGGATACTAAATGATTATGAATCTGATGTACTCGACTTTTCAAATTCTGCCATTTTTAGAGACTTCTCTAAACCAATGGGTGCTCAATGCCCTCAACGTCTTGAGCAGTTTTTAAAAAGGTACCTAATGTTTTGTATTATAAAGTTAGTATTTTATTTTATTATATTTTATTTCTTCTTCCTAAATCATAAGAGTAAAATATTGATTTTATAGTAATGTCTTATAATTTTTTTTTTAATTGCTTGATAAAAAAAATTAGTGCAGTGGTCTGTTGTGCTCGTTGATTGTAATATTTAACCCAGTATACCTGGATAATCATAGTCATTTTGATTGATATTCATATGAGGTCCTTTTACACACTAACAAAATTAATCTCAGAAATACAATTTTCTTTTATGCAATAAATTGATAAACCTGCAGTTTCTTGTCAATCACATTTCATAGCTAATAAATGTTATTATATTATACTTGAGTCTATTTCTGCTTTTAATATACATTCAAGATACTTCATTACTGTATTTTTTTATAAAACCATATTGTCATTATTTGATTTTTGATCTTTACAGACATTGTTTTAATTTTAAAATGTGTTATTTGACTTTACCCCTATTTTATTTTACATAATATATTTTATTGATATTTGAGGTTTATATTATCATATAAATATTTCCATATAAAATATGGTAGCTGAAATGTATTGGTTATTTATTTTAGGTACCGTGAATGGGATGATCCTCACGGCGAGACTCCTCCGTATCATTTTGGTACCCATTATTCATCAGCTATGATAGTATGTTCGTATTTAGTTAGAATGGAACCATTTACTCAGCATTTTCTCAGACTACAGGTTGGTTTTTTGTTCTATATATAATACATATATCACCATTAATAAATATGAATATTAATACAATACTTATTAATATATTATTTTAGGGTGGACATTTTGATTTGGCTGATCGTATGTTCAATAGTATTCGGGAAGCATGGTTATCTGCTTCAAAAACTAACATGGCTGATGTCAAAGAGCTTGTACCAGAATTCTTTTATCTACCAGAGTTCTTGGTTAATTCTAATAATTTTGATTTGGGTATTTGTTAAAGTAGTTATTCATGTATAATTCTTTTTTTTAATATAACTATTTATAGGATGTAAGCAAAATGGAGTGCAATTGAATGATGTAGTTTTACCTCCGTGGGCTAAAGATGATCCACATGAATTTATTCGAGTACATAGAGCAGCGCTTGAATCAGAATATGTATCTCAGCACCTTCATGAATGGATAGATTTAATATTTGGCTACAAACAGTTAGGCCAACCAGCTGTACAAGCTTGTAATCTTTTTCACCATTTATTTTATGAAGGGAATGTTGATATATACAGGTAAATGTACTAATTTTTATTTTTGGAAAAGTGTATTCGATTTAGTTGAGTTATCAAAAATCAGAATGTCATATGAATGAACATTTTTTTCAGTATATAAAATATAATTTTGCTTACAATTTTATTATTCTATAATTTTTATTTATATTAATTATTTTATGCAGTATTGATGATCCATTAAAGAAAAATGCAACCATTGGATTTATAAATAATTTTGGTCAAATTCCAAAGCAGCTTTTTAAGAAACCTCATCCGAATAAAAAACAACCAACTAATAAAGCATCAATGCTTGATGCTGCTAATCCAATTTTAAATTCCAGTACGAATTTAAGTTTGGCCGACAAACTTTTTTTTTATCATTTAGATAACTTAAAACCATCATTACAACCAATCAAAGGTATTAAAAATGTCACAAAACTTGCATTTGTTGTCTCTGTCTTTTGAGCTGGGTTACATGACTGGTTTATTTTTTGAATATTCGTCACTTGTGGATACAAGCAATGCCATAAAAATGGTCCAAAGTAGCTAAATATTTGTACAATTATTCGTCACAGCTGGGTTCCCAGAAGATTTTCAGAAAATGTATCACTAGTTAAATATGCCAGTGATTCAAACACTTTATATGTAAATGAGTGAGCCATTTGATTATTGGTGTAACATTTATATTAAGATTGAATTGACTTATTATCATATTTAAAGGTAAGAATATTGGTCTAAGGCACTTCATAGGAGTTTATTAATCTTTTAATATTTATAGGCTATTTTATAAGCTAATATTTATATATTGAAGTATGATAATAGGTCAAATCACTCTTAAATATTTATCTTAAAGTTAACCACACAAATTTGGTTTTTTTGAATGTAAATTTGATATGTTATATGTTTGTAAGATAGAGACAATACATGTAATTTAGACTTCTTAATTTTAAGACATTACTAATTAAGAATCATTATTTTATTATTTTAATTCATGTGGATTTAGAACTAAAAGGTCCCGTTGGTCAAATTCTCCAAGTTGAAAAGAATGTATTAGCAGTTGAACAGAATAAAGCATTAATGCCACCAAGTTTCAATAAGACTATAACTTGGGGTTTTGCTGATCATAGTTTAAGATTAGCACAGTATGAAACTGATAAACCAATTGTAATCTGCGAAAGCTCGAGTCAATCACCTGGTGAAATTGTAACTTGTGTATGCCCTACATCTAAGACTGTTATTACCGCTGGAACTAGCACAGTAATATAAAATACATTTTATGCATATGTAATAGTATCTTCATTGTTTACATTTTTTAAAGGTATTAACTGTATGGGAGTTAGATTTAAACAACAAGTCTTTAAGAATTGTGGATAATCTGTATGGTCATACAGAAGCTGTGACTTGTTTAGCTGCTAGTGATACATATAATATTGTTGTGTCTGGTAGCAGAGATTGTACAGCTATAGTTTGGGATTTATGTACAAAAGCATTTGTGAGACAATTAAAGAAACATAATGCTCCAGTTGCAGCACTAGCAATTAATAACTCAACAGTTAGTAAAAACATAGATTATTTATTTGCAATTTTTTTAATGTTTTGAAAATTATTAGGGCCAAATAGCTTCATGTGCTGGTACTATGTTACATGTTTATACTATAAATGGTGAAGAATTAGCTAATGTAGATACAAGTGTTGGACGGGCTGATAGAATGCAACAAATATTATGTGTAGCTTTTTCTCAAGCTATCGATTGGGATCCTCAAAATGTAATTATCACTGGGTCATCGGATGGAGTTGTTCGAGTATGTGCTTAGTGATTATAATTATATTTATCTTAATTGTGTATGTACTACTGATGTATATTTTACAGATGTGGTCAATGGAATATGTGCAAGTTCCTAAAGTTCCATTGAATACCTCATCAATGGAATCTTCTGTATTAAAAGATTGTAGTGATGAAAAGAATAAAGAGGTTGGTGAGCATTGTTGTACATTAAAAACACGGACAATTGCTGTTCAAAGACTGGTCAAACAATTAAGTTTATCATCAGAAACTATTAATGAACAAGGATCAGTAATGAAAAGTGGGTCTGAGAGTAGTCTATCAGAACAGGAACCAAAAACCCCTATAAAAAAAATTGCCAGAGCAGATAAAATTGTTTTTGCTGACGAAAACGATTCAATACCTCCAGTTCCCATTATGAGGAAAAAAAGGTATTCTACTCTTTTCTAGTGATTTTGTAATCACAAATCAAAATTATTTTTTTTGCTTAAATTTGATTTAGGGCAATGAAACCTAATCCATTGCTTCGAAAATCTGAGTGTAGCACATCAAGTTCAACTGATGAGCCAAATATTCAACAAGAATCTTTAACAGTCACTGATTCAGTATTAAGATTGAGTAAAAGTGAAACTAATCTCATAGAATCATTTGTTGTTGTTGACCAAGATGATTTGAGCTTAAAAACCAAACCTGTCAGTCCTTTACATAGATTGAGAGATGGTACAATTTAATTTTATTATTTATTTGATAAATGAAAAACTTACAATAAAATAATGTATGTTTTGTTTTACCATAGGGTTTCAGTGGCAGCGTCAGTTAGTGTTTCGCAGTAAATTAACTATGCATACAGCTTACGACCGTAAAGACAACACTGAGCCAGCTTCAATAACATGCATATCAATTTCAAAGTATGTTAATAATAAAATTGTTTATGTTAAGATACCATAGTTATTGTTGGTATTTTAATACAGAGATCATCGGACAGTATATATTGGTGATGCCAGAGGACGAGTATTTACATGGAATGTAGCTGAGCATCCTGGGAAAGGTGTGGCTGATCATTGGTTGAAAGATGAAGGAGCAGAGCAATGTAATTTATGTGATGTTCGATTTTCATTGTACGAAAGACGTCATCATTGTCGTAATTGTGGACAATTATTTTGCTCAAAGTAATAATTAATTAATCTATTTCTTTTATTTATTCCTCATTTCTTACACCATAATATTGCATTTTCTTAGGTGTAGCAAGTATGAATCTGAAATATCAAGATTACGAATACTGAAACCAGTGCGGGTGTGTAAGCCTTGCCACACATCATTGCAGCCAGCCAAACACACTTAGTTCCTAAAATCTATGTTAAGGACAATAGAAATGAATACTGATCCAAAAGATGATTTGTTAAACTATTGAACCAAGGCCAAGGCTTGTAAATTCTACATACTGTGCCATGCTGACAAGTAACAACAAATAATTGTATTTTTAATAACCTACCAAATTTCTAGTCTTTATTGACATTTTATATGAAGAAGTATTATTTAAAATTGTTACCATATATTCTCATAGCAGTTTGACAATAATTTAAATATTTTATATGAAAAAAAAATCTGTTGAGTCTCCATTAGCCATAGGTTTTGGAAATATATTTATATAAATTATCTCCCATCTTAATTTATTAAATGTGAATGCCAGTAGAAAACCTTACAAAATTCAACAATTTGATTAGCTATAATCAGTGGCGTCCATCTAATGTTTCATGTATTGATTCAAGAATATGTTATCGTGCTAACGTTAATATTTGAATAAAAATAGTATGTAACAGTTCTCCCTGAAATAGTGTTTTAGTTTATTGAGTATAACATGTCTGTAGAACATAGCTGGTGATAGGTATTATATAGATATTCTCTATACATATTTTCTAAGATATCTACTCTGATTATAGAGTTAAATAACAGTAAATACAATAATTTTTTTTTTAAATTTTTTGGGAATTAATATGAATTTTTATTAGGTCAGATCACTGCTGTAATCGTTAATTATTATTATTTTTATTTTTAAAAATTTGTTATTTATTTGTTTTTTATGTTTCTTTAAAATTAATGATGTGCAAGTTTTACCTATTAGTTTCCGTCCAAACAATTTTGTACAGATATTACTTATAATAATATCGTGATTTTTCAATTCATTGTTCTTTGATCAAATGTATCCAAAATCTAATAGGTTAAACTTAACTTCATATTTTTAAGGTATTATTATATATTTTTTTTTAAATTTTATATATTTACAATGTCACCTAAATTTTATATTATTATTTACTATCTAATTTTATTTGATAATTTCAGTATAATTGTCTTGTTTGTTGCATGTTATTATTTATCTATTTAAAAATATTTCATTAATGTATAAACTATAAACTTCAGTAACATATAACTAAAGTATAGTGTTTTGTAACTATTAGTTTGTGATAAACCCCATCAACTAAAAAGTTGGCTTTATATTATAAAATAATATATAGGTAAGACATACTTGTAAAATAGAGCACAAACACAAACAATATGACTTTGATGAATCTTATTTTAATTATTATTATATGCATGTACTTTTTTAAAATTATTATTAGTTGTTACATATTGTATGTACTAGCACACACGAGTTTTTCTCATTTTTTTCAATAACTCTTTCCAAAAAATATTTAGCTTTTTTTAGACCAAAAAAACTACTTACTTCTTAATTTTTCATCTTTTCAAGTCTTAAAAATTTGCAACTTTTGTATCCACTTTTAATTAATTTCCCTCCTTTTTTACTTCAATACTCATTTTAAATTTCTGTTTTACTCTTCCCTTTTCACATTCTAGCACAAACTAGTTTTTCTCAACTTTCTCCACAACCCTAAGAATCTATAAATTGAATGAAAATTCAACTAAGTTTTCATAGTGAATATTTACCTATTTTTAAATCTAAAGCGTAATTTTGTATCCAAATTTTTTTCTACCGATATATACAGATGATGATTTTCATTAAATGTCTCACATACTATATGTTCTGGGTAACTTCTGTTTCTGTACACTGAAAGCTAAAATAACACTGTTGTCTGTTAGATGATTTTAAAAACCAAATGAATATCCAAAACTGAATAATTATTTACTAACATTATAAACTGTTCAATATTAAAAAAATACAGTCAACAATTTGCCTAGTTAACCTTATCTTTTTTGAGATTGTTGTTCTTTCCTTGTAAAATAAAGGCTTTCCTTTGAAGTATAAAACCAAACGCAAATTATAAAAAAATATGTAAGTAGGTCCTACAAGGATTTTTTCTATGGAATTTTGTGGGTAATGAAGTAACGATTAAACTAGAAACTTCAGGAGGCCAAATAATAGTATCAATAACAAAAAATATCTATATTTCAAATAATAAATTTGTTTTTGTATGTATTTGATAGGTAGTAATTTTTTGAATTTGATTTATTGAAATTAATTGAAAACAAATATTAATATTAACCTAACCTAACCTGTATTGATAATTTAAAATGTATGTAAAATTTATAAAACCTGTGGGTAATGAACATTTCAGGACTTGAAGTAATTTAAGGGTTAATATAATCTATTTTTGATTTAAAAACATAAAATACTCACTGTAAAAACTTTGATGAAGTTTTGAATTGATCGGGTTGCTGCTAAAGTTGAGAAAATTATAGTGGCCTAGGTATCACATGAAAAAGAAAGAGTTCAATAACTGAAATTTGGAATGGATACTGAAATTGAAAAATATGAAATATTTGTAAATATATGGGAAATTGATTGAACTTTAAAAATTGCAACATTTGAATACTTGAAGAGGAAAAAAATTAAGGAAAAAGAAGCTTTGTTTTGTCTAAAAAGTAAAATATTCTTTGAAAATAAAGGTTAACTTTTGAGATTTTTAAGTATCTCAAAATATAATTAAAATTTGAGAACAACTGTTGTGCGCTATTTAAAAACTCGAGTGCGTTACTAATAAACAATATACTTTTGTGTGGCATCTTCTATTATTCATTTATAATTTTAGAACATAATTAAATTAACCAAAAATACTGGTTATAGATACGAGGTATAATATAATATTTGATAATAGTAATAAAATATATGATATTTTTTTAGAACTTGAGGAGACACATATAATCTAAACACAGTGTATTATATTTATACTTACTACATTCTAAAGAGTCTAATGTGTTGTCATTTTTAGTTCAAGACGTATAGGTAATGAACTGAATAATTTACTTCATTTAATCGTTGGATAGTTTTTAATGAAATTAATCTGTGATAAACAATTGAAATAATGTGTTTTAACAAATCAATAACTTTGTAGGTATTATGCCAATATAAACATACCTAACAGATTTTAAAATTTTGTATCTTAAGTTTTACTATGTAGAACAGTTTATTATCAAGTACAAAGAATAATATATTTATTTATGCGATAGTAAACAATTTAAGATACCCTTGTTATTACTGTCTAATAAGAGAAATTATAAATCAAGAGTGGCTGCACACACATGGTGGCCTGTTTTGAAATTTTTGAAGTAGACAAATCAGTCTTACTGTCCAAGACCACATTTGTCACACAGGTAATTTCTCTTAGATAATATTTATGTACTTCCCAGACCTTTAGCATTCGTGTTGTTGGAAAATTGAATATCTTTTTGAGTAGCATAAAAATCTAATTGATGTTACAGATAATTTGATTGAATTGAACCAATCTTTGTCACTATTTAAACATTTAATGTTAAAAATACTGTTCATTATTTAAGGTTCCCTTTAACTTTTACCGACAATTATGTGCAACTGGTATACAGTAGTTATTGTCTTATGGATTTAGATAGGTACTAATGATAATATACTCTAACTAAAATAGTCTTAGACTTGTGTGGTATAGGTGCTTATGAATGAAATTCAGTCAATAATAATTTAGACAACATATACCTATAGGTATAATTATATATACCTATATTATTAGGTAGGTCATGATATATAGGTACTATTAGATAGGTATCTATCTAATTGTATTTATTATTTGTAAACTAATTAAAACTATAAATCTGTTGTGTGTCAGTTAAAATTTAAAATGAAACAATTCACATGGTTTGAACTATACAAGTACCTATGTTAGTAAAGATTCATCAAGTTATATTTGTTTATTAATACAACTAACAATAATTATACAGTTTATTGTTGCTTTATGGTTATTTGTGTTACCAATATATAATATGTATTATTTCTGTTTAGCAATAAGTATGCATAGACAAATAGCATTAAACATTGAATTAATTTTTTTAGGTGAACAGCATTATGTTAGAATTATGTTAAGTAATAGGTATTATACTATTATTCAATAGGCAAACTTTATACAAAAAATATGAAACATTTATGCATTTAAATAAATAATCATGTGATGTCGTTAATTTTGTTTATTAACTATACATGCATTTTAAAATCAATCATAAATCTTACAATATGACTGATATGATAGGTACCTACCTATGCAATTAGAATATTATTGAAATTAGAGGTTTGAAATATGTTTAATAAAGTACCTATTGTGGTTTCATATGATGTGTAATTTAAAAAATAAGTACCTACCTATCCAATTTGTTTACATCCATTACATAATTGTCTTCACACATGATACATCAACTATAATTGAAAAATAAATGTCTAGTTTAATTGATTAGTACCTACCTCCCTTCTAGGGTATTCTAGGGATTGGCCTGGGATCCGATTATGGCTCCCCATAATAATACAATTTAATAAAATTGTATTACTTAAGTATAATATAATATTTTAAAAGATCAGTTGTAACTTTTACGATGACATTGTGTACCTATGTTATATTTTGTATCTGATGGCACTTTATTAAGAACAGTAAAACATTTAAATGCTTCAATATTGAGGGTGGTTTTTGTAGAAAATTGGATTTATAGTTGGTACTTTAGGGCAGTGGGTAGTGAAATGGAATAAAATAATTTTATAATTTTATTTAGTTAAGTTAATATATTATTTTTATTACTTTCTATACAAACAAAATTCAAAATATTTAGATTATTTTTCAGCTATTATAGTATTATAGGTATCATGAACCTAATCTCACCGTTCTATTGTATGTTGGGTTTGACTTATAAGTTAAATTTTAACTTAGTAATTATTTTTAATAACAATATTGTGAATATTACATAATATGTGATGTTGTGTGACGTTTTTGGCAAAAAATAGTTCAACCTAGATACCGTTTTACTAATAAGAGCAATATAAATAAATTATAATAAGTAGTACCTGCCACACTGTCTCAACTCGGAATCATTTTTTGCTATTCAAAGATTTACTGTTCAACTCAAATTTGACACACCTATTACACTGATGGCTGATGAGCTACTCTACAGCCGAACGATTTCTTTGGTTTTTTATAGAATTGTCCACTGATGTATTATATTTCAGATTTCTTCATTATTGCATTGATTAAACATATAATTAATATTAATTATAGTACCTATATCTAATCGATAATTATGGTTTTCCATTTTAAACTTAATACTTGCCCAATTAGGGGGGTTTACTGGGGTATCTCAGTGATTATTGATACACAAGTAACTCCTATTTGCAAAAAAGTGAGATTGGCGCTATATTATCAACAAATATAAAAATGTTGTACTATACCTATACTGTATGTGTATATTGAGGGATATAATAAGTAGGTATTATCATATTATTATGAAATAATCTTTACCTTATTTATTGTTCTATAGAACAAGTCACAGATACATATTATAGTTAATACATATTTGTGGAACAATAATCATAATAGTATTATATTATAAATGTACAAAATAACTTTGAACACAGGGTAATGACACTTTTCTTTATCCATGGCAAGATGCAGTACGACCTCTGAATGTAAGAACGTTTACATTGTTTCCTTGTTTATAACATATAAAACAAGTAAACAGTTAAATTGTGTTATTCAAAAAAATATTGTGCTTTTTTATGAACATAAATATTTCAATGTTTATGTTACTACCTATAACTATTCTATAACAATTAATGATATTAAACAAATAATAAGACTTATGGCACCTATAGTATTTAAAAAAAACAACAAAAAAATACTTAACAAGTAATTGACAATCTAGGTCTTACAATTTATGCACCCACAAAAATATTGGTCTAAGTAGCCCCTATGCTGTAATTATAGTACCTAAATGTAGTTTCCCAATCAACTATTAGGTAAGATTAGGACTAAATTGTTTAAAATAGTTATGGTATTGTGATAATTTGTTTTTCAAAAATAAACATCTAAATTGAAAATGTAGTCGCAAAACACATTTTAAAATTTTATTTGATCATGTAATTATAATATTGAAAAATTTTTATTATTTTATACTATAATTTAGTGTTACTAAAATATGAAAATTCCATTTGCAATTAAATTGATTTTTTAAGGGTCCCTAAAAGTTGAATTTAAAATGTTAGGCTCAAGCTCATATGCAAGAAATTAAAGAAATGTTACAATTTTTTTTTATTTTTCAATGAAAACACTTTATATGTCATCATGTAATTCTATTGTAAAATATAATTGTGTTATCTAACGAAATTAAAAATAAACATGTACGAATAAACTTTCTATATTTTATTTTTATATACTTAAATTCATCCAAATTAGATGTTTCAAGACTGTATTTTGGGAATAACAATGATAATATTTAATTTATTCAATATAAATCATACATATTATACAGCACCGATTTATCAATAATATATAATGTATGTGTATTAAATATTTAAATATGATACTAACAAATTATTAAGTAATTACTGATTATTAACCAATTCCTTTAAAAACAATTTAAATTGATTTAAATTAGTGCTAAGGAATAACAATAATAAAATATAACAATTAAAATTATTGTATAATATAACAATTGATGTAACATGAAAAGAAAATAATACATAAATAAACACATATTTATTTCAGTTGCCAAATAAAGTTTGAAAAGCATTAGGTAACAATTCAACAATATCTGTTGTAATCATATTTCGACCCTTTGCTTTAAACGCTATTTTATTTGTATGCCTAGTAAGTGCACTTGCTGCATAAGCAGCAAGAACTTCTGGATCTAATTCATCACAATAGTGAGTTTGCTTGGAAGCCCAATAAGCAAAAGTGCCCATACTTCCGGCTAATATATCTCCTTGGCCTCCACATCGTCTAGCTGAACCGGGTTCAGTACACACTAAAGTCCCCCTTATGTTTGCTATTACATCTTCAGCTCCTTTTAGTACTATAACGTAATTACCTCCTAATTTGTTCATAAGAGCCTGAACATCAGTCACTGTTGGTTCATAGGTTTGGCGCCCGATCAGTCTACTAGATAATTTAGTTAATTCGTGAACATTTGGTGTAAGATAAATACAACCATTATAAAATCGGAATGTTTCTGGTTCAATTACATTAAGAGAATCTGCATCAGCTATTATGGGCATTCTTTTATTGTTAAAATTTGATTCTCTACTGATGTGTTCAAAAATGCGCCTAACAGCATCTTGAGCAATAGGGCTAGTACCAAGTCCTGGTCCGACAACCAGAGAGTGAAGTTTTTCTAACCAGGGCTTTAAACGGTCAATACAATCAGGACTGTCTAAATATGGCAACACAATAAGTTCTGGTGAGTATGACTTTATGACTGGAGCAGCAGATTTGAAACAAAACACATACACAAGATCAGCTCCTGTACGTAATGCACTAATGGCTGCATAGTAGGGGGCTCCTGTGTATTCTTCGCAACCTCCAATAACACCAATCCTTCCTGATTGTCCTTTATGAAGATTGTGCGATAAAATCGGTAATAGAGTTTTGCATTTATTCATCATATTTATATGCGAGGTCATTGTGTAAATATCTAGATACAAATAATAAACAATAGGTAGTGTTAAAAAAAAATTCAAACTATAAAGTTGTAGCCTACCTATGGTATGTTTGATTGAATTGGCAGTTTATTTTCAAAAAATGTGTAGGTATGTTTTGCTATAACAAAAAAAAAATTGTTTTGACTAGGTATAAAATACAGACACGGTTATTAAATTGTCAAGTATTTACGAAGAATAAACTACAAAAGTTAAAGAGAACATATTTTGTAGTTTAATATATTTAAATATAATAACTTTTTACACATTTTAAATAACTCATAATATTATTTATCAAATGGATAATGGTTTATGGACTTTATGTATATTATTCTTTTATCTCAATATTGTTCTCTGATAAACGAAGTTTTATTTATCACGACTAGATAATCACACAGAAACATGAAGGATGAAGGAAACGAAATTCGTACGGCCTCATGAAAAAACGTATCGAAAAGGGCAGCAGACGCAGCACGATTAAACGGCCACAGGGTGCGCTGCATACGCTAAGGTTGCTACACAGAATAGATGAAATATAAATATATAATATTGTTCTATGGATGAAATAATATAGATTTCATCTATTCTGTGGTCGCTACTCTAATCCGCGTAGTATAGGCCGTTGTGATTATTCATGTTTTTTGCATTTTTCGGAAAATATATGCATTATTATTTATTTTGAATTTTTGAACCATGACCCTCTTTAGAATTTGTAGCTTACTAGCTTGTACGATCACGCATGTGCATATAATTTCAAAAGTATTATTTTTATTTTTGTGTAAATAATTAAATTATACAATCCGTGTTATTTTATACTTGTATAGTTGTATATTATTACCTGTGTTCACGGCAAGTCTGAGCCCGATACTATTCGATTCACCATACACAATAATATTACATGTTTTCTTTAACGATCGTTTTATACAGACTTGTATGGTTACACACTTACACTCAAATTGGTTTCTTAAGAATGTTGATTGTTCATGAAATATACACTTATGCACATGTATAAATGCGTAATCGTACAAGCCATAAATTCCAAAGAGGGTCATGGTTCAAAATAATGCATATAAAATATAAATCATGGTCAATGATAAAAAATTATGATTCATTTCAAAAATTTGCATGGTAGTGCATTAGTGGTTAGTGCCTTTTGAGTATTAGTACTGAAAAAGAATAAAAATGTCTAGAACAGAAACTCGATTGTTTTACATTCCACTGAATAACGAACACGTATCACTCACTAAACAATACTCCATATTATGTAGTAGCTCTATAAAAGTTATTAAAAAATTCATGAAAACCAATAAACCATTATTCAACATACAATAATATAGTATGTATATTAGCATGATAGTATTCCACAGTTAACATGGCAATTACAGATTAACTCGTTAAAATTTATAAAATGTTTGTAAATCGTAATTAACTATACTATAACTTTAAAAAAAATTATAATAAAAATAAATAGTGTGCATAACATTTACAGTATTGGTATGTAAACAATCAAAAACCAATGCAACAAACACATCTGGGGTCAAAAAGTATTAAAACAATTCGCCAAACATTTGTGTATCATAGTATGAGTATTTAATTTAAATTTATAGCTGATGCGCCATCATGACATCATGTTTTCATATTTGAGCAGAAATTGATAATGGAAAGAACAAAATATAATCACAGTCACTTTTTAGCTTATTTATTTTTGTAATTTTTAAATTTCGCATGATGTTTTGTTCAGTATATAATTTTTTTAATTTCTGTTATGTCAAAGTTAACATCAACAAAAACAATAAAATATAAATACATTTTTGAGATTGAAGAATAATTATAATGATTATTTGAAAATAATGAATAACATATAAATTGTTTTACATTACATTAAGTATAATAGTAATAAATAGGTATATTATATTATAATAGTATTTCATTCATTTATATAAACTGATTTCATCTATTTTATTTTTTGAATAAAATAATAATTATTATTTGCTTTAAGTATAATTAAACTACATTGTGGTAAATGTAAAATATTGTCCTTCTTATCAACTGGAACAGAAATTTAAATTATGTTTAGTACTGATACAAGTACATTAATATAAATTAACACTTGTATAAAAGTATTGTCCAAAGTAAATATAAAAAATGAATATCAAAATAGCAATGTTATTTAACTATAATATTTGAAATGACAATAAAATCTAGTTACTTATAACATATTACAACAGTAATAACTAATAATAAATAACTTTTAAGATCTAGGTTCTTTTAATTTAACTATCTTAATATTATCAGCACTTTTTATATGGGATATGTCTTGTGGAGTGAGAAATATAAATTGGTTTTTACGATTTTCAATAGCCATCATCAGCAGCTGAGTAGTGGCTAATCGATTAACATTATCCATGTATACATCATATTCATCAATGGAGTAAAATGGTAATTGCATGTTGCTCCACAATGCTAAAATCAAAGCTACTGTAGCAAATGTCCGTTCACCACCAGAGGCACACGAAGTACTTATGTTATCAAACATTGAAATTATCATACTTTGTTCATGCTGATCAATTTCAAGTTTGCCTTTAATTTTGCGTAACATCAGCACCAAATCAAAAGATTCAATTACTTTCAACCGAACATACTCAATGTAGTTTTGAAGTGCTTCTGTACTAAGTTCAACAGATTTTTTGTTGACTTTATAAATCTCTACAATTTGTTTATATAAAGCACTTTGAAGAATATATTCTTCTTTTTTCTTCTTATAATCATCTCTCAAGGCTAGATGGTTTTCACCTCTCTTATTCAACTCCATTTCTAATAACTTATATTTATGAATGGCTTCTTCTATATCTCTCCTTATATCTTCTTCATTACGTTCTACCTGCATTTGTTCACATAATTTTTCAGCTATTTCCTTTTCTTTTTCAAATTTTTTTTTTTCATTTTCTGTTTTCTTAACTAAAT
The DNA here is from genome assembly GCA_949089665.1 of Macrosiphum euphorbiae. Classification (NCBI taxonomy): domain Eukaryota; kingdom Metazoa; phylum Arthropoda; class Insecta; order Hemiptera; family Aphididae; genus Macrosiphum; species Macrosiphum euphorbiae. Next base: position 150,884,351 of record CARXXK010000001.1, on the reverse strand, counting down.
TCTTTAATAATTGTTTTCGCTCAGATGAATTATTATTAATTTGCAACATTTCTGTTTTATAATTATTTATTTTAGCTTGGAGGCTTTCAATTTCTTTCATTAATGCAGAACGATCAGTCTTTTCAATAATACATTTTATTTCTTGCATTCTCTTATTTAATAAATCAATTTCTTTTTCAAACTTTGGAATTGGTTTCATGGAATTATCTTTTACTTCTTTGGCTTTAGCTATTTTTAAATCAACATCATTAATTTCTTCAGTAAGAGTAGCCATTCTGTCATCTTGTTCTTCTTCACATTTAGTTTTAAGATCATTTATTTTTTTTAAGTATTCATCATACTTGGCCTTAAGTAATCGTGACTCTGATTGAGCCTTATCAAAGTGTTGTTGCTTTTCTACTTTTGAGCGTTCAAAATTTTCAAACTCTCTGTTTATATTATTAATTTTTACTTCCAACTCTTTTTTCGCACATTTCAAGTTATTAACAGCAACCGAAACATCACTTTGCAAGAGAACTGGTTCAGTTGCACTTTGTAAAGAATACACTCTATATGAAGGACTAGGATAAACTTGAGTTCCGTCTAAAGTTAAACTAAAACTACAATTTCTAGGAACTTGGGATATATTTTCCATTATAGGCATAGCTTTCGCTGTGTCATCTACAAGCATTATTGTCTCAATACGGTTGTTATCAATTAGACAATTAGCTACTATAGGACTAGTGAAGTTTAACATACGGAACAAATTATTTTGAGTTTCTTTAGCAGTAATGTTATGAACTTTGTCAAAAAATTTGCTAGTAATAACAGTAGGTTTTCTTACGTTTCCCATAATTATTCTATCCATTATTGATTGAAGTACTTTGTTATCTGTAAAATTATCAACTAAAAATGTTCTTAAATTTCCACGACCTAAGTAATTTTCAATTGCAAATATCCATTTGTCATTGTTTACTTTAATGTATGCTCCAATAGGACCTATTGGTTTTTTTATAAATTTTTTTTGATTAAAAGCGACTTCAATAGCTTTAACTAATTGTGGCATCCAGTTTCCATAAAAATTGATTCTATCTTCTTGTTGCGACATACTGCTGATATTTCTATTAATTTCACCTATTTTTCTTTGTAAGGGAGTAATCTCATTGTTCCTTAAATTTCCAATCCTTTGTTTTAATTCATCAACTGTATTTCGTAGAGTTTGTTCATGCTCCATATTTGTTTTCCATGCCGCCTCTACTTCAGAACAACTTTGCTCATAACGTGCCAACATTTCTTTATACTGCGCTAAAGTATTAGTATTGCCTTTTTGACGTTCAACTTCAATGTGTTTTTCTAAATCTTTCCTATCACTGATTAATAATTTTAAAGCAGAATCATATTTTCTAACAGATTGATTCACTGATTCTAACTCAATGATTTTTTCCTGCAATTCTTTTTTTGTTTGTACGAAAACCATATGATTGTTTGAACGAGAATTTTCAACATTTGCCAATTCATTTTTTTTTTCCCCCAAGACTTCTGAAATTGATTTAATATTCTGTTCCAAAATATTTGTTTGTTCTATATTCTCAGACATATTACTTTTAAGAGATTCAATTTCATTTAAATATCTTTCGTAAGTAGCTTCATGTTCATTAACAAAATACCAAGCATACTCATTTTCCAATTGAATTTTACAATTTTTCAATGTTTCTAACTGTTTACTTTTTTTTTCATAAGTTTCATAATCTTTTACTTCTTTGAAACATTGTTCTAAAACATTTTTAACATTTTCAAGTTTTTCCCAGTACTCTTTTGCAATTGATTTTGTTTCATCAATATTTTCATTATATACATTTGCAGATATAGCTTTATAGAAAAGATCATACTTAGCACTTGGATTTGCACTTTTATGAAATGTTTTAACCATTGCTTGATTCATAACACATATTGGATTATCCACTAATATATTAAAATGAACAGTCAAATTTTTTAATTCATTTTTAAAGCCTTTAACAACTCTATTATTTTCATTTAAAAATTTATAGGTAGTAGATGATTCTGTAATTTGTCTCACTATAGTAATTTGCTTGCCATACACTTCAGGTTTGTAAGGACCACAGTCACTATTTCCGTCTCCACTATTTGCTATGGTTATTGATACAGTAGCTGATGTTTGTCCATATTTGATAAGCGACTTTAATGAAGTAGCACGGTTGGTGATGCTTGCTCTAGCACCAAACCCTACAACAAGAGCAGTTTGGATAGCACTCTTTCCACTACCGTTCAAACCTGATATAAAATTAATTCGAGGATTCAATGATAAATGAAAATTTGAATGGCACATAAAATTTTCGAGAGTGATTGACTTAATACTTCCATTATACCAATCTTCATTAGTATACTGTGAATTCATCTGTCCGAACTCTAAGAATATAAACGAAAAATAAATTCATTAAATTATGTAATTATTTATGAATATAAAAAACATAATACAATTGATTCTTACTTTGACTTAGTTTATATTTCGAATTCATAATTAATGTGTAAATTTAAACAAATATTCAAGTTGAATAATTTATTGTATATTTTCTGAAAAATAATTAATTCATAATGTTAGTAATCATTTCATACATATCAGTGATTTCTAAATGATGACCTGAGTGCCAAATTTATTTTAATTTTCATATTTTTTTTATTTCATATTGATTCTGTTTTTATGTATGGTTTTATATGAATTAAAAACAACCAAAATAAATAAATATACATGTAATAAAAGTTGCTTTATATATAATACATAATTACAAAAACTAAAATTCATAATATAATTAGACCTTATTCTGTATCTTGATTACATTGAGATACCATATACATTATTATGTTAATTTCTCTAGTCCTAAACTTTGAACTAAGGTAATTTTTTTGTGAAAATTCAGTAAAATATAGTGAACTCAATTAAGGGGCCTGCTCGCGATTTTTCAAATTTTCCGCAATTCTATAAAATTTGAAAATTAAATTTTATATTTTAGTTGCCACCTCAATTATAAGACTTTTCCACTAATCTACTACCCAATACCTATTTAGGGGGGGGGGTTGATAGGGTGTATTATATCGGTCAAAACACAGTTTACAGGAAAAACTCTCACACCTCGTAGATTGGTCCGATTTCCGTAATTTTTTTTTTGTTAGATAGAGGAATATTTTTTACAGGGCGCATTGGACTTCGATTTTTGATTACGTCGCTAAAAACAAAAAATAATACAAAAACTAAAAAGTTGTAAAAATTGATTAAATTCAAACTTGTAACATAAGACTTAGAAAAATAATGTTGAAAATCCAAGTCCAATGCGCCCTGTAAGAAGTCTTCCTCTATCTAACAAAAAAAAAATTACGGAAATCGGACCCATCTACGAGGCGTGAGAGTTTTTCCTGTAAGGCATGTTTTTGAGCAAAAAAACAGGTCGCGTGCAGGCCCCTTAAAACAAAACATTGTGTCCACATATTATGGTTGATGAGAATGAGACGTTTATTTGAGCTAAGAGATGGTTTGAAGTTTTTTTTTAATTAGGTACCAAAGATATGCATTATTTGCTTAAGCATTATAATTTTTTATGACTGATGAAATTAAATAAGTGTTCAATACTTTTTCTCAATATTACCTGTATCCTTACTGTATTACTTATTTTGTATAGTTATTAATCAATACATTAGAAGGAAAAAGGTGCTTGATTTGAGTTGGGGACTGCTGATATATGTTATAAGGTTATAAAATCATAAATATACAGTTCAAATTAAACTTACTAAGAACCTCTTAAGGGGCCTGCACGCGACCTGTTTTTTTGCTCAAAAACATGCCTTACAGGAAAAACTGTCACGCCTCGTAGATTGGTCCGATTTCCGTAATTTTTTTTTGTTAGATAGAGGAAGACTTCTTACAGGGCGCATTGGACTTGGATTTTCAACATTATTTTTCTAAGTCTTATGTTACAAGTTTGAATTTAATCAATTTTTACAACTTTTTAGTTTTTGTATTATTTTTTGTTTTTAGCCACGTAATCAAAAATCGAAGTCCAATGCGCCCTGTAAAAAATATTCCTCTATCTAACAAAAAAAAATTACGGAAATCGGACCAATCTACGAGGTGTGAGAGTTTTTCCTGTAAACTGTGTTTTGACCGATATAATACACCCTATCAACCCCCCTAAATAGGTATTGGGTAGTAGATTAGTGGAAAAGTCTTATAATTGAGGTGGCAACTAAAATATAAAATTTAATTTTCAAATTTTATAGAATTGCGGAAAATTTGAAAAATCGCGAGCAGGCCCCTTAAGAAAAATGCAAACTACTAAATATTAGCTTGTACAAGGGGATATTATTATGTGCAAAAAATATAGCTTATATTTATTTATTTATAAATAATAAATGGGTTTTAAACCCTTTAGCAAAATAATATAATTGTGAGTACAGTTTTAGCTATATTATAATATATGGATAACAATTAATAAAAGTATGAATTGGTAAGTATGGTTATATTAGTTTTAAGACTACGATGAAGACCTTAGTTACCAATTATACATTAATGTTGTAGGGCCAGAAGGACTTTTTTTACTACAGTCATTATATTTTCATTTTCTAAGTTATGCTAAACAACAACTGTTTCCAACATTTAAGTACAAATAAACGCATCTATACATTAATTTCCCCACGTAGCTTATTAGTTTTTGTTCAATGATATCCATTATCCACTAATGATTGAGTTGTACGGATATTAGTGCTAACTATGTACCTACTGTATACAAAATAATTTTAGCAACTGTGCAGATATTATAATTTCATACTCCCCGCGACCCAGCTCGGTAATTATTAATGTGTACACTTGTGGTTAACATTAAAAACCAAAGTTATAACAGTAACAGTCATAATAATAAGAGACAAATAAATACTACCAATGTTTACCTATAACAAATCTATAAAGGAAATTTCTGAAACAATAAATTAAAATGAATAGGTACTTTTGGAATACTGAATAATCACTGTTAAAATAATCATCATTCTCTACTAAAGTAAAAAACTAACCCAATAAAATACTGTAATACTTACATTAATACTGAACGTTTTTGGACCACATTTGGAGACTTCTAAATAAACTCATAACTCAAGTACAAACTATAAATTCACTGTATGTCTGTATAATGTATACTACAAGCATTACACCAAAAAGATGGAATATTGGGGTACTTATCCCGAAATGAGACAAAGTACTTGGAAGAATAGTTCAGCTAATGTGCCATTATAAAAAACGAGATAATATGGAATATGAATAATATAATACATCCTTCAAATACAGATATATTTATTATTTAATATTTTCGTTATTTTGACCGGACTATCGTAAAATGTTTGGCATTTGGTGATAAAAATTGGCGGTAAAATACGTGATGTTAGTGATAACGTTTTTCCAAAGACGTTGTAATAACTCGATACCCAAACAAACATTTTACCATTTTACCCATAAGAAATATACAGGAAATAATTTGGAAATTAATGAATTAATTAAAATAAGTACATTATGCACTCAATTTTGAGTGCATATCGTTCACCGTAAAAAATGGAATTATAAAGTTATTCGATTCAAACTTAATTCTTTTGTAATTTTAAATTTACTAAAGAAATAAATTTGGCGGGAAAAAAGTTTAATTACAAATGTATACTATAACAATGTAAGATATAAATAAAACTTTGTTTTTTTTAAACATCCAATCCTTGGATAGGTACACATTATTATATGGCGGGTTAGATATTATCAACTATCGTGGTTTATAAATTGGTGTTTATCCTTTTTATTAGGTTTATACAGTAAAAATGTCATAACTGCATTCTGCGTCATATTATACTCCTTGTAGTTTTCGGAAATTATTAGGTATGGCCCAAAAAAGTGCTCTAAGTTGTTCAACTATATCGAATTATTTCAAAATAAATCAAAAACAGTTGAAAAGAGGTGAACTGTCATTTCTAGCAGGATACGTTTCAAAAATTAATTTTGATCCCGACGGACTTATTAAGGGTGATGTTAAAGCCAGTATGAAACAAACCACATATCATGTGCAGGTTATTTTATATTAATAAATTATAGGCATAATATATAGGTATTAAATTAGTTTAACTCTTATATTAATAAAGTTTAATATTTAATTTATAGCTCTAACAATATAGTGTTATACATATAGGCATATATTATAGTGTTTACAGTATATTTGATATTTTGATTTTAATATTGAAATTAATTTAGTATACAACAATTAATACCATAGTTTTTCTATATTTGAATTTTTTAATACATATTTTAAATTAAAATAAATATAATTTAGGTACCTGTGCATAGTTATTAGTTACTATAAATTATAAAATAAATTAGTTGAATGTTTATGATATTAAACACAATATAAAATACTTTTAGTTTTTAAGCTATGTGGGTACCTATTCCGTTCTAAATTCACTATTTTTTCGGTAGTCTTCAATGATGACATAATATCTGACTCTCTCTGTATATGTCCAAGAGGACAAGGCATTTGTCACCACATTGCTGCTGTATGTATTTTCGTCCATAACAATTTCAGCTCTACTGACTTGCCATGTAGGTACTTGGAATACTAGAAAACCAAATAATGATAATGAAGTTCAAAGCATTAAAGATATTTATCCATCAAAACCATATACAACAACTAATAGTATTCCAGATGATATTATAGACCGTTTCAAGCAAAGTTTAACATGTATTAGATTACCCGTAGGAGTAATGTGGTTATTAAAACCCGAACCTCGTATGCCACCACTAGGAGTCTGCTTGCTAATCTCAATTGAAGAAGTTTTATTTTCACAAGAATATATAACATCAAAAAATAAACAGCATTTTCTCACAGAAAAACTTTTAGTCACTAATGAAATGATTTTAAAAATTGCTCAAGAGACTGTAGGTCAAGCTAAAAACGATCTATGGTTTATTCATAAGAAACATAGACTAACAGCTAGCAATTTTGGAGATATAAATATATAATATCAGCTATGACGAAAAAAGTATACCAAAATCTCTTTTAAAATCATTGAACAATGAGTATGGAAGCATTAAACATGTCCGTGAAATAGAGTGGGGTCTGGCTAATGAATCAACAGCAATAAATATTTTACAAGAAACTGAAAATATTATAGTTCAACCAACTGGACTATGGTTACACCAGTGTGGATTTATTGGTGCGTCACCTGATGGTCTTATTGGTGAAGATGATATTGTTGAAGTGAAGTGTCCATATAAATATAGAAAATGTAAATTATCTGATGCAATAACTGAAGATCAATCATATATAATTTACAAAATTAATATTCATCAACAAGCATCATAATTACTGGCACCAAATACAAGGACAGCTATTTATGACCAAGAGAAGTAGATGCTTTTTGGTTGTGTGGACAACAGACGAAACTATCATAGTTCAAATCTGTAAAGATACAAATTGGTCAAACAACTTTAAAATTATTAAATCATTTTATTTAGAACATTATATTCCATACATTTTGGGGAAAAATGAATAGTTATTAAGTAAGAATATGTATACAGGTAATAGAAAAAACAAATATTTGTTTCATAATTATTAAAATATTAACAGTAACTAAATATAACACAGATTAATAAATAAGTTGTACTTCTGTACTTTACTTTTAATAATTATTATTATTGATTTACATTTTATCTTGAATTTCTTTGATCAAAGGAAATTTTAAATTAGTGAGAGCATAGGCGCAATTTGGGCTAAATTTATGGGGGTGCTAGATTTATGTGGACCAAAGTAACCCGTGGGGGGCGAAGCCCCCCACACCCCCCTCATAACACCATTCATGCATTCATAATACTACCTGATTAATCAATAATTATTAATATTTGAAAAATAAATATATAATACAGGTTAATACGTTTTTTATTTTCATTTAAATATTATACTAAAGAGACATAGCAAAATTATTTATTATTTTATCTTTATAAATTTTATTGCTTAGATCTCTCTCAATATTAATAACTGACAAATCTGTAAATTTTGACTGTTCCATGCTTGTCCTAAGCCAATTCTTTATTCGGCGCATAGATGAAAAAGACCTTTCACAAGTAGCTGAGCTTATAGGAATAGCTAATCCTACTTGAATAAGTTTAAACAAGTTTGGAAAAACATCTTCAGTCACCACTTTCTTTATTCCAAGTATATCAAAATTTTGTAAACAATTTTTTGTCAGCAACATTTCTGCTTTCAATGATGTTAAATCAATATTCACAACATCCTGAAATTATATTATCCTCACATGATTATTTTATTTAAAAAATTAACCTACATTACATTAATCACAACAATATAATATATACATGGTTGTTAGATACCTATTTATAATTATTATGAATTCAATTAATGAGTTATTATTATTTAGTTTATAAATAATTTACTAGTTACGAACCTTGTAATGATTGATGAAATATGAACCTTTTTCAAAATCCATTTTCATAAACTGGTCTAATGAGTTAGCTAAAACTAAACTTTCATCCGAAAAACGGTATTTTATATTATTATTTATTATTATTATTATTATTATTATTATTATTATTATTATTATTATTATTATTATATAAGTCAAATCTTAGAAATTAATTTATCCTGTTGTCTATGACATAATACGTGTATAACCAATTACAATTAAATGATGCTGTTGAAAATTTGGGGGTGCTAAGCACCCCCAAGCACCCCCCAAATTGCGCCTATGAGTGAGAGCAGAAACTACTTTAAAAATACAATCACATCACTGTGAGGCAATAATAATGTAGGAATATGATTTAAAATCCTATAACATTTAATCCTACGTATGGCACGTTCAACATGTATTCGAGCTCGAGCGATAGTTTCAGTTAAATAAATTTGTTCTTTAGTAAATTATGGTGTATCAAGAAATGGTGGTATATTTAGATGGACCCCAGTAGGCAAAATATCTCTAAATTCTAATCAAGAACCCTTTGTCGGCTAAAACCAAATCTCCTTCTTATATTTTTACACAGATATATATAATAAACTTATTATTATATATTATTTATTATATATATCTGTGTATTTTTATATATCTGTGATAAAATCCGAGTACGAATGACAATATTATTTTGTCGAGAAAGATGGAGAAGATACGTATTTTAAACGTATGTTGGCCACACTGAGTAGTTAATTTTGATAAAGGTCATTTCAATGAGATAAGACACATTTTAATTTTTCATTACATTTACCTCTTTTAGGGTTTTACTTGCATTGTATTCTAATTTATATTCAATAAGAAAGTTATTAATTTTTACCAAACATGCCTATTATGAAAGCTTTAGCTTCCAATGGTAAGTAATACATAATAATACTCCTTCATGTATTATAATAGTTGCTCATTATATTTTTCTATTTCTTAGTGGCTGTTCGCCGCTGGGCATATAATCTTTCTGGTTTCAATAAATTTGGTAAGTATTAAAATGTTGACAATAATTATATATATTATCTTTATAATCATATATATTAACTATCTTTTAATATAGGATTACATCATGATGATGTCCTTCAAGAAAATGATGATGTCAAGGAAGCATTAAGACGGTTACCAGCACACAAAGTAGATGAAAGGTCATTCAGAATAATTAGAGCAATGCAACTATCTTTACAAAAAATTGAACTACCTAAAGAACAATGGACGAAGTTTGAAGAAGTAATATTTAAATACATAAATAATTATTAATACTATACTAATATATCTTCAAATTTTTATTGCACTAGGATGACCGTTATTTGAAACCTTACCTTGAAGAAGTCATCAAAGAAAGAGAAGAGAAAGAATACTGGGAAAAAAATTACTATTAGATTTCAATATACTGTATTCAAAATAAAAATATCCCATAGTCACAAGTAAATTCTTACAGCAAATATTTCAATTATTACTATCATTTTGAGTATGTTTTAAAAACTTGTATTATTAAACGCAATATAATTTTAGTTTTCTGTCAAGAAGAATAAAATGAGTTATATCTTACTCCTTATACCTAAGTATCATATGAATCTCAGCAAATAAATAAAAACTTACAAAAAACATAACAAATTATAACATAACATTATAAAGATATGTTTTATTTTTCAAGGCAGTTTCACCCCGGAATATAAGAATCACAGAACCAACGACTGAATGATTTTATTTTTAGTCTGTAACATACTATAATGAAAAAAATAATAATAGAATTTTAAATTCAAATTAAATTATTCATATGCATTACTATTTTTTTTAATTCTGCAAGGAGCGATAAATGTATTGATTTTACAATGATGGTTAGGATAGGTTTTTTTAGATTCTGAGTGAAACGATGAATGTATTGATTTTACAATAATGTGTGTTTTTTTTTTGTTTCATCACCTTTTAGGACAGTAAAAGTGCTTGGATTTTCTTCAACAGTATCTTTTCTGAGAGCAAAGTGAATCTAGTTGGTACTTTGGGGGGTCAAAAGTAAAAATTTCCCAGTAGTTTTCAAAAGTGAAGTAAAAATACGAAGAAAAATTAAGGAAAAACAGGAATTTTTAAAATCTGTTTTTGAGAAAATAGATTTTGGTTTTTGGTGCAACTCTAAAACAAATGACCGTTGATACATGCAATTTTTACGAACTGTTTATATTAACATTTTATATACACCATGCCTTTTTAAAAATATTTTGAGCTGTTAAGGGATATTTTCAGTTTCCAATGTTTTTAGTTTTTTATTCTATAAATATCAATGCAATATTATTTGTTGGGTACAAAAGCTTGAAAATTTAATAGAAGGCTCCTACTATATTGTTACAATAGTAGTTCAAAAAGGTTAAAAATCCTAAGTCACAGTTTTTTTTATAAGCATTTAAAGTCCAAATATTGGTAAAATACAGAAAAATCACGAAAATTAGTGAATTATTTTGAGTTGAGAATTCATAAGAATTTTTATTTTTAAATCTACGATTTGAAAATGTAATACATGATTACTCATAAGTTTATTTACCTTTGTCAAAATAAAGAATGTCTACAACATAGGCGCAATTTGGGCTAAATTTATGGGGGTGCTAGATTTATGTGGACCAAAGTAACCCGTGGGGGGCGAAGCCCCCCACACCCCCCTCATAACACCATTCATGCATTCATAATACTACCTGATTAATCAATAATTATTAATATTTGAAAAATAAATATATAATACAGGTTAATACGTTTTTTATTTTCATTTAAATATTATACTAAAGAGACATAGCAAAATTATTTATTATTTTATCTTTATAAATTTTATTGCTTAGATCTCTCTCAATATTAATAACTGACAAATCTGTAAATTTTGACTGTTCCATGCTTGTCCTAAGCCAATTCTTTATTCGGCGCATAGATGAAAAAGACCTTTCACAAGTAGCTGAGCTTATAGGAATAGCTAATCCTACTTGAATAAGTTTAAACAAGTTTGGAAAAACATCTTCAGTCACCACTTTCTTTATTCCAAGTATATCAAAATTTTGTAAACAATTTTTTGTCAGCAACATTTCTGCTTTCAATGATGTTAAATCAATATTCACAACATCCTGAAATTATATTATCCTCACATGATTATTTTATTTAAAAAATTAACCTACATTACATTAATCACAACAATATAATATATACATGGTTGTTAGATACCTATTTATAATTATTATGAATTCAATTAATGAGTTATTATTATTTAGTTTATAAATAATTTACTAGTTACGAACCTTGTAATGATTGATGAAATATGAACCTTTTTCAAAATCCATTTTCATAAACTGGTCTAATGAGTTAGCTAAAACTAAACTTTCATCCGAAAAACGGTATTTTATATTATTATTTATTATTATTATTATTATTATTATTATTATTATTATTATTATTATTATTATTATTATATAAGTCAAATCTTAGAAATTAATTTATCCTGTTGTCTATGACATAATACGTGTATAACCAATTACAATTAAATGATGCTGTTGAAAATTTGGGGGTGCTAAGCACCCCCAAGCACCCCCCAAATTGCGCCTATGAACTGGTTGAAACCATAAATTATTTTGCAAGCAAATTTCGATAGTTTTTAAAAATAATGTACTGTATGTATGGCTATTTTTGTCAGAAAGCAAAGCAAAGACTAATGGTAGGTATATAATTTTGATTCTTAAAACCATGAATACTGAATAACTGCAAAAAATATTTTGTACAATAATTGAAAGTAGGTACCGTCTAAACAATTTTTTTCGTTAGAACAAAGAAATTTTAAATTTTCTATACAAGAAAATATAATAATATGGCTATCTTGATCATTTAATAAAACAAATTGTTCAGAACGGTTTGTTTGTATATCTATTACATTTAAAGTAGGTATCGTGAACTTCTTCAATACCTACTTTTAGGCAAAGGTGGAAAAATAGATTTACGTGCATTATACACATTTCGTCTAATATAATTGAGATCAGTTGTATTTAAATTATTTTCGTTATTAAAATTTTTGATTTCATTTAAAATAAACTTGGAAGGTTTTTCTACAATATTGTCTTCACTTACTTTTTTTTTCAGTGAATTATTGACTTCATGGCGATTTAATGTAGATAGTATCTTCATCATGATTGTGAATTAGAACTACATGTTTTTCAATAATTTCATCCTCTGTATTATTTGTGTAAATTTTACTTTGACACTTATTATTAATACAACGCCAAGTTTTTTGGCTACTTTTTACAGTATAGTGTAAAAAAAATTTATATTTATCAACTATTAATAACTTTTTACCATTCTGACTATACATGAATTCCATTCCAATTTGTAATAATGTACGACTACCTATAAGAGTGACTAACTTAACTGCACAAAACGGTGAAAGACTCAAAAGATTCACTAGACTAAACTCAAACAATACACAGTTACCATTTACCAATACAGTTACGAGCGGACTACGATATCGGCAATAAATGCCGATTTGTTCGGAAATTTCCGATACAGACGAGATTATCATGTTTTATCGTTATTCTACAATATTCGATGCCATATCGTTGATCTATTAAAAACATTTTGTACTGCAAGTGCCGATATGAACGTATCTGTAAATGTCCGTAAACAGCTCAAAAAGATTAAAAATATTTTCAAAATTATTTTGATGTATAGAAAATGAATATTTAAACATTCAGTAAAATGTTCATGTATCTACAGTTATTCGTTGTTGAATAACAATAAAATAACAAAAACGCTACATGAAAAATCGAATGAATATCAAATCTTATAAAAATATGAACTTCAAAGGCTTATAAAAATTTAATTTGATTTGATTGTGGACCATAGGCGCAATTTGGGGGGTGCTTGGGGGTGCTTAGCACCCCCAAATTTTCAACAGCATCATTTAATTGTAATTGGTTATACACGTATTATGTCATAGACAACAGGATAAATTAATTTCTAAGATTTGACTTATATAATAATAATAATAATAATAATAATAATAATAATAATAATAATAATAATAATAATAAATAATAATATAAAATACCGTTTTTCGGATGAAAGTTTAGTTTTAGCTAACTCATTAGACCAGTTTATGAAAATGGATTTTGAAAAAGGTTCATATTTCATCAATCATTACAAGGTTCGTAACTAGTAAATTATTTATAAACTAAATAATAATAACTCATTAATTGAATTCATAATAATTATAAATAGGTATCTAACAACCATGTATATATTATATTGTTGTGATTAATGTAATGTAGGTTAATTTTTTAAATAAAATAATCATGTGAGGATAATATAATTTCAGGATGTTGTGAATATTGATTTAACATCATTGAAAGCAGAAATGTTGCTGACAAAAAATTGTTTACAAAATTTTGATATACTTGGAATAAAGAAAGTGGTGACTGAAGATGTTTTTCCAAACTTGTTTAAACTTATTCAAGTAGGATTAGCTATTCCTATAAGCTCAGCTACTTGTGAAAGGTCTTTTTCATCTATGCGCCGAATAAAGAATTGGCTTAGGACAAGCATGGAACAGTCAAAATTTACAGATTTGTCAGTTATTAATATTGAGAGAGATCTAAGCAATAAAATTTATAAAGATAAAATAATAAATAATTTTGCTATGTCTCTTTAGTATAATATTTAAATGAAAATAAAAAACGTATTAACCTGTATTATATATTTATTTTTCAAATATTAATAATTATTGATTAATCAGGTAGTATTATGAATGCATGAATGGTGTTATGAGGGGGGTGTGGGGGGCTTCGCCCCCCACGGGTTACTTTGGTCCACATAAATCTAGCACCCCCATAAATTTAGCCCAAATTGCGCCTATGAACCAGTTACAGTTGTGGTGGACTTTGAAATTGCTATTCATAATGCAATTAAAAATATTTGGCCAACAGTGCAAATTCATGGTTGTAATTTTCATTTATGCCAAAATTGGTACAGAAAAATCCAGCAATTAGGCCTGTCGAATGATTACAATCATGGTGAATCTGAAATTGGAAAATTTTTAGTTCTCACATTCGGTTTACCATTATTGCAAGATGTTAACGATATTGAAGATATGAAGATTGCTTTGTATTTGATTTGTTAGAAAATATGCCATCTGACGATAAAGTCCAACAATATTGGGACTATTTATCTGAAAATTATATTTTTTCGTTTTCATTATTTCCTCCAAAATTGTGGTCTTCTAATGATACTACAAATGCATGTGAATCATTTCATTCAAGATTTAATAACAGTAGTTTTTATCATCATCATCCAAATCTCCATTTATTCGTGAAAGTTTTGAAAGATATTCAGACCGAAACATACATTAAAATTAGAAGCAGTCATACAGCACAACGCAGACAGACAAAAACTATTTCTAAATATCAATTTATACTTAATCAAAAAGATAAATATATACAAGGAGAAATTTCACGTTTAGAGTTTATCTCCAAAGTATGCCATAAAAATATACGTAAATGATTATGACTTAGTATTGTTTTATTGAATTTTGCCTTTGAAACAAGGAGCCTTCTATTACATTTTCAAGCTTTCGCAACCAACAAATAAAATTGAATTGATATTTTTAGAAAAAAAATTTTAAAAAAAAATGGAAAATTAAAATGTCCCCAAACAAGTCAAAAAAAATCAAAATATTTTGAAAATGTCATCGTGTATAGAAAATGCAAATATAAACAACCAGTGAAAATTTCATGTATATACGTTAATTTATTTTAGAGTTACACCAAAAACCAAAATCGATTTTTTGGAAAACCGATTTTGCGTAAAAATTCCCGTTTTTTCTTAATTTGTATGTTGTTTTTCCCGGCGCTTGTGAAAACTATTGGGAAATTTTTATTTTGACCCCCAAAGTACCAATTAGATTCACTTTCCTATCAGAAAAGATACTGTTTAAGAAAATCCAAGCATTTTTACTGTCCTAAAACGTGATGACAGACACAAAAATAAAAATAAATTTAAAAATTTAAAAAAAAAACACACATCATTGTAAAATCAATACATTCATTGTTCCACTCAGAATCTAAAATCACAAAAATATGCAAATTATTTTGAGTTATAAATTAGATTTATAATTTAAAATTTAGATTCTGAGCAACTCTTTGGTGCAACTCTTAAACAAATGACCGTAGGTACATGAAATTTTGACTGAATTTTTAAAATTAGCATTTTCTATACACGATAACATTTTCAGAAATTTTTGATTTATTTTGAACTGTTTAGGCACATTTTCATTTTTCATTATTTTTTAGTTTTTTTTCTAAAAATATCAATAAAATTGTATTTGTTGGTTAAAAAAGCTTGACAATTTAATACAAAGCTAGGCTCCTACTATATTGTTACAATGGCATTTGAAAAATATTTTAAATCTTTAGTCACAGTTTTAGATTCTGAGTGAAACGATGAATGTATTGATTTTACAATGATGTGTGTTTATTTATTTTTTTATTTTTATTTTTTTTGTGTCTGTGTACACGATAAGTAGTCGAAATAATGCTTCGATTTTCGACTTCAGTATCTTGTTCGATTGGAAAGTGAATATCGTTGGTGCATTGGGAAGGTCAAAATTTAAAATTCCCAGTACTTTTCAAAAGCGCCAAGAAAAACAAAAGAAAAATTAAGGAAAAACGGGAATTTTTACTCAAAATCGATTTTTCAGAAAATTGAATTTGGTTTTTGGTGTAACTTTAAAACAAATGACCGTAATACATGAAATTTTCACTGGTTGTTTATATTTGCATTTTCTATACACGATAACATTTTCAAAATATTTTGATTTATTTTGAACTGTTTAGGGACATTTTCGTTTTTCATTTTTTTTTAGTTTATTTTCTAGAAATATCGATAAAATTTTATTTGTTGGTTAAAAAAACTTGAAAATTTAATAGAAGGCTCCTATTATATTGTTTCAAAGGCAGATGAAAAATATTAAAAATCGTAAGTCACAGTTTTTTTTTCAAAAAAAAAAAAAAATGTCTAAGAAAGTAAAATTAAATTTTTATGAGCGTTTAAATTTCATATTTTTACAATATTGGATATTCACTCGATTTCTCATGTAGCGATTTCCTTATTTTCTTGTAATTCAAAAAAGAATAACTGTAGACACATTTGAAATTTATATCATATGTTTATTTTATCCATTCCTATATACTCCATACAATTTTAAAAATATTTTGACTCTTTTTGAGCTGTTTACGGACATTTACAGCTTTCAATTTTTTTTAGTTTTTTTTTCTATAAATATCAATCAAGTTTTATCTGTTGGGCCAAAAAGTGTAAAAATGTAATACAAGGCTCCTGATATATTTTTACAAAATCAGTTGAAAAATATTAAAAATACATAGGCACAATTTTTTTTTATAAGCATTTAAAGATCGAATTTTGACAAAATTTATCAAATTTAAAATTGAATAATTATTTTGTAGTTAAAAATGTATAAAATGTTCAACTTTAATATCCAAGGATTGAACATTTATAACAAGATTCCACGTGAGTAGTTAATTTTGTTACCAAAAAATCTAAAAAATACATAAGCACAGTTTATGTTTATAGTCATTTTTTTGTCAAAAAAACAAAAATAATAGTCAATGTAAATAATATATGTAAAAACACAGAAAACAGATTTTAAATGATATTATTTAATGATATATATTATTTACATTGACTATTTTTTTTGGTTTTTTTTAAAGTATGTTTTACACTAATCTATATTTGCCATAACTTCGACGAATTATTGAATTTTTAATATTATACTATTTTTTTTCATATGTTTTACACTTATACATATCATTTAAAATCTTTAAAATTTTATCTTTATTATTATGCTATTTTTTAGAAACTTGTAAGTTGGTACTATCGAGATACTATCGAAAAAATAATCGATTTTAATTTTGGTGCATATTACAATTCCTATTTCTTACTACCTGAGGATGGTGCAAATTACATATCCTTATTTTGGTGCAAATTACAAACGCATTTAAAAAAAAATGGTGCAAATTGACTACAGCCAATTCTAGGTTGTACCTAAAAATAATGATTCCATTTCATTAAAACATTGAACGATTTTTTTCTGGGTGTATGGTCATTGTATGTTCAACCTATCAATTTATTGTATGTTATACTATTTAATACTCTTAACTATGTTTTTTTAAGTCTATCATTATACCTATAATATATTTTACTATTTTTGTACATATACATTTTTTTCCATGTACCTACCTATATAATAATTTGTTATCATAACGCTGTATTATTATTATTATAAAGGTACAAAATATTATATCAAAGTACAGGTGTTTTTTTTCACAGATAATAAAGTAATGAACAAACACGTGGTATATTATACAGGGTTATTATTAAAAATTATTATATATACTCTATTTCACGAGAGAACGGTACCGTTTCGCGCATGTAAAATGATTCGATTGGTGCGTGAACGACCACGTGATCACGCTTACCACTGATAGTTGGTGGGGGATGCGCGGCGGCGGACCCGTTTTGGTCGGCCGCCGCTACCTTTCTCTCGTGAAAAAGAGTATAGGTACAAAATATTAAATATAAATCTGTTGGACAAGTAATATAACTAACATAATATCTTAAAACTATACTATTTCCGTCCGCACCAAATTTAATCCACTGTACGCGCGGCACACCAACAGCACAACCTTCGGCCAGTCTTAAGAAGCCTCCTTCTAAGAGCCGCAAACCTGCGCATAGTGCATTCACCGACCCTCCTTCTGGCCAGTCCCCGCCATCGTCATCGGCTGACAAGGCCACCGGTCGTACTGACCTTCCTTCAACGACGTTGACGATTTCTATTGACTGTGGTGGCAATATCCTCGTCACCGGGACAAGCCCCAGAGCAGCTATCTGGCCGGTCGTTATGACGATCGGTCGTGGTAAAGTGACAGCGAACACGAAGTTCAGCGACCGCCGCCACTCGCAGGGCTTCGGTTAAAGCGTTCCAGAGGAATACTCTACCATAATGCTTTACCACGTTCTTGCTTTTACGTGGTACTAGCTGCATTCCAGGGTCGATAGTAGGCTTACACGTCAGGACTTGCATGCAAACTTCCCTGCTAACAGACAAATTGACAACATTCAATAATACACTTAACGATTTGACAACAGGTAATATTTGTAAGATTGTTAGTACCTATCAAAATATACATTGCACCTATTTTAATATTAAATGATAGTTTATTTAAAATCTCACTAACTAAAGAACAGATAAAATCAGAAATTGCTTATACTTGAAAAAATCTAGAAAGTATGTATTTAATAATTAATTTCCAATAGGTAGGTACTATTATACCAATATTTAATAAGCATTGTATTATTATAATATTCCATAGAAAAAAAAATGATGAATTCACTAATAGACTTAATATATGATTCCTATCTATACACATTCTACATTATTTAGTACCTACCTACAAATATCAGGGTAGCCAATCATTAGGCAATATCATACTTTAATATTGCTTTTGTTAATATTTATTTGTGTGTTATATTAATTATAAAATGGAAAAATGTTTTATAACAAATAATTAATTTTTCAGATTCAAAAGTATTGGTTATTATGTATTTATTACACTGTGTATTCATTCCTTCATCGAAAAAATCTACTCGTGATGAAAATGGTAGAAAAGGATTTACTAAATACAGTATACGAGATTCACAAAACTCATTTATCGTTGTGACACCAACTTCTGTGGACATGGAATCTACACTCAAGCCCGGATTAAGACCTTCAGATACACAGTTGTGCCCCCCCCCCACATCAATAAAAACAATTCTTTAAAATTAAAAAATTAGGTATACAATAAAACAAATGTAAACCTTTTTATTTAAATATGATAATAATAATAATAAATGATAATATATGATAATAAATGAGAATACAAAAATGAAATACATAATTTTTTTTTAGTACATATTTACAAATAAAATTAAGTATTGTTTAAGTAAAAGTTTTTTTTCTAGCTTTTTGAGTATATTTCTAATGTTTTATCGAAGCTTAAATTTTGAAGAACATCATTTTCTGTTGATAAAATCATTAATGATGACAAATTATCTTGTGTTTGAGAAGATCTATTTTTATTTTTAATTCTGGTCAACTTCGAAAATGCTCTCTCAGCAGTACAATTAGCAACAGGAATGGTAAGATATATTCTTAAAGCAATGTGAACGTTAGGGAAAATATTAATAACATTACATTCAGTCATCCGTTCAATGTTCAAATATCTTGAGTACACCACTTTCATCAAATGTTGGTTTTAACTTTTAACTGATCCCAAAACTGCTTGAAATGTACTATTTCATACTTTATTGAATCATCAACATCATCTTTATATACACTAATGAATTTGTTAACACTTTTCTCAACATCAATATAGTAGACTCAACATGTAGTCTAGTTAAGAATAAAACATTTTCAACCACTACACTATATATGCATTTATTCTTTTGTCCAGTTCTGAGCAAAAAACAAAAAACATTTTTTAAACTTTTCAACAAATTCACAGCTTTTAAAATATCATTGCTTTTGCTTTGAAAATCAATAGATACTTTATTACAATGTTGTAATATGTCATTCCAAAATAGACAAATGGTATACCTAATAGTTAACACTAGTTAATTAAATATATTTTTTATATAATACCTTTCTTAGAACCAGCTGAAGAATTAACACAAAATGTATCGATTTTTGGTAGCTTTTGTATTTTGTGTTGATTTTTTTTTTTGGCTACCACTTAAATATTTTGTACTTGCAGCTGACATAATGTAAACGCCAATTACGTATTAATAAAAATAATTCAAAACGAACTATAAAACATTAAACATTAACCGTTCGTCTTTACGACTACACATCAACAATAACATTACATACGAAAGAAATAATACCTATAATGTAATGAGTAATGACTAATGACTAATAAACTATGAAGATAGTAGACCGTTTAGTCGGTAGGTATCTGAATTCTGAGTACGTCATGAACAAATTTCCCCTATTCTATTTTTAAATACAGTGATAACAAAATATATGCCTATTCCTTATACGCACAAGCCTGGCTATGACGCTATGTATCCCCACTTACCATGCTATAGGTCAGGGATGGCGAACCTTTTTGTACCAGAGTGTCAAATAAAAATGTTGGTTGGATTTTGTTTTCCTTGCGTGTCAACTAGTTTGATAACCCTTCTTTAAACTTAAAAATTTCTACATCTATGGTTTGAATGATAAAAACACAAGTCAAATATTATATTATCAAACAATTTAAATATAACCTTTGAATTACTATAAAAATAACACTCACCAATAATGAAAACTGCACAAATTTGCACAAACACATGAAACACATTCGAATCGACCAATGAGTAATGACTAACGCTAGCCGTGGGCCAGCTACACTCTATATCCGTTATATAAAATATATTATAAACCTAATAAAGTTCTTATAGAAAAGTAATAAAATTAATAGTTGTTTAGCAGTGTAGATATTCAATTCAATGCGTTTAGGTATAATACCATAAACTTAATATTTCATTTTTGTAATCTCAATGTATTTTAGTCTACGTCCACGACCAGTGGTTTTTCCAGTAACTTTTTACACAGTTGAGTGTGTCACTAAAATAGTGTGCGCGTGTCACTCTATGACACGCGTGTCATAGGTTCGCCATCTCTGCTATAGGTGGTAAACACGGTCGACTGGCCCCATCGCATGTTAGTTCATACTAGAAAAAAATTAAAAATTAAAATATTCTTGTATTTACTATTTTTTACATATAATTTTATTTCCATGTACCTATACAATAATTTGTTATCATAACGCTGTATATAATATTTACTATTTTTGTACATAATAATTTTATTTCATGTACCTATATGGCTATATATAATAAATTTTCATCATAACCTTGTATAATATTACCTGTGTATAATCTGTAGATAAAAACGTTTCTGAGCGAAGACGGTCAGTTAGTCTATTATATTACTGAGTGTATTTGATGATCTTATTGTGAAAAAAGTAATTTATATAATATAACCTATTTACGTGGAACCTTGTTTTAAATTTTCAATCTTTAGCTATACAAGTTGAACATTTTATACATTTTTAACTACGAAATAATTATTAAATTTTAAATTTGATACATTTTGTCAAATTTCGAACTTTAAAAAAATTGTGCATATGAATTTTATATTTTTCTACTGCTATTTAAGCAATATATCAGGAGCCATATTGTATTATGTGTTGACGCTTTCTGGTCGAACAAATAAAATGTTATTGATATTTATAGAAAAAAAAACTAAAAATATTGAAATTTGAAATTGTCCGTAAACAGCTCAAAAAAAGTCAAAATATTTTTAAAATTGTATGGAGTATATAGGAATGGATAAAATAAACATAATATGTCATATAAATTTCAAATGTGTCTACAGTTATTCATTTTTGAATTACAACAAAATAAAAAAATCGGTACATGAGAAATCGAGTGTATTGTTTAGTCGTCCGAAATTTTAACCAGTTCGATTTATGGTGATTTTACGCTTATTTTGGCACATATAATCGATAAGAAGACGACCACACCATGCCGAAAACCCAAAGGTTTACCAGTTTAGCTACTCAGTGCCGGATTTCAATTTTATTTGTTGTCAATGATAACGCATAGTGAAAGGATATAATTATTCGAGTAATGCTCCGTTCACGTTATTTTTTAGGAATTCCATCACTTATAACGCATTTGTCACACCAAATTAAATTATTATAAAAAATTATATCCAAAATATATATTATTGTACCTACCTACGATGATTTTGGTTCGAGTTAAATTGAGTGCGAAATATGTGAACCAGACTTTTTGTTCGTTTCATTAAACATCCGAATTATACAATTCATATTCTAACCACTTCGGTTCCAATGAGTACGTTTTTCGATTTAAAATAACTACCTACTTACATTCTTTTTTTTTCACAATAAAAATTATAAACTTTATTATTATAAACGGATTTATACAGTAGAAACTACACTTAACTTTTTTACAATATCAGCCAATTTAAAAACTGATTGTATGCCAGCCCAAGTACACTAAACTCTTATTTGCTGCGCCATTTTCATAATGCATAATAGGTAATATAATATATATTTGAAGTGATGGAAAATCTTAAGCCATAGCTTTGTATTATTATGACTTGTACATTTAAATTAATTTATAAAATATTAAAATCATTTCTCAAATTTTAGCCGATTGACGATCCGAAATAAATTGAAAAAGACCACAGGTACGAAAACGTGCAATATTCTAAAACAGTAATATTATAAATGTTTATTTAAACAAGTAAATGTATCATCGATGCAGACAATTTAAAATAATATGTTTTTCAACGTCTTATATACGTTTATATTATTATATATTGTTATTTTACCTACCTATAATACAATATATCCAAATTTATTTCAAATTTTATTGTTATTTGTAATTGAATTGCTATCTCGTGACTTTAAGAATCATGTACCTATAACGACGAAACAATTTCTGGAGTGATTTTGGGGAGGGGAGGGGGGTTGATCCCCAACAATCTTGCCGTATATACGTGCCTCGGTAAAGAGTACATTCGACTAATTGTTATATATTATGCCTAATAGTATTTAAACATTATTATATAATAACATTTGACGATTAAAACGTAAACAAAACGTGAGGATAATCAAGTCTATGTCGGAGGATTTAATCCCTTACTTTGGAATTGTAATATCTGTTGAAGGAAATGAAATACCATGGGAAAACTGCGTTGATATCTGTACCGATGGAGCAAAGGTTATGAGTGGTACAATGTAGAAATGGGAAATGTGGAAATGTACAGCGTATTAAAATATTTCCAAAAACTGTTCTAGTAGCCACTGTATGATACATGGACAGGCACTTGCTGAAAAGTTATCTATTAGTTTTAAGAAAGCTCTTGATGAAGTCGTAAAAATCATAACTCGGCCTCTTCAAAATCGTTTATTCAAAATCGTATGTGAGGGCATGGGAAGTGTACATACTTCTCTTCTCTTACATACCAAGGTCAGGTGGTTATCTCGAGGAAAGATACTAACTCGTATTTTTGAATTAAGGGTCGAGGTACGTGCCTTTTTTTGGAACACAATTTCGAATTAAAAGATCGATTTCTTGATCAAAAGTGGCTACTTAAAGTCACCTATTTAAGTGATATTTTTACAAAGATCAATGAGCTTAATTTCACACTTCAAGGCAGACAAGTAAATGTATTTACTGCACACGAAAAAATTCATACTTTTAAGAAAAAGTTAGATTTTTGGAAAATTTGTATGAGCTCCAACGAGTTTGATTACTTTCCAACAATTAAATGCTTTTTGGAATAAATGAGGTTTTCATTGAGGAAATTATTCAGCCCCTCACTGGATTGAGTGAAGGATTCAACCAGTATTTTCCAAATGACCAACAGGTGAAATATAAAAATGGATTGTGGATTATAAATCCATTAAAAATCCATTTATTGTCAATACACGACCTCCAGCCATGTCAGTAAAAGAATATGAAACCTTTATTGAATTGACATCTGATTCATCACTGCAAGAAAAATTTAAATCAATGCCAAAATCAATTTTGGTGCAGTTCAAAAGATGAATATCCTCAATTGTCACAAAAGGCCGTGTTGGCACTTTTACCATTTGCAACAACTTATATGTGTGAAACGGGGTTCTCCACCTATGTATCGACAACAACAAAATACCCCAACAGACTTGATGCTGAACCTAATATGTTCATACAACTTCCATCAATAAAGCCCAATATTAAGAATATTTGTAATGATAAAAAGCAATTTCACGCATCTCATTAAGTAATTATTATTAAAGTAATATTATATACAATTATTATTATTTTTATTATTTTTTTTAACATATTTTTTAATTAAATATCTGTAACACAATATTAGTATATGAAATAATTGTATTTTTTTTTTGCAAATAATCCTAAAAAATATCTTAAAAGCTAAAAAACAAAGTAGAAGTTCCACGATAAAAGTGGACATCAAAAAGGGTTCCACGGATAAAAAAGTTTAAGAAACTCTGAATTAGTCTGTTAATTGTTCTTAATAAATTGCTTAAACGAATATTGTAGGTGGAGTACCAGAATTCAATACCAAAATTTAAGATTGATTGAACTAATGATAAATATATAATGTGTTTGTGTTGTATCCTACATATGTATCTAATATCCTTTAGGATATATTAGAATTTTCTTATAGTCTTTGTTAATAAATTTATTGTCATATATAACCCAAGATATTTTATGTTATCTACTTCTTCTAATAAGTAACAATTCAATTTAATTTGAGGAATTACAAGATGATGAATAAATATTTTTTTTCTCATGTATAATATGGTTAGTATTATTAATTCTGAAACGCATATATTTAGTTTTATTTAGATATAGTTCTAATAAATTTATATTGAACCATGATTTAACATTAGTTATTATATTATATTATCATATTTTTCAAAGTAACTTACCATACTCTTTCGATAATCTTATATAGTATATACAGTTAAATTAGCTATAACATTTAAATTATTAATTATTAATATCTAGTGCTATACTATTGAACTTTAATTTTTCTATAACAAAATATGTAAATTTTTTATTTGTTATAATCATATTACCTATTCTGTATTAGGTATCTACCTACCCACATTTAAACTATTGTCTATATAAACTGAATTGTACTGTTTATATCTAATTATATGTTATATTATGTTTGTATAATTCTTAAATTAAAAATTCCTAAATGTTTATCAAATCTTGCAAATTTTAATTTATTATTTTTACATTTCAAAGTTTTTCATGTAAACAATGTAACATTTTATAAGTGCCTTGAAGATAACTGTTTAAGGTCTTTTAGTAGCTTAAATTCATTTAAAAATCATGTAAAATGTCATATTAACAGTTTTCCAATTTGGTGCGAATTGTTAGCGCGTGACATTAACGACGGACCGGAGCGTGATAACATAATACTACATAAAAAGCGTAATTGAGCGTCGAACTGCCGAACCGCTACCTGGCGGGACCCGTGTAAAGTGTCATCCGACGTCGGTAAACAAAATGGTAGTGGGACGGAAAAACGACCGGATAGCAAACGTAAAACTTTGTCCTGAAACATCTGTTCACATTTCCCTTCATTTGAAAACCTCCAATGAAAAACGCTGCGCTCATTATCAAGATACCGGCTAGCTCATATTCGAGGACACCGTTAAGGTCATTCAGGGGTCAGGGGTCAACCAAGATGTCTTCTGAGCCACGGTCACAGGGATGAGAAAACTAAATGGGGCTATGTCGTCGTGGACCTGGACAAAAGTCGCAAGTCCAGAGAGGCACCACTCCCTTGAAGAAGCTCTCATTGAAAAGATAGCTGGTGCCCTAGTAGACCATGGAGGACATCCTTGAAGCACTAAAAAGCGCTTTCCTATTATCAAGCAAAGGCGACACGCTAGTAGAGGTTGCAGTCAATGAGATCAAGGTTACCTCCATGTGAAGGTTGAAGAACGGACAGCAGGTAGCAAGGTTTGCGTGCCCAGGGATGCAAAACCAACAGAGGTTAGCAGAGTTCGGGTAGGATAGACGAGCTGTAGGCTTAGAATTCGCCATCCTGAAGCCACCAGGTGTTTCAAGTGCCATGGTTTCGGTCACTTCCAGGGGAGCTGCTCGGGGTCGGACTTGAAAGATTTCTATCGTAGACGCGGGTCGAAAGACCACGAGGAAAAGGATTGTTCCGAAACAACTAAGTACGTACCCTGCGACCGTGAGGGGTACAAGTCAGGGCCGCACAGACCTGGCACTGCTGCCTGCAAGGCCAGGTGCGCTTCCTAGTCCTGGCGCTTCAGCAACCGTTGCAGTGATTAACTTTTTACAGGCTATTCTGAACGGATGCTGGCCGTTCAACAGCTCCTAGACCAAGTGGCTACTTAGAAAAACGTCGATGTCTTCATCCTGAGTGAGCCGTACGCAAGGGGACAATTCGGGGGAAGTATGTGCCACAGTCTTGACCAAAAGCCTCCATAGGCACCACCTCTGGAACCGGTTTGTCCACGACGACTCTGGGTCCGAAAACGGCTTCGTGTGGATTAAACTGAACGATATCGTCGTATTTAGCTGCTACTGGGAAACGCTTAAGGCCTAGCCGTTCAGGTTCAGCGCATGCAACCGTAATAGCGCTGATCTGCGACACGCAATGTACTAACGCTTGCATGGTTTTCCAATACACGGTTCGATCGCTCATGTGTGCTAGCGCAGTAACTAACATGACAGTCGGTGCCCGGTGGGAAGGTGGTTGGGGGTTGGTAGACGCGCACATAACTTTGACGGGTTGCGCATCGTCGCCGTCGCTACTACAGCGCTTTCTAGCAGACACATGCAGTAACAAATGGTGTCTCCTCGAACAATCCTTACAACATGGTTTTGCTCTACTTTTCGGAACCCAATGCTTAGTACTAAAGCAATCAAAACACATTTTCCTTTCCCGCATCCACCGGACACGTTCCTCAACATCCCATGTTTTGAAACGCATACACGATGTGAACTCATGGGATCTAGTCCAGCATGGGCATGTACTATCTGATTTGGACGTTAACAGTGATGTCAATCGGGAGCCATGCGTATTTCTGGAGTGGTCCCCCCCTTTGCGGAACGAACCATTCGCATTACTAACCTTGGATGACACTGCGGGATCATCCTTGTTAGGGAACTCACCAACAACCTCTAATATTGCCATTTGCCACAGTAACCCGCACTAACTCTAATAGTTGGATAATCGGCTGAACTACTCGCTTCGAATAATTTGCGGGTCAACACCGGTAAACATCTGAACTCGATTTAGAATTAAATAAATGATCCCAAATCAGGAACCTTAAGCAAGTCTAGTAATAAATTACCCTCATTGAACGTACCAACAGATTTGTTAAGATCACGGAGCAATTTCTGTGATATAGTCCATGTATGTAACAACTTTTCGACGAGCGACGTTGCTACTAAGCGCGGCCGATTAAAACAGTCCGACAACGTGGACCATACCAAAATTAATCCTCGGAAATTGGTATTCCTTGCACCACCTCAACGGCAACCACTTTTAAACGACATATCAAGTAGTCAATTTTATCAATGTCAGATAATTTAAGTCGCTTATCTACCACCTCCGTAAATATTTCTCGAAAGGTGGACCAAAATTGTTAATCACCATTGAAAGTAGGTAAGGGAATTTCTGGTGAAGTGTGGTCCACCGTCGAATGATGTAAAACCGTAGGTGTTGGCATCAAATAAAATAACACACAGTTTGCTTATAAATAAGATTACCGATTTATTGTATTGAAACTAAAGAATTAATGTATATAATGATAAAACTATTACTGATTTATTAAATTAAATATTGAAGAATTAATATGTATAATAAAAAACACTGCTATTATGAGAGGTTCTGATAAAAACTATAGAGGCTCTGTAATAAACTATAAAGGATGCTCTGCTTAGTAACACGGGTGTTACTCACTCTTTTGACCAGACTCTACTGCCTCTAGCTGGCGGGGCTGTGCCCATGGCCTGTCCCGAGCCTTTCAGAATGTGCTCACTCAGCCCTTTTGGTCACGTAGGCCGCTGTGGGAACCGAACGGTTCTCATACACGCACCACTCGATACTTGACTGAGTCAACACATTCGTACATATCATGTTAACCGTTTACAGCATACCCCCAGCGTTAAACTGGAGCAGTCCCTGCGACTCCATTTTCTACTGTTACTGTTACAATTCCTTAAACTACGATTACAATTCCTTAGACTATGATTACAATTCCTTAAACTACGGGTACACCAGTTGCAATACCTCCACATGGTGTCTGTAATGCTTAAACTACTAAATTTACTCTATACTTAAGGTGATACATTTTCTTTTTTTTTTTATATATAAACTTAAGGGTTGATTTGATCCTCACTTGAATTATTATCTGCTACTTCCGGACAATACATTTTTATGAATTTAGTTCTGAACTTAATTACCAATATACCTGTACTTAATAGTTAATACCATAAAAACTATGCATATGTATATGATTGCGATATGGAATTCTATCTTAAATATGAATAATGTTTTCACGGGTTTATGTTCGAGTACACTTGGCTCTCCCGCTTCATGTACTAGGAAATTTAGGTCATTAAACAGTTTTACATTTGTGAGACTCTTAGGTAGAAACGAATTATGAATTTCTGTTAACATAGATATAATATTAAATTTACGATTAACTGGAATTATGTCTAAGCTTACATCTCTATTGGATTTACTATTTGTTACAAGAATTGAATTTCCCGTATGTATTTCACATGACGGCGAGGGGGTCAATCTACCCACACCCGATATCTCAACTCTAAACGTTTGTGGAGGGTCTGAACACTTAATCATACTTAGGTCTGGTTGAGTAAAGTACAACCAAGCGTTTGTTTTTGTTAACCGATGCCAAACAGGTGCATTCAGTGTCACTAAATTGACTCTACAGTCTTTTAAGGGACTCTGCAAGTTGGATATACGTGATAAGACGCATAAGTTGGATCCCGCTTGGTATCTGATCGGTTGATCACCCTTACAAAGAGTATAAGGTTCTAGCTTATTGCATGATTCCCATTGGTTTGTCTCCAACAAGAAAAATTTTTCATTGTCGTTACTTAAAGCTAGGTAGTCGACTTCAGGGGAAATTAAGGCTATGGTATTACTATCGTATTGAATAGGTAGAGGGATAGGGTGGTACATGGTGTACTCATCTACAGATATTAAGGGTATTCCTAATGAGAATACCAAATAGTGCTCCCTATGGAAGATGGTGAGGTCTGAAATTTGAATAAGTTGGGTCAGAGATTCTGCTTTTATTTCAAACGGAAAAGTTGTTCCCCCCGGTAAGTTCATTTTTATTTCCCCCATTTCCATGAGAAGCTGCTCCGATGAGAATACACTTGTATGAATCTTGCCATTTATAGCTGAGTTAACTATAGACATTAGGTTCAGAGTTTCGTAAGAATACTGGTTAAGCATGACTTCAAATAGGAATGCCTGTTCCAATAGCCTCGTCTTGAATTCTAGTTTATTGAGTGTCTGTATGAGTCCTTCCGTTTGGTTTTGTAGATAGATTTTCCTCGAGTTTTTGCTGGTGTAGTAAGAGTTTCTTTGTTTGCCGATCCGGCTCCACTTGCGTGATTCTTGTCCTTTCCGGAATAAAGGTGATGCTTTGTTTTCTGCTCTGGCTTAGTTCATTTATTTTATTAAATACAAATTCCATGTCAATCTCCGAGAACATGCCATATAGAACATTTGCCATCTTCTTAGCTACGTTAATTAACCCTCGTCGTCAGGCGCGTACACAAAAAAAATTTTGGGGGCGGTTTTGCTTGTACATTTTCGTACTTATATAATCTAACTTAACCTATAACTGTTAGGTTAGGATAAATAAAAGCAAAAGCACGTTTGGTTTATAAAGATTGTCAGGACTTTATTATGGTAAAACAGAATATATATAGACATACACAGAAAGAGTAATTAATTATTATTGTTGAAATATACAATTAATATAGTAGTATATGTAGTCAGCCTTGACACGTGTGTATGATTTAGTAACTAGTTATGTACGAGCATAAGACTCACTCTCTTTACGGATGTAACATGACCTCGGTCGTGCATATATATAGGGCCTTTGATGTATGTAATATTCACTTGCACAGGCGTCGTTGTACAGAGCGTATACGATGTGTGTGTACTGTCACAGTTTAATTGTCCAGTTGTACGTTAATATATATTATACTTATACATAGTCATATTGTCTTGTTATTACTTATTATATTAATGCTAACATCATTAGTCCGTCAAGCTTCACTTTCAACAGGTTATGGGCCCAGTCAATAACCAAGACATACAGTCTAGTGGATTCGTGATCGAAGTATTTTTATATTTGTATTAACGCAGAAAACTACAACCAGTCGGAGATATCCTGGATTTCGGAAAACGGCGGAACAGTGTACATAGGTAAAGTTTTGTTATAAATTGTTATATAGGAAAGTATACGGGAAACCATCGGTCATGGAAGACACGGGGAAGATAACAAAATTATGTGCGGAAAACTGGTCGTTATGGAAGTTCCAGATGAAGGTCATTCTAAATGCCTTGGAAGTAGGTGAGATAGTTTCAGGTGAATGGACGAAACCAAGTCTACCTATAAAAAAGTCGGCAACAGAGTCCGACGAGGATGCCAAAGCACGTTGGCAAAGGCATACAAACGCTCGGCAAAAAGCGGACGGTAAATGTCAGAAAATAATAGTTACCTCAGTGGACGATGGTCCATTACAATATTTGATTAACTGTGAGACTGCATTGGAAATGTGGGAGAAACTGCTGAGTATTTACGAGCAGAAGTCTGAGGCAAGTTTACATTTGCTTCAACAACAATTTTTCAGTTATTCAAAGGAGTCGACAGATGACATGTCGACGCATATTTCTAAATTGGTCAATTTAGGAAGGAAACTGAGAGTAGCGGGTGAACCAGTTACGGATAACATGGTTATGACAAAAATACTAATGACATTACCAAAAGAGTATAATCATTTTTACAGTGCTTGGGATTCAGTCCCAACGGGAAGTAAAAATATAAATAATTTGACTAGTCGATTGGTGATTGAAGAATCACGGGTTATCCAGATCAAAGGTGAAGTTGGTGAACAAGAGAAATCGAGTGCATTTCCGGCCAAATTTCAAAACAGATCTGATGGAAGAAACGGCAGTCGTAATTATGGAAAAGGTAAAAATCAATTTACTAATAAAAGTAATATTAAGTGTTATTACTGTGGTAAACTAGGTCATTATAAAAGAGACTGTAGAAATTTTCTACATAGTGTACACGGTGGTAAAACCGGTACTATAGGTGCGAACTTGAACGCATTCGTAAGCGAGTCAAGAATAAATAATATTGCAACAGATGCGTGGGTACTAGACTCGGGCGCTTCGGATCATATGAGCGCAAATCGAGAGTGGTTTTCAAGTTATGAACCACTGGACAACACGCAACAAATCACGATAGGTGATGGGACAAATCTGTATGCAGCAGGTAGAGGTAATATTAATATATTATCATACGTAAACGGTAATTGGAATAAAAATTACATGGCAAACGTGTTGCACGTACCGGGACTAAAATTTAATTTATTATCGTGCGGTGCCGCGATGGATAAAGGATTAGTAATGACGTCAGATAGTAAGACGTGTATGTTAACTAAACAGGGGAAACCCGTATGCTCAGGTAAGAGATGCGGAAGGTTGTTTGAGTTAAACATCAAGGTCGAAGTACCGACAAACGGGTACTCGACTGTAGCTGTCGAAAACAGGTTGTCTGTTTGGCACGAGCGCATGGCACATCAGAATTTACAGTACGTAAAAAGTTGTTTGGCGAAACACGAAATAGTATGTTCGGCCAAGGACGACGAATTCGTGTGCAGCAGTTGTATAATAGGTAAACAAAGTCGTAAATCATTTAGTAAAAGTAATACGGAGTATCACAATGTCGGTGATTTAATCCATGCAGATCTATGTGGACCAATGGAGGTAAGCTCTATAGGCGGTTCAAAATACTTCTTGTTATTCAAAGACGACTACTCGCATTATAGAACGGTATATTTTATTAAAAATAAATATGATGTTAAAAATATTTTTGAGACGTTCATAAAAAGTGTTGAAACAGAAACAGGTTCTAAGGTCAAAATATTATGAACGGATAATGGATTAGAATTCGTAAATAAAGAAATTACGGGTATTTTACAAAAACACGGGATTCAACATCAGTTAACAGTTCCCTACACACCACAGCAAAATGGAAAAGTGGAACGGGAAAATCGTACAATAGTAGAGTCAGCGAGGACAATGATTTGTGCGAAAAATTTGGATGTATCACTTTGGGCGGAGGCGGTAAACACGGCTGTTTACACGCTTAATCGAACAGGAACCAGTTCAGTTAAAAATAACTTACCATACGAATTATATTATAAGGTAATGCCAGACATTAAACACTTACGAGTTTTTGGTACTTTCGTATATACACACATACCAAAACAAAAACGTAAAAAGTGGGACCCTAAAAGTGAAAAAGGAATATTTGTTGGCTACTCGGATAATACCAAAGGTTATCATGTGTATTATTCAAAAACAAATAAAATTTCAATGTCTAGAGATATTATATTCGAAAACGAAGGTAATAAATTGGAAAATATAATTGCAGACAAATTAGAATTCACAGATACTCAGACTCAAATCGAGGACGATCCGGTCAAGGTCGAATTGACGACGGTCGACAACAGGAGTGGCATGGTGCTACGTGATCGGAATACATTAAAAGCGCCGATCAGGTATAATGTGTCGTCGTTCGTCGCCAATCTCGTTGAACCACTAAATCGTGATGAAGCGATAGCTGGCCCACAGAAAAACGAGTGGGAGCACGCTATAAGTGATGAAATTACGTCACTACACAAAAACAACACTTGGTCACTAGTTAATTTGCCTCAGGGCAAGGTTGCGTTACGTAACGCATGGGTGTTCAAAACCAAATATAAAAGTGACGGTAATATCGATAAGTTTAAGGCCAGATTGGTCATTAAAGGTTGTTCACAGAAATACGGTATAGATTACCATGAAACATTTTCGCCAGTGGTCAGATACGAATCAATTAGGGTGATATTCGCAGTAGCAGCTGTGGAAAAGTTAATATTACGACAATTCGACATCAAGACAGCATTTCTGTACGGAGAACTACAGGAAGAAATTTACATGGTACAACCACCAGGATACGAAGATGGATCGAATAAAGTATGTAAGCTTCAGCGTAGTTTATATGGCTTAAAACAAAGTCCAAGATGTTGGAATATACGCTTTAAGAATTTTTTGAATGCATTTGGTTTACAATGTACCGAAGCGGATGCATGTGTATTCAATGCATATAATAGTAGAATTATTCTGGCAATATTTGTAGACGATGGTTTAATCGCTGCAGACAATGAAGAAATAATAAATAAACTTTTAACAAACTTGGAGAAAGAATTTGAGGTTAAAAAAGGAAACTTAGATTATTTCCTAGGTATGCAGGTAAATATAATGAAAAATGGTTCATTATTTGTGCATCAGACAAATTATGCATGTAGCATAATTAATAAATTTAATATGCTGGACGCCAAGGAACTTTCAATACCAATAGACAAATCACATACACTTGAACAAAAAGAAGATACGGAAATATTGAATGAAGATATTCCTTATAGGCAGGCAGTAGGTAGCTTACTGTTCTTATCACAGGTAACAAGACCAGATATAGCATATGCAGTAAACTTTGTTAGTCGTTACTTAGCAAAACCAACTAAAGCTCATTGGAACTTGGTGAAACGGATTATACGATATATCAAGCGAACATTTAATTATGGCGTGTACTTTAATAACAAAACAAAATTGTCATTAGAAATATTTAGCGATGCAGATTACGCAGGTGACATTCAGACACGACGTTCAACGTCAGGATTTCTATTCAGGTACGGGTCAAGCATAATTTCATGGACATCGCAGAGACAACATAGTGTGTCATTGTCATCGACAGAGGCTGAATATATTTCGGCCAGTGAAGCTGTCAAAGGGATCTTGTGGATTACACGGTTGATAACAAGCTTATCAAAAACAGGTGACAAACAACCAGTTTTATTTATAGATAATCAGAGTGCTATTCGTTTAGTGAAAAATCCGGAGTTTCATAAGCGGACAAAACATATAGACGTACGGTACCACTTCATACGGGAGAAATACGAAGAGGGACAATTCCAACTACAGTACATTGGAACAGAGGACCAGATTGCGGACATTCTAACCAAGCTTTTGGTTAAGGAACGATTCGAGAAGTTGCGGTCAGCCATAGGAGTGACTACAATTAAAGAGATTATTAATTGAGGGAGGGTGTTGAAATATACAATTAATATAGTAGTATATGTAGTCAGCCTTGACACGTGTGTATAATTTAGTAACTAGTTATGTACGAACATAAGACTCACTCTCTTTACGGATGTAACATGACCTCGGTCGTGCATATATATAGGGCCTTTGATGTATGTAATATTCACTTGCACAGGCGTCGTTGTACAGAGCGTATACGATGTGTGTGTACTGTCACAGTTTAATTGTCCAGTTGTACGTTATTATATATTATACTTATACGTAGTCATATTGTCTTGTTATTACTTATTATATTAATGTTATCATCATTAGTCCGTCAAGCTTCACTTTCAACAATTATGCTTAACACACTGCTAATAGAAACGTCGATCACACGTCGATCGCGTCGTTTTCAGTGTCGATAACGTCAACTAGGAGAAACGGCGGAGCTGGTAGATCGGAACGTCGATCAAACAAGACTGTCGCGCGTCTCCAGCGCCGTAACGGTGGAGGCGCGTGACCCCAGTGTGGCACGACTTACAAAATTAAATTGCCCTTATAATAATAATATCGCTATCATAACCTAACAAGGAGTTAACACAATTTCAATTATAGTACTATTTATTTCTCATAAAAAACGTAATTTAAAAAAAAAAATGTAATAATTGTTAAAAACATGTATTTTTATAATATAAAATCTAATTTTCGAGGTAGTTTGCAAATCTGTTAATGACTTCGTCAATATCAATGTTATAATTTCTATAAATATTCGTGAGCGCTAATCCTGTCAGTCGGTATTGTCCAATATTATTTCTCAAATAGGTTTTCAGTCTCCGCAGTCCGCAATGTTGAAAATGAACGCTCTGCAGTAACAGTCGTTACAGGCAAAGTAGCTAATATTGTTAAAAGGCACTTTATATTCGGATAGAAATCACTGTTAATTTGACTTAAGGTAGTTAATGAACATTTTGGGAGATCATCATCAGATACATTTTGCCACTGTGTTTGCCAGATTTTAATCTCAGTATCAAACGTATCAAAATTAGGTATTAATGGTTTATAAAACAGTGCACATTCCTTAAGTTTGTTTAAATATGTAGTATTTTGAGTCATGTACTTAGGAATTAATGATTGTAAAGTGGACATTACGCGATGATGTTTGGAAAACCTGTCTTCTAGCTGAAGAATAAAATGATCCAATAATGGCAAAAAAATAGTACGTTTATAGTATTGTTCTGGTGAATCGGCTGGCGTGTTATCTCGACAAGTTTGCCGACCTGCTGTTTTCGACAATATAATAGACTTAATATCACCTTCAAGCATGGCTTTTTCGTAATCAGAAAAAATATTTTTAAAACTCATCTGAGTTACTCCTCTTTTCAATTAAAATTGTACGTACGTCACCAACTCGTTCATAACAATAAGATAAATCGATATGGACTTTTTGTATGCTATACATAGGGGTAAGGTTAGAGAAAATATGTTTTTAATCACGTGTAAAGAAACTACAAAATTCGAAGTGCTAATGGCAATAGATAATTGAAATGCAGCTTTTGATGTTTCAATATTAGAATTACTCTCCATGGTAAATGCTCAAATACAACTCTTTGAATCGAGTTATACTTTCGTGACGTTCAATCCAGCGAGTTTCACACATTCGTATTAAAGTCAACTGGCGACTTTTAGAAACATATTTTTTAATA
Organism: Macrosiphum euphorbiae; assembly: GCA_949089665.1. Lineage (NCBI taxonomy): Eukaryota > Metazoa > Arthropoda > Insecta > Hemiptera > Aphididae > Macrosiphum > Macrosiphum euphorbiae. Next base: position 150,848,075 of record CARXXK010000001.1, on the reverse strand, counting down.
TTTTCAATTAAAATACATGATCTCTGTGAAGAAGCTCGAAAAAATGTAGTGACTGAGGAAACCGTTCCGATACAATTTCTTTGATTGTAGATAAAGATCGAACACTAAACGAGAATGTAATTCATATTACGAATAGGCAATGCGGGAAATTAAATAAAACCAAACTAACAAATAATAAAACTTATTTCCTGACATTTCGGGGGGGGGGGGTTGAACCCCTAGAACCCCCCCTTGTATACGCGCCTGCTCGTCGTACTCTCCCCTTTTCCATGCTATCCTCTCCCATAGTCAACTGCATATTCCGGTTACTGGACTCAATTTCATACAGGTGAGGCAGTGTCGCTTTTCTAAATAGTTGCACAAATTGCTCACATGTATCCGATATTTCTACACTTCCGAATCGTTTCGTCATCCGATCACATACTTCCACTATGGCCTCGTACTGCGATCTGATTACTGAATATTGAGAACCTGAAGTAGTAAGGTCAACGAATACCACCAAATCCCAATTGATATGTGACAACTTCACTGCACCATGGTGTTCAAAATATTACCCCTGATGATCCAGCAGCGTCGTGATGTTATAAGCGTTAGTGTCTGCCTCTAATTGCAGTTTCGTTTTATAGTTTACTTGCCCTGTGGTAAGCAAACTGTATTGAATCAGAATCCTGGAACGAGATTTAGTTATGTTAAAAGAAGATTTCTCTTCACTGCAGGAATTTATATACAGCATCTTGTTTCTTACGTCTACGTTAGTATTTACAATTGTTAGCTTAATCGTTTAATTTTATTGCGTATATTTACAATGATTAGTCCACAAAAGTACGGATGAGATTTGTGTACCGCCACCCTCCTTCTATCCTTTTGTAACGTTACGTTTTCATTGGCCTTAATCTCGATCACCTCATAAGGTCCCAACCATTTAGGACTAAGTTTCCCTTTTCGTGCGTTGTCTTTGAGTAGCACGCGATCTCCCACATGAACGATGATCTGATTCTGCCTTTGATTGTAGGTTTCCTTTGTCTTTCGTTTCTGTTCTAACAGACGATCTCTGGCTATTTGATGTGCCACTTGGAGTTTCTGCTTCAATTCCACATGAAAATCTTCGTAATTATACCGAGGTTCTGGAGGTTTTGTGAACGAGTTTGGCATTGTCATCGTGCGACCATACAACAGTTCATAGGGCTGTTTTCCTGTGGAACGATGTTCTAAGGAATTGAACACGAACATAGCATATTGGTATGAACGTATCCCAGTTCATTTGATCTTTGTCCAAAAAATGTCGTAGGTATTCCCCTAGGGTCCGATGACTCCTCTCCAGGGCTCAATTAGCCTGAGAATGGTATGGCGAGGTGTTGCATTTTTTTTATTTTCAGCAACTTGCATGTTTCCGCTAAGATCCTGCTTAGAAACTCCGTGCCTTGGTCACTAACCAACATGCTTGGTATTCCATGGAGATATACACATGATGTCCACAAAGTGATACGCCACAGTGTTGGCTTCATGATTTTCCATTGGACTGGCCATGGAGAATTTCGTGAGATCACACTGCATAGTTAAGATGTAGGCATTCTTGCTGTCTGTCTTTGGTAAGGGCCCAACCACATCAATAAATACCTTCTCGAAAGGTTCTGTAGCCGTGGTACTTATGACCATTGGTTGCCTGACGTTCTTGCTGCATGTCTTGTGTATCTGGCATGATGAACACTTAGACACATATTCCTTCTCATCATCTGCTAATTCCTCCCAGTTAAACTCCGCCTGGATAAGTTTTAACGTTTGGTTTATACCGCGGTGTCCTCTTAAGGGTTCCATGTCAAAATATCTCCGTAAAAATATCTCCGGTCAAAATATCTCAGACAAAATATCTCTAGTCAAAAATATCTCCGATTTAAAATATCTCCCATGAAAATATTTTATATTAATATTGATTTTTTTTATAACTACAATTATTAAAAGTAGATAAAAAACTGATGTCTAAAGTGATTATCGAAGTAAGTACATTTTCTATCAATAATATTTAGAAAATAATCCGAAAGGCAAAAATAACTAATCACAATATTACACTGTCACACTGACCAATTTGTATTACCTGATATATTTTTCATGGTTAAGAGTGCAATTACAAACCTTGATAAGCGATTTTATCGAGGTAACGACTGTATCGATGCGATAGTGTGTCAGTATAGACACACAGCTTGTATCGATTAACCTAGTTCAAGTTTCACTATTTAGATTTAAAAATGCCTCTACAATTTATTATAAATCAAAAAGGCAACAAATTATTATTGCATAATGGATATCTTCATATGTTCTATAAAGAAGGTGTGAACAAATTCATTTGGCGTTGTTCTAAATTACAAAATATACAAATGTACTTCATGCTATACAACCACTCGAGAAGAAATAGTTAATTATTATATTATTAATTATTAATGCCTGGATTTAGTTGTATCATTTACTAAAAATTAACCATATAATCTACACAATACAAAACGTTGACATTTATAATACATTTTAAATTTTATAACGTCTTAACATAAAACACAATATAATAAACATAAAACAAATTAATTTAAAAAGTACAATGATTATGATGAACGACTGTTTAAAATCGTAAGTCAATACAACGAAATTACACCAATGAATTATTTAAGGGAACTTGCCCACAATCTTAAATTTTAACATATATCTTGATCGGATTTTATATTATAAATACAGTCAATTATATTACAATAAAACATTTATTTTGTACTTGTAATAAATAATAATAATTACATATTATTTTAAAAATTACATATTATGATTACAATAACATATTTTTAAATACTAATGCACTTACTTTGGTAATCACTTTAGAAATCAGTTTTTTATCTGCTTTTAATAATTGTAGTTATAAAAAATTAATATTAATATAAAATATTATAAATATTAAAATGTTTTCATGGGAGATATTTTGTACTGGAGATATCTTAAATCGGAGATATTTTTGACTAGAGATATTTTGTATCGGAGAGATTTTGTAGGAGATATTTTGACCAGAGATATTTTTGCGGAGATATTTTGACCGGTCACCCCTCTTAAGAGGCTGGAATGATGTTCGGCAATGATTTCTTGTTTTTCTGCATGTTTTATCTCCATTAGAGAATAAACATGAATTTTTATGTCTGTTTAATTGAATACAAACCAGATTATGGTTCGGACGGCTAACCAATCCAGTTGGTCCATTCCGCTGCCAATGCGGGGCATTGATTGATATTTAGTTCAATGCACACAAATTTGAGGTTCTGTAAGGTCAGGAACATATCCTCAAAAGATGGTTTTTGCCAGTACTTTGGTTTCGTCACCATATACAGAACGTATGGATGCTGACTTTTTAATATCTCCACGTTTCCATATTTTCTGTGAAAAATAAGGGCCACGCCCTGGCTCATTTTTACGTCTTGTGATATGCAATGCGCGAGACTGTAGCCTACTGGTGCGTCAAATAAAGTTCGAAGTGGTCAAGGTCGCTGCAGACTCAATACAGCGCTCTGAATTTGCTGAACCGATCGTGCGCTGCTCAGATTCGGTTCCCCTCCGTTTCCCGCATTTTGTTGTTCTGTTGAAGCTTCTTTTCCACCCTGTTGCCTTTTACTATTTACATATTGTCTGTTTTGGCATACTTCTAATTCATGTCCTTCCTTTTTACAATATCTGCAAGGTCTCGATTTCTTTATACCTGATTGCCCGTAACGCTCTCCCGGACCATTTAACAGTCAGCCCACTTGGCTTGAATCATCTGTTGATACTGATGCTTGAGTACCGTCCATTTTCCTGTCAACTTGTGTTATTGTTGAGTTATGTAAATTTAATCTCGAGCCCAGATAACTTGAACTGACTTGCTGCCTTAGATTTTCAGAATCTCGGATTCTGAAACTATACGGATTTCCTGAAATGCCACGATGCTCTGGAAGTTCTGAGTATTTTTGATTTTCTGAAAGTTCTGAAGGTTGTTGATTTTCTGGATTCTCTGTGATTTGTTGATGCTCTGGAGTTTCTGTGTGTTGTTGTTTTCCTGGATGTTCTGAATGTTGGATTGGTTGAGGTTCTGTATGTGGCTTGGTCATTCGAATTCTTAGTAAAAACCTAGTTGACCCTAATAGTTCGCCCGTTCGGTCTATTGTATCCCTTGCCCTTCGTAGGACACCACTACTTGGTACATACAATACTCCACTAGACGGCCCACTACTAGAGCTGTCCAAATCTATTAAATCTACATCTGCACTAGCAAAAAGGCCCGATTATTAGATAAATTAAATAGACTGAAGCTAATTATTATTTTTTTTTTGAATGAAAATCCCAACAAAAGAATATTCCAATACATTAATAAATCCCACTAAATTAGGATTTTTTTTTCTTGTGATTTTCTGACACCAAAACCAGTTGAACCCAGACGGCGGTAGTTCACATAAGCTCTTTAGCGATCTCCAAAATTGCACTGTCGTAAAATGAATTGCTACAATTTTTCCTTTTTAGAGATCCCACCGCTGCCACCAATGAAGTGTGGTCCACCGTCGAATGATGTAAAACCGTAGGTGTTGGCATCAAATAAAATAACACACAGTTTGCTTATAAATAAGATTACCGATTTATTGTATTGAACACTAAAGAATTAATGTATATAATGATAAAACTATTACTGATTTATTAAATTAAATATTTAAGAATTAATATATATAATAAAAAACACTGTTATTATGAGAGATTCTGATAAAAACTATATGAGGCTCTGTAATAAACTATAAAGGATGCTCTGCTTAGTAACACGGGTGTTACTCACTCTTTTGACCAGACTCGACTGCCTCTAGCTGGCGGGGCTGTGCCCATGGCCTGTCCCGAGCCTTTCAGAATGTGCTCACTCAGCCCTTTTGGTCACGTAGGCCGCCGTGGGAACCGGACGGTTCTTTCGACACTTGACTGAGTCAACACATTCGTACATATTATGTACGTAACATATCATGTTACCCGTTTACAACACTGGTAATCGCGAAAACGTACTACCGATATCATCGGTCCCGATATTGTGAGTCGTTATTTTATTCTGAATGTACGAAAGGTCAACGGCCTCTGCTCCCTTGGAGATTAACGAGTTGGCCACCGATTTTGAATCGGTGATAAGCCGGTCGTCGGTCGTCGGCACGACTCGCGGAGTGCTGTAGGATTGGATAGGTGACCGAACGTTTATATAGATTTATAACTTATGTATACTATATGTAATTACGACAATTCATTATAGCTGTTAAATAATGTATTGTATTTATTATACGTAGGGCTAACTATAGAATTACAAAATGTAATAATTAACAATAATTACAAATAATGAACAAATAAAAATTCACATCTCTATGACCGCATATGGCGATGCAAAATATAATTCAGAAAAGCGAAAAACTTTTACAATGAACATACCAATGAGAGTCAGTATAATGGACCATTGACATACACCCTACACACCATATAAATATAAATAAGCAACGACCTGATGATACGGATCCTGGTGTGACGTTGTCCGTATCCTGACTCGGCGACGTTGGTGGTGATCTCCGACTATCTCGTATTTCTGTATGGCGATTTTGCACAATTCAAACTATTCGTTCATATAACTGTAGCGGTCCACAGGCAAAAAAACTCGTTCCCTATTGCGAGGGCCAAAAAAAGGAAAAATGAACAGGCGTCGACGTCAACTGACAAGTTCAACCATGATCGCAAAAACCAAACAACTTTTGGCACTGGCCGGCGACTGACGACAGTTCGTGGTCGTACAGATAATCAGCAGAGACGGTGGAAGGGGAAGAAAACGCTAGGAATCATATCTGCGTCTGTGCCTCAAATCGACGTAAACATTCACGAGTAGTTGCTGCCAGTATTTGGTTTTCGTTAAGGAGGTAATATGCGTGTGTAATTTTATTCTTTAAATCTTGGTTGTTGATTGGAGGATCAGCATACACAACATTTTTAAAGTGTCCCCACAAAAAATAATCTAACGGTGTTAGATCTGGTGACCTTGGGGGCCACTCTACTGGTCCATGTGTTGCAATACATTTTTCACCAAATCTTACTCTCAAAAAGTCTTGGACAATTCAGGCATTATGAGCAGGTGCCCCGTCTTGCTGATAATAAATGTTTCTACGCATATCCAAAGGTAAATCATCAAAGAGTAATTACAAGTCATCACGCAAAAAATCTAAGTATCTTCTTCCCATTAAAGTTCCGTCATAGAAATGGGGCCCAAGTAACTTACCACCAATCAAACCAACCCATACATTTGTACCACAACATGTTTGGAAGTTTGTAGGAACAGCCCAGTGAGGATTTTCATTGGACCAATAACGATTATTTTGCTTATTTAATATTCCATTATTAGTAAATTTACTTTCATCAGTCTACAAAATATGATTAATTAATAATGGATCATCCTCAAACGTCACCATAAACCAAGAAATAAAATTTAATCTTTTTTCTGGATCTGTTATGGGTAAATGTTGGACAAAGTCTATTTTGTAATGGTGTAGTTTATTTTTTTTTTCCATCTTATGAACTAAAGTTTTAGGTATGCCAACTTCATGTCCGACGTACGTCTAACAGACGAACATGGGTTAAGATGTACATACGCTAAAACTTGATTTTCAATAACTTCATTAAAATATTGATTTACCCGTGGTTGTTGTTGAACAGCATTTGTTCTATTAAATGAACCAATTTCAATCAATGACTTTTCAAGTTTTTGAACATAAGTACGATTGGTGGGGTGATACCGATCTGGATATTGCTGAGTGTATATTCTTGTTGCTTCTCGTGCGTTTCTGTTACATTTTCCGTAGATCAATAATAACTGAACTTTTTCACTAATATTCATGATTAATATTTTATTCTAACAAAATTCAAACTACAACTTTATAATACCTAAAGGTAATGACAAAAGCGAACAAAAAACGTTGAACTACTAAGACCGCAATGACACATGACTCTGATAATGAGTTCCATAATACCTAATATAAAAATAGCTAATGACATTTTAATAGGTATAGGTATATAACAAAACTAGAAACACCAATGCTCGTCATTATTTTAATAGATATAATGATATTGGTGCTTCGTAGAGATGAGATCCAATATTATATTTCTCTATTAAACAAAAGTATTTTATTACAAAAAAGTACATTACAATTATTATTTATGTTTACAAGAATTTCTTACCTATTAAACAAAAGAAAATAACATTAAAAGCCTCTTACTCATATAATTTTATTAACAACTAATATGTACAAAGATTTTTGATTTATATTATTTACATTTATGATTTCTCCAATATTAACAGCTGTATTTTATATCAGCATATTATTACCAAGATAGAGCTTTACCTGTAGCGACATCTAGCGGACTTGTTTGTCACGCGGCAAATATGAATATTATAGAATAGAGTATAGGTCTTTTCTTTACATAGATACTTAGTTATAATTCAGATGGAAACAAAAATACACTTCTTCTTCTTTTTATGCAATTTCATAATGTGTAATAATAAAATAAGATAATAATTCATAAATAGTAAGTAGTTAATTAGTTTAATAATAATGATTTTGATTGTTTGTTTCATAGTGTTTAGAATAAAAAAAATAAGTACGTAGTTAGAAAAAAAATTAATTAAATTGAATTTTTAAATTTTTTAAATTCTACTTAGCTCTAGTTTAGTCACTTTTGGGTTTAGGACACAAGTTGATGCATCAAAATGGCTTGAAAAAAATCGATGAACCCGAATATGATATTCAAATTACGGGTTGCCATGTAAAAAAATGTAAGTTTTATTGCGCATGCGCAAGATAAATGAGTTAAAAACATTGGAAGTCATGGAAATTTACGATCCATTAGTCTAGTTTAATGTCCCGCAAACAGAATTGAAAAATATTTACATGGTAATGAGTGGTAAAGTTTCCCCTGATTTTTGGGACACACGGTATATTCATTTTTTTAATTGTGTATATTTGTAATTAAATATTAACAATGTAGTAATTGCACTAATTACTTAATAGCTTTTAAGAAACATTTGATCAATCAATTCCATGTGAAAGTGAGTAATATTGCAGTCTGGGGATCATTTTTCCTAGAATCAGGGATTTTTATTTTAAAATTCACTGTCTGTGTGTCTGTCTTTCAGTATACTTACTGTAAAATGATATACCTATTATAATACTTACTTAATAATCGTACCAATATACCGACATAAATCGTTTCATTGTGATGTAGTCTATGTACCTTCTGTCTGTACTCTGTAGATAAAGAAACATGTGTATGGATTAAAATAAAGTGATTGCCTCGTTTTTGGCTAGGTATATTATGTTTTGCTATAATCATAGATATACACAACAACTAGATAGCCTATTAGTTTATAGGATATCGCTTGGCGAATAGTGTCCCATGAAAATCAAAGTGTGTCCTTTGAATGACAACTGTATGTCAAATATTAATGTACCAAGTAAGTGGTTTATAAAAGATAGATTTTGGGTGTTACAACCCCTACAGGTATTTCTTTTGCTTTCTAAATCTGTCAAAGCTCAAAGTAACAGTTAAATTAATAAGTGTCTTCTGAAATCAGCTGTATTTTAGGCCATGATCGTGGCGCACACAAATCATTTGACTGGCCAGGGTCCGTGGGGAAATTAGGTCTGTTGTTCGGGCCTCTTATATACTTATATCAAAATCTATAAAGATATATTCCTCCAAATACAAATTTCTTTAATATTTCTTTTCTTAAACTGGCGTTTATTCGTTGCAGAAATGCCGTATAATGAAATACATTTTATTTACAATGGCGACTTTAATAACTATTACATTTGTATTAAACATAAACATTCCCTATTTTTATTCTTGATTCCCTATTCGAAGAAAATATAATATAATATAAGACTTAAAAAATATATTTTTGATATTTATTTTATTAGTATTAAACATTAACATTATTTTTATTCATAATTCCTTATTGGAAAAAAATACTGTCTAACTACATGTGTTAGTATCAGCTCAGAAATAATTTTACTAATACTATATTAATAACCATATATCAATATATTTTTATAAACTAATTTACTAATCTATAAACACTGTGAGATTACAGTCAAGGTTTATTAGAATTTAAAATTTCTAATAAATATTAAAAAATATAATTTTATGTGCATTAAGTATACCGCATTTTTAAAGACTATCTGGTGTGTATCTTTGAATGCCGTGTTAAATGTGTTGATGTAGAAAAGCCCTTATCACAGATATCACATTTATACGGCCTTTCTCCGGTATGTGTCCTTGTATGCGTTGTTAAAGTAGATGCTGCAGAAAAAGCCATACCACAGATATCACATTTATACGGCCTTTCTCCGGTATGTGTCCTTGTATGCGTTCTCAAAGCGGCTGCTTGAGAAAACGCCTTATCACATATATCACATTTATAAGGCCTTTCTCCGGTATGTGTCCTTGTATGCGTTCTTAAAACGGATGCTTGAGAAAACGCCTTATCACATATATCACATTTATAAGGCCTTTCTCCGGTATGTGTCCTAGTATGCTCTGTTAAATGAGTTGATTTAGAAAAGCCCTTATCACAGATATCACATTTATAAGGCCTTTCTCCGGTATGTGTCCTTGTATGCGTTGTTAAAGTAGATGCTGCAGAAAAAGCCATACCACAGATATCACATTTATACGGCCTTTCTCCGGTATGTGTCCTTGTATGCGTTCTCAAAGCGGCTGCTTGAGAAAACGCCTTATCACATATATTACATTCATACGGCCTTTCTCCGTTATGTGTCCTTGAATGTGTTGTTAAATTGGATGATTGAGAAAACCTCTTATTACAGATATCACACTTAAATGGCTTTTCACCGGTATGTGTCCTTGAATGCACTGTTAAAGAAGATTTTTCAGAAAACCACTTATCACACATATCACATTTAAATGGCTGTTCACCGGTATGTGTCTTCATATGCGCTATTAAATTATATCGTATAGAAAACATTTTTTCACAGATATCACATTTATACGGCCTTTCTCCGGTATGTGTCCTCGTATGCGTTGTTAAAGTATATGCTGCAGAAAATTCCATACCACAGATATCACATTTATACGGCCTTTTTCCGGTATGTGTCCTTTTATGCTTTGTTAAAGATTTTTGAGAAATCTGCTTATCACAGATATCACATTTATATAGATTTTTGAGAGTATGCGCCCTTATATGAGTTATTAAATTTGTTTTCCGAGTAAAAATTTTATCACAGATATCACATATAAACGTCTCTTTTACGGTATGGATTCTTGTATGCACGGTGAAATTGGATGCTGTAGACATTTTATCACAATTATCAGTCAATGAATTTTTCTTTAAACAGTTAGATGTCAAGTTCATATTCTTATGAGTAATGAATCCTGAAGAGCTGCTTTGGTTTGAAACTGTTCCTTCAAATTCATAACTGTCAATAAAATTTTTTTCTTCTTTAATTTCGGTGTTAATTGTGTTTCTTTTTTCCTCAGTTTCAGTTCTAAAAAAATAAATTAGGTATATTAAAAACGTAATATTTATCAAACAAAATAAAATAAATTTATTTACATAGATATTAGCACTGATTATAAATACTATTAATAGATTGTTTACTGCGGTACAAATTATTCAGCACTTATTATTAATTAATTAATAGGTGGGAACCTACGTGTTAAACGCCAGGATTGCTTGTAAATTAAGAATATTTTGTACCGCAGTGAGCGATCTATAGTATTTATAACCAATTACTAGGTATGCACATTTTAATAATATGAGAAAAAAATTGTATAGCTCATAAACCAGTTTATAAATTAAGAATATTATATCAAACGTACATCTAGACTAAATCTTTTATATTAATAAGATACTAGCTGATCCCGCGCACTTCGTTGCCCGTTAAAAGTATCAACTCTATATGACTCAGACTTTGTTCAATTCGTTATTTAATACTCGGTATATGGTGTTCAAATTTTTTTTTTTTTTTTTGTAATTAAAATATTTTATTCAATCTGTTTCAATACATGAATAATAAGAACAATTTATGAAAGTAAAAAATAAAATAAAATAAAAATAAATGACAGATTATCCCGAATGTAGAGGCCTCCCAGCGGAGGTACTACGACATGAGTAAATTTATCTTAACTTTTCCGTTTCCCAGAATAAAAAATCTGGTTCGCAGCAGTAGGTACATTATCAGGTAGGCCTGCGGTATATATCGCGGACCCCGTGCTGTTTGAATGTAAGTATACGATTTAACTCTAAAGTATCAAAGTTATACCAAGCTTGTAATTTTTACTTAATTCCACCTACGGTAGAATATAATCAATTTATACAAAATCCTATCCTAAACTAACTGTAATAAAATCCGATGAATAAAAAAAAAATTTAACCCTTTGTAGATTAACCCATCTTCCCAGAGGTCTAATCTACCCATAAACATTAATTTATATGTACAGGGTGATTCTTTTATCATGAACCAATCAATATCTCGGTAAGTATTAGGAATTTTAAAATAATTTTTTTTTAAACTTGCTAAGGTTTCTATTTTACACCACTGTATCACAATTTTGAAAATTTTAACTTCCTCCCTTATTTGATAAAACTATCAACTTTCGATTTTCAAACGGCAATACCTATTTACGATAACGAAAGTCTTTAAACATACTGAAAAAAATAATTTTAACGTTTACAGAATTTAATTTGAGTAAGACGTTTACGACTTACTAATGCTGAAATATTCGTTCATTTTACTGCTACTGGGCAATTTAACAACCCAATAGTAAAAACCAGAAGTCAATACGAAATTTTATCTCAATTTAACAATACCCATAACGGTCATAATCAATTATAACAAGATAGATAAACAATACTATTAGAAAAAAAAAGTGTTCCATCATCAGCTATCGAGCATCAGCATCGATACGAGCGTTCGTCGCATGAGCATCGTCCGTTCGTATTACGTACAATTATTCTGTTATTGTTGGTTAATTTTTTAATAAACCACATAATTTTACCTAAATTAAATTGTTATTCCTAATCATGGGTGACAGTGAAAATGTACCTATTCTTTCTATTGATGAAAAATTTGATAAATTAGTGAAAATGATCAATGATATGAAATCTACCCAAAATAAAATTATAAGTTCGGTCAATTCTATCCGTGATGAAAAAAAAATCAAGACAAGAAATGTATAGATATCCAGGGTAAGTTGGATATTATATCCAAGCAATTCGATTATTTTTTAAATGAATATAAATTACTGAAAACTAAAATAGAAAATCTGGAATCTAAAATATCAACCTTAGAAGCCAAACCCGCTAGTATTATCGATTCTACTCCGGAGGATATCTTTTCTGAAATACTTGATAGACAAGCAAGAAGTCGAAATTTAATTTTCTTTAATGTACCTGAGCTGCCTTCTGATTTCAATTCGAATGATATGCAATCTATACTCGAAGTGTTTCGTCATATTGACACTGATGTTATTCCAGTTAACTTACTGCGATTGGGCAAGGTCTCAAATCAATGTCGACCAATTAGAATTACGTTACCTAACCAACATGATGTTTTTAATTTGTTGAAAAACAAAAGCAAATTACGTCAATCAGAAAACTTTAAAAATGTAAGTTTTCTACGGATCACACATTACTTCAACGCAAACACCTAAAATCAATACTAAACGAGCTAAATTCTAGAAAATCTGCGGGTGAAACTGATTTATTTATTAAGTATGTTAATAATGTATCAACGGTCTAAAAAACGGCGGGAATCATGCAATAAAGAAAAAAATTAACATTTTATTGCCAGAATATACGCGGGATAAATACCAAACTGGGTGTTTTTACGCGTAATGTAGCCTTGGTCGATTATGAAATAATCGTTTTATCAGAAACTTGGTTACACAACGGCATTAATGACAATGAACTCGGTCTACTTCCAAACTATTCAATTTTTCGCAGTGATAGAGGCAGTACCTTTGGAACTAACATAAACATCAGAGGTGGTGGCGTTCTAATTGCAGTCAAAAGTCACCTTCATTATTATCGCATACCACTACAAAACAATGATGTTGAGCAATTATTTATTAAACAATCATTAGGGTCATTTTTATTGTTAATTGGTGCTGTTTACATACCACCGAAATCTGATATAAATGTTTATAATTCTCACACTGATACTGTAAATAACTTATTAACTGAATATTGTAATTCTAAAAATATTATATTAGGTGATTATAACCTTCCTGGATTAAATTGGTCGGTGGTCAACAATAAGATTGTCCCTTACTCGCGTAATTTTAGCGATTTAGAAACAAATGTACATATTAGCGAATTTCTAGTATCTCAATCTTCAACAATTCAATGTAACAAAAAATCGAAAAAATTCCATACTTGATTTAATTTTATCAAATTCACCAAATATTTTAGTTACCTGTGTGGAGGATACTTTATTACCAATTGATCATCTTTATCATCCAGCTTTAATTATTACGTTTCCTATTAATACCAGTTATCAGTCACTGAAAGTTGGATTTTCACTCGATTACTCATGTAGCGATTTCCTTATTTTGTTGCAATTCAAAAACGAACAACTGTAGATACATGAAAATTTCACTGAATGTTTAAATTAGCATTTTCTATACACCATACAATTTTGAAAATATTTTGACTCTTTTTGAGCTGTTTATAGACATTTACAGCTTTCAATTTTTTTTAGTTTTTTTTTCTATAAATATCAATAAAGTTTTATCTGTTGGGCCAAAAAGTGTAAAAATGTAATACAAGGCTCCTGATATATTGTTACAATAGCAGTTGAAAAATATTAAAAATACATAGGCACAGTTTTTTTTTATAAGCATTTAAAGATGAAATTTTGACAAAATTTTGACAAAATTTATCAAAATCTCGAAAATTATCAATCATTGTAATTAATAAATTATAAAATGTTCAGTTTTTATAGCTAAGGATTACAAATTCAACACAAAGGTTCTCATAAATAGTTCATACTATAACCAAAAAATCTAAAAAATATATGAACACACTTATTTTTTACAGACATTTTAAATTCAAATTTGGACGAAATTACATATTAAAAAACCTAGAATAACTATTTTAGTTATTTTGTTGTGATTGAATAATATTAGTCGTGGGTACTTGAAACTTCTTAAGTGTACTATTATATATCTATGATAGTATCACGGTTTTTGTTGATGTATAACGCGTTATAAGTACCTAATGGATATTGTGATATGATTAATTTGGAATTCATTATAGGTCAATTTTTTTAATACCATAGATAAGTATATAATATGTCTTATACATACACTGACATACCGTCACCGCTCAGAATCGTTTTTCTTATACAATGATATTATATCATTGAATTCAAATTTAATACCATCCATTATACAGTGACCCACTTGTAACCTACTGTACAGCAGAGCGACACCCACTTTCCCACCTTTTTTAGTTTTTTTTTGTTGCTATAAATGACCATAAAATTTAATTTGTTGGGTAAAAAAGGTAGAACATTTAATACAGGCTTCTAATATATTGTTACAATGACATTTGAACAACATTTGATATTCACTCGATTTCTTAAGTTACGATTTTCTTATTTTCTTTACTGGTTACAGTTTTAATAAAAACTAATAAGTAATTACAATATAAATTTAATAAAAAATATCCATACTCCGCCCAGATTTCAGAATAGTTTTTCGTATACAATGATATTGTATAATTGAATTCAAATTTAACACCATCCATTACAGTTACTTGTAACCTACTGTACAGCAGAGTGACATCCACTGACCCACCTTTTTATTAATATTTTTTCTTAGTTGTCGATAAAACATTATTCACTCGGTTTTTATAGTTAAGAAGTTGTTTATAAATGATAATTAGTGAAACTTATAAAAAAAAATTTGAGCGTAAAAGTTATTTCTCAAGTTTCATGGCAGTATGGAAAGATTCTCTTATTTCGGTGCAATTCAAAAACGATTTACTGTAGATATACATAAAGTTTCCACCAAATATTATGTTAGTATTTTCTATAAACTTTAGAATTTACATCAAAATATTTTGGTTCTTTTAGAGCTCCTTAAAATTTTTAAAGTACCTATATTTTAAACACAAAATTACATATTCAAATAGTTTTCGGAAAAAAATTAATCCACCCTATAGTTTTACGAATGGGAAAATAAATTACTTAAATAGCAATAACATCCTAAAATAGAGGTACTTAGAAGTAGGCTGACGGACTGTGAACGCTAAGAATAATTTTTAGAATATGTACAATCATTTTATATCATTGAAATCAAATTTAACTAATCCGATACTTAATTGCTTTAATGAATATTACATAAATGTTGCCTCCTAATTAACCGCCAAATTAAAAAGTTATGGAACAAATAAAAACAGAGAAAATTTAAATTCTAATTCAACTGATAATAAAAGAATACATGAAAAACCTAACCTTAATAAATTTATAAAAATAACTGAACTTGAAACATTGAAAGCTATTTCCAAATTAAAAAATGGATCTGCTCCCGGAGCTGATAACATAACATCTGAACTATTAAAAAAAACATAAACAAATTCTTTGTCACCCTTTGAAACATATTTATAACTTATGTCTAAATTTAAATTATGTACCCAACGCTTTTAAAATTTCAATTGTCACCCCTATACATTAAAAAGGGTCATACACTTCATTAAACAATTATTGTCCAGTCTCTATTATATCAAATATAGCAAGTATTTGAAAAAATAATTAAAAATAGACTAGTTAATTTTTTAGAAAAAAACCACTTACTATTTGAAAACCAATTTGGTTTTAGGCAGGGAAAAGGAACGTATCAGGCTATAGCAAAAACAACAATTAATATTATTAACAATGCATTAGAGAAAAAAAAAATGTACTTCGATTTACCCTGACTTGGCTAAAGCTTTTAACGCTTTCAACCACGATATTCTATTGAATAAAATGAAAAATATTGGAATAACAGGACCCGCTTTAGAATTATTCAAATCTTACCTTAGTAAAAATTAACAAAATACATAGTGATGAAATGAAGATTATATGTGGGGTAATATTACAAGGAAAGACAATTGCACCTATATTATTCAATATTCAACTAAATTACATTAAAAACTTACCCTTAAAAAGTAACATAGTTTGTTATGATGACGACACCGTTTTAATTTGCTCCGAAAATACATGGGAAGGTGTTTAAAAATATAACGGAAGATCTCAAAAATCAAAATTATAGAACACTGGCTTATAATAAATAACCTATTTTTAAACTACGATAAAACTGTTATTTTATTATACTCATGGAAAAATAATACGTTACCAAACAAAAAATATTTAAAAAGTGCCAATGTAAGAAAATAAACGTACTGAATAACTTTAAATATTTTGGTATAGAAATGTGCTCAAACATGAAATGGAATGATCAAATAAATTCATTAACACAAAAAACCAGAAAAATGATTTATATAATGAGTTTTGAGATATCCTAAATAAGAAAGACTTAAGATTAATTTACTTGGCACTGATTGAACCAATAATTTCTTATGGAATAATAGGCTGGGAAGGATCCTATGATAACGCTCTCTCTAGAATGCAAACTAGTCAAAATACATTAATTAAAATCGCTTTAAGTAAAGAAAAAAAAGCCGGCCAAGTGCGAGTCGGACTCGCGCACGAAGGGTTCCGTACCATTATCTAAAATTATGTCTGTTGTCATTTGCGGGGTGGTACAATTCTGTATTGAAATTTATAAACGAATCTTCGTATACTACGTCACTCGTGGTAACTATTTATAAACAAAAATTCTGAAAAGATCTGAAATCTCAAAATTCCCGTTTTAGCACCCCCCGGGGTTGCTCCTATCCCTTTTTTTTAGTATTTATTGTTATAGCATCCATGGAATTACATAATCTGTGAAAATTTTAACTTTCTAACTTTCATGGTTCATGAGATACAGCCTGGCGACAGACGGACAGCCGAGCGAAATTAATAGGCTTCCGTAGGGAAACGTATGGAACCCTAAAACCAAACCATACAAAACATCTATATGGAGACTTTAATGTTCTAAATATCAAAAACCTATATTTGAAATCAGCAGGCCTTTTCTTAAAAAAAACATGATATCCCATTACCCCTGAGTCATAACATTGATACCAGGTTTGCTAAAAATAATAATTACAAAATGCAATGGCCTCATAAAACGGGCACAAGAAAACAATACAATACAAACTTAATACCAAAACACCTACACGCATTACCTCTATATAGGTCTAAGATAGACTTAAAGAAATGGCTTCTTTATGAATTCAACCTGACCTATTATTATTATAAAATACCTTTCTTAACTGTTTGTTGAATTTATATTAATAATACAAATCCTATTTTTCTATTTATGTTTTTATGCACTAATTATTAGCGTTTTCAAGTTTATATATTTAATTTTTGTTTAAATTTAATGTTTCACTAATCTGTAGACACATATTTTTACTTATTAATTAATAATTAATAATTTTTAAATACGATACAACATGTAACTTATATACTAGTAATAATTATACTCATAATAACTCCTGGGCCTCCACACGAGAATATTCAGTGAGGCTCAGTATTCTTATCTTGAGAAATAAATTAATAATAATAATAATAATAATAATAATACAGTGATCCACACCGGGCCACATGACACTTTATGTACAGCAGAACGGGTCCCGACCTACTTTCCAAACATTATCATTTATTAATTTTTATAAACTATGTATTTTAGGTTCAACCACATGTTTAAAAAAAAATTTAAAAATATAAACATTTTATAATGAAAATTAATATTATTTTATAATGTAAATTTAATTCAAACCTTTTTTGTAATAATTGAAAATCATTGTGATAGTCTGTTTCATCAATAGTTTCCTCTTTTATCATTCCATTAAATACTACTTTATCAATATTTTCCTGTTTGATAATGCCATTAAATGCTTGATTATCAATATTTTCCTGTTTGATAATGCCATTAAATGCTTGATTATCAATATTTTCCTGTTTGATAATGCCATTAAATACTTGATCATCACATCGAATAAGTGGAATTGACAACACTCTAGAACTGTGAATTATATCATTATACCTAAAATAAATTGCAAAAAAATTGATTTTCTTATCAATAGGTATAGGTACCACGGTCTAAGATAGGGTAGGGAGGACTAGAAATGAGCCAATTTTTAACGGATCTGAAGTGCCTCTGCTGATTTCGGTAATACATAGCTGGTTTTAACGCTACCTAGTAGCTGAATTGAAAATGTAATGATGATAAAAATGAAAAGTATAAAAATCAATGAAAAATAAGTCTAAATCTTAATAGTTGATATATTACCAAGCAGATAGTGTGCATTTTGACTATGTACCAATTTTTAGCAGGGAAGGATAGTAGGTACAGAGGCAATAGCAGTCCGGCTCCCCACCCAGTCCTCTCTATCTTAGTGTGTGGCAGGTAGATATAGGTTACTAATACATAAATTAGATAAAATACACAATTTTAATAATACATAAATTATCATAATATATAGTTTTTTATAATAATATTGTTTCTAAATGTAGGTTCAATTTACATCATAATGCTACATTTATTAAAAAGTATTTGCTCACTTGGAATTTATCTTGCAATCATTATATTTTGTTGTTCTTAATGGTTCCATGTTGAATTATCCTCTTAATTGCTCGTTTTTCAATTAGGTACTGTGAACATGGACCATTTCAATTAGGTACCTTTTATATCACACCTATCATTTGGTCATAAAAGCGATTTTTAGGGTGCGTACTTGCAGTTATTTTTATTGTAAAACGTTTGCTTTAGACTGCCACATAAAAAAAGGGAAACACAAATTGTCTCCCTCAGTCCCAACAATCAATAATGTCAATAGTAAAAATGTTCAATTGCTGTAAAACCATAGGCGTTCTCACGGGGGGTGGGTATGGGGGATAGATCCATCAAGGTTCTTTATTTTCTTACATATTAGTAATAAACGTTCTGTCTATTTTTGATATGTGTTTGTGTTTTAAATATTTATTTATTTTTTTTATTTTACACAATATTATATACAATCTGTACAAATTATGCACAATTAGCATATTTGATAAGGGTTTAAAACATAATACTTGAGTACGTGATTAAGAAGCAACCCATTAGTGGCACTTGACTGGAAGTTGTATGAAGCTAGCTATATTTACATATACTGTTTTTTTTTTTTTTTTTTTAATTTTTGAAATTAGTTCCCTAGTAAGTCATGGCACCAGCTCCTTTTTAAGCGACGCCTGGGGTTGCCAGGTAATGTTGGCGTGGATAGGTTTTTAATGAGTGGGTTTTGGTGGCTTTGTAGCCGGGGGCATGAAGAATTCTGTAGAAACGTGTAGCTTCTTCTGTTACGGTTTTAATTGACAGGTCATTATGTATAGAGTAATTCGAAATAAAGGGTGGAGCATTAGTAATTTTCCTAAGAGCAATATTCTGAAATCGCTGAATTTTGTTAATGTTGGACGCTTTTGCTGTGCCCCATAATTGGAGACCATATTATGTCCATAGAGATTTGAGTAGTGTTTTATATATAAGAACTTTAATTTTTAGACTGGAGTGTTTGTTGTTTGTGAGTAGCGTTTTAAATATTGACTAGTTATTATTCTTTGCTATTTTTCTTTATCGTGATTATTGATTCCACCAGCCAAAAACAATATTATTATTTATCACTAATAAGGATAACAATATATAAGTTATATAACCAGTGACGTACTCACAGGGGGTCATGGGGTTTGAACCCCCCCATACCTAACCCCCCCTCCCCATCCCACGATAAAATGTATTATTAATATTATTTGGATTTATTTTTAACTGTTTATGGACATTTTCGTTTTCAAATTTTAGTTGTTTTTTTTTCTATGAATGTCAATAAAATGTTATTTGGTCGGTAAAAAAGCAGGGCTGGGCATTAACGAATTAATAAGCTAAAAAGTTAAGTTACTTTTAACTAAGTTCATTATTGAGTTACTTTTTTTCTTATGTTATTCAGTAACTTACGAGTTGATTAATTTTATTGCCACGTTAAGTTAATTTTTTTCCTAAGCCACAGGTTTTTACAAAAATTTAGTTTAATAAAAAGAGAATCCGAAATATTAAATATATTAATTGGTAAATAATAATTATTATACTGCATATTCACAGAAAATATTATATAACTATATTATAGACGGAAATGTTATAAGAGTTACTGTTAATATTACTTTCTTACAATATAGTATCGTATCTATATTGTTTGAAATTTTAAATAAAAATATGGATAACTATTAACTTAGCTAATAGTAACACATCTCATTCAAAATGGTGTCATTTAAATAAATATTTTAAAGAAACGTCACGAGCCGCGAAAACAGGCCGCGGGTCCATGTACAGATAAGTTTATATTATAAGTATAACAATTATAGTATACAAATTAAAAATGTACATAATATATCAAATAACTTCTCAAAACTCATATCCAATTTAAGCTCTTTAATTAATCCATTAATTTCCCTCCTTACCTCAGTCCTAAACACATTAATAGCTAAAGACATTATTTCCCCATAATACTATCACACGCTGTCTCATAATACCTACATAATCTTATCTTTCCTAGACCTATCCTCATTAATTTTATCTCAAATTTTAATAGAAACTATTTTACGACCAACCATGTCTATCACTATTAACAAATATATATTGTTAATTTAGAATTTTTATTTAATTATTACTATTATATTTCTCTTAACCGTGTCATTATTATAATTAATACCTTGTAAAAACATGCAATATGTTGAAACATTGTAAAGTTTAAATAAATGAAAAAAAAAAAAATGTACATGTTAATAAAAAATTAATTTTAAAAAGGAAAAGATTTATTCTTGTTGGCAATGCACAAATGCACAATAGCCTATAAATTGCCAATTACAGAAGTAGTTAGTAGTGTAAACGGTAAAGAGAATGGATAGAGATCATGGACTGAAACTTAAAAGTATTGTGTTTTGAAAGGTTTGGTTAAATATTATGGTTTTATAATGATTATTAAAGTATGAATGTTGAACAGCTTAGTTTTTGGTTGCATTATTTTACTTTTAATATACATATGATATACTAAATACAGCTCACAAAGTACTGTCTACTAAAATGGTAAAATACATAAATACATCGATGGTGACAATGCAAAAGGGCATAAGCGACATTTTTGAAATTATTCAGGAGAGCCAAAAAACTTTTTTTTAACAATTATTACATTTTGTAGGTTATATTTTTAATTTAGAAATATATGATAAGAATAAAAAAGATGAGTTGTACTCTATTTAAGACACTTGTTCTTTCATTTTTTTAGTTAAACACTTACATCAGTAAGAATTGAGTATTATTATATAATTTGGCGCTTATGCCCCATTATTCTCCTTACCTGTAATTTTAGTTCTAGTATTTTGGTTCTTATGCCCTATTAATTTTCTTCCCTGTATATTAATAGAAAATGAATATATTTTTGAATTTTAGAGTGAATTTGAGACGTGTGTCTGTCGTCTGAACATGCACTCGCAAAAATAATAATTATTATCAAAAAACAAAGAGTCTATTATTATTAGAGTAGTTCATTATTATTGATAATAATATAATAATATTTATAATCATTAATTATAAATAATAACATTTTATTTTTTAATAGAAACGTAAATAAATATTCTCTTTGGAATAAAATAATGTTAATAGCTTCATACGATATTGCATTTTTTTAAGATTACGACGTATTATTTTTATTTTTATTTTTTTATTATTATTATTTATTGTCAACCGAACAGATAACAGAAAATAGTTTTTTATATAAAATCTATTATTAACTTTAATAATGCTGTTGTCGCTTAGGCCCCATAAAGTAAAATCCTATGGCGCTTATACTAACATTTAAAACTAAATGTCGCTGATTCCCTATTTATTCACATACCTGTTAATTAATTTACTCTTTTTGGCGCTTATGTCTGAATCTAAATTTTCGTTTAAAAATAATGGTATCGATAAATGAGTAAGAGCAATCGATAGAGAATGACCTTATGCCCTAATTACAAAAAGTAGATTTCGTAAAAAGTGTCGCTTATGCCCTTTTGCATTGTCACCATCGACATAATAATACAAAGACAAAATTTGTAAGTATTATGACTACGGGAGGTGTGGGGGGCAGAGCCCCCTTTATTGAATTAAAGTACATTTTCAGAACCCCCCCCCCATAGAAAATTCCTGAGAACCAGGTGGCGAACCTTTCAATTTTTATACATCAATGTAAGAACATCTCTGTTGAATTTTAAACTAATTTTATTAAAATTTTGCTAAGGTATTTGTGCTTGCTCCACAGCGGGTTGATCTGGTATGGAGTACCAGTTGAAAGTAAAAAATTGTAAGACATAATTTTAATTATTTCATAATTCATGGTAGTAACTGTGGTTCATTGGTAAGAAATTTGTTGGTTCAAACCTATGTAAAATTATCCCTCATCAAGATACTGGGCCATATTAGTATTTTTAGTGTGTTTATTCATACTTGTTATGGTAGTCGGCAGGGTAGGCACATTAGTGTTATACAGACAGTGTTGTAGAAAATACTTTTAAAAAGTATTTGAGTAATTACTCAAATACTTATAAAATAAAGTATTTAAAATACCACCCAAATACTATCTATTGTAAAGTATTTGAGTATTGAAATAATTTTCAAATACAAAACAAAAAAATACGTACGTATACGACATACCTACCTAATGTTCGTATTATATTTCGCTATGATAATATACTATATTGGTAGGTAGTAGGTACCGAAACGTACCGTTCCGATCGTCGTCGAGTGTCGACGATAAACAGACGGTTTCTCAGAGTAACTAATATTAATTAGCTATTAATAGACGAAAACTAAAACCAATATAGAATTGTTCATAAATGATAAATATATATTATAATATTATTAAGACATTATTATTATTTGACAATGAATAAAAAGTTGAAGGAATAAAAAAAGTATTCAATAAAATAGTATTCAATAGTAAAAAAATGTATTTAAAATACCGTTCAAATACTTCAAAAATAAAAGTATTTGAAAAAGTATTCAATACGGAAAAAAGTATTTGAATACTTTTACTCAAATACTTTACAACATTGTATACAGATTACAGAGATTAAAACTATTTAAGATTCTGTTTAACCGGTAAATAAAATGGATAACTTTACCAAACATATGACTAAATACGTTTCATTTTCGCTGTGGCTAGAGACCCGGACACCGGGTATATAATGCGTAAATGTTAAATCCCCGGACATGATGTGCGCATGCACGGGGACTTGTAATTTCTGTTATTCGGCGTCATCAATGTTATCAGTTATCAGTGTTATCAGTTATCAGATTAAAATCAATTTAACTGATATCGAATATCGCGTAAATTTGAATAATTGATTTTTATATATTAATTAATAATTTGAATATGAATTCAAATGTTATGTTAATGTGTACTTTAATTCCCACAAAAATACAATTTCTATGTATTTTTATAAATTATAATATGTTTTATTATATAGTAAGATATAGAGTATGATGAAATACATACTCTACAGTCTACAGTCTATTTATATTTGAAACTGGAAAATGTGAACTGGTTTTGATGAAAATTTTGATTATATCACATTTTCTTTATTTTTATGGCTGTTTTTTTTTTTGTTTTATTTTTGTATTTAACAGTAAAAGGCGAATAACTGTTATTAAAAATGTTAAGTGTTAGTGGTTAATATATAAAAATCAATTATTCAAATTTACGCGGTATTCGATATCAATTAAATTGATTTAAATCTGATAACTGATAACATTGATAACGCCGCGCAGAAAATGACCATGAAGTTAGCCCCCCCACTTTGACGGATTCACTTCAAACCAACGCCAATATTTAGCAAATTAATTGCAAATAATTGCAAATTGGTTTTTAGAATTTGCAAATTTAGTAAACGCTCGCAAACTAAAAAAATGATTTGGGGGGGCTAACTTCATGCAGCCCCCCCACTTTGTCCGATCCGTTCCAAACAAACGCCAATATTTAGCAAATTAATTGCAAATAATTGCAAATTGGTTTTTAGAATTTGCAAATCAAAATTGGAATTTTGGCGAATTTTTTTGCAAATTTGGTCAGCCCCCCCACTTTGTCCGATCCGTTCCAAACAAACGCCAATATTTAGCAAATTAATTGCAAATAATTGCAAATCGGTTTTTAGAATTTGCAAATCAAAATTGGAATTTTGACGAATTTTTTTGCAAATTTGGTCAGCCCCCCACTTTGTCCGATCCGTTCCAAACAAACGCCAATATTTAGCAAATTAATTGCAAATAATTGCAAATCGGTTTTTAGAATTTGCAAATCAAAATTGGAATTTTGGCGAATTTTTTTGCAAATTTGGTCAGCCCCCCCACTTTGTCCGATCCGTTCTAAACAAACGCCAATATTTAGCAAATTAATTGCAAATAATTGCAAATTGGTTTTTAGAATTTGCAAATCAAAATTGGAATTTTGGCGAATTTTTTTGCAAATTTGGTCAGCCCCCCCCCACTTTGTCCGATCCGTTCCAAAAAAACGCCAATATTTAGCAAATTAATTGCAAATAATTGCAAATCGGTTTTTAGAATTTGCAAATCAAAATTGGAATTTTGGCGAATTTTTTTGCAAATTTGGTCAGCCCCCCCACTTTGTCCGATCCGTTCCAAACAAACGCCTATATTTAGCAAATTATTTGCAAATAATTGCAAATTGGTTTTTAGAATTTGCAAATCAAAATTGGAATTTTGGCGAATTTTTTTGCAAATTTGGTCAGCCCCCCCCCACTTTGTCCGATCCGTTCCAAAAAAACGCCAATATTTAGCAAATTAATTGCAAATAATTGCAAATCGGTTTTTAGAATTTGCAAATCAAAATTGGAATTTTGGCGAATTTTTTTGCAAATTTGGTCAGCCCCCCCACTTTGTCCGATCCGTTCCAAACAAACGCCAATATTTAGCAAATTAATTGCAAATAATTGCAAATCGGTTTTTAGAATTTGCAAATCAAAATTGGAATTTTGGCGAATTTTTTTGCAAATTTGGTCAGCCCCCCCACTTTGTCCGATCCGTTCTAAACAAACGCCAATATTTAGCAAATTAATTGCAAATAATTGCAAATTGGTTTTTAGAATTTGCAAATCAAAATTGGAATTTTGGCGAATTTTTTTGCAAATTTGGTCAGCCCCCCCCCACTTTGTCCGATCCGTTCCAAAAAAACGCCAATATTTAGCAAATTAATTGCAAATAATTGCAAATCGGTTTTTAGAATTTGCAAATCAAAATTGGAATTTTGGCGAATTTTTTTGCAAATTTGGTCAGCCCCCCCACTTTGTCCGATCCGTTCCAAACAAACGCCAATATTTAGCAAATTAATTGCAAATAATTGCAAATATATATTATATACATATAAAATTTGACCTAAGATAGGTCCCTATAGTAAATACCAAATTAATCATATCACAATATCCATTAGGTACTTATAATGCGTTATACGTCAACAACAAACCCTGATACTATCATAGATATATAGTAGTATACTTTAGAAGTTTCAAGTACCCACGAATAATATTATACAATCACAACAAAATAACTAAAATAGTTATTCTAGGCTTTTTTTATGTAATTTCATCCAAATATGAACTTAAAATGACTATACAAATAAACTGTGCTTATGTATTTTTTAGATTTTTTGTTAACAGAATAAACTACGTGGAATCTTGTTTTAAATTTTCAATCCTTAGATATAAAAGTTAAACATTTTATAAATTTTTAACTACAAAATAACTATTCAATTTTAAATTTGATAAATTTTGTCAAAATTCGATCTTTAAATGCTTATAAAAAAAAATTGTGCCTATGTATTTTAAATATTTCAACTGAAATTTTAACAATATATCAAGAGTCTTGTATTAAATTTTTACACTTTTTGGCCCAACAGATAAAACTTTATTGATATTTATAGAATAAAAAACTAAATAAATTGGAAACTGAAAATGTCCGTAAACAACTCAAAAAGAGTCAAAATATTTTCAAAATTGTATGGTGTGTAGGAAATGCTAATATAAACATTCAATTAAATTGTTATGTATCTCCAGTTATTCGCTACTGTTGAAGAAAATCCAAGCACTTTTACTGTCCTAAAACGTGATGACAGACACAAATAAAAATAAAAGACAGATTTTTTATTAAATATAGATTTTTATCAATTATAGATTTTATTTATTTTATTCAACTAGTCCTTTTTATTCAGGATTTTTTTATAAATTGAATGTTAATTTAAAATATTCAAGAATTTTATTGAACATGGATTTTTTTTTATCAAATATAGATTTTATGTTGATATTTTTTATCATATATACACTTTTAATTGAATATACAAATTTTTTTGATTATGAATCGTTTTTATAAAGCCCCGGGTGCCATTATTTTATCGGCGCCAAAACTTTATTGTCAGAAATTTGTTTGTATAATAATTTTAATTATTTTAATAACAGTATTATATAATATAATTTAGTATAATATTATTATATTATATATTATATATTATATAGTATTATGCTGTTTAAATTTTTTTTAAGTTTTTATTAAGTTGCAGTTTTATATAATTTTATTTTATTTATTCATAAAGTACTTACTTTAATATGTTACAAAAAAAACAACTTATATGATGAATTTTATTATAAGCAAGGTTTAAGTGACATAAATTAAAATGTATTTTTGCGCATAGAGGATCAAGGAATTACTAAACAATATTTTTAAAAAAAGTACATATTGTAAAACAAATATTCTTTTCTGTGCTCAAAATCTAAAAGGTTAATGAGGATCTATCTCCCATATCTCCCATATGGATAGGCTCCTTAGGGGGGAGCAAATTTTTTTCACTGGGACTTACTGGGCGCCAATTTCGACAAAATCAATTTGGTTTTTTGGGTGTAACTCTAAGAAAAAAAAAATATTCGTTTATTTGAAATTTTCATGGTTTATGAACATTAGCAATATCTATATAATATGGTACATTTTTTAATTTTTTGACCTACTTATATAAGCATGAGAGGATTTGGACTAAAACAATTGTTATCTGAAAATGCCCTTACACAGATCAAAACGAGTTTTATCTTATAGTAAATGATAAAATAGACATTCAGTGTAAATTTCAAGAATCTAATGTAATTTTTTGAATTACAGCAAAATAAGGAAATCGAGTGAATAACCAATGTTGATAATTTTACATTTTTTTTTTTTTTGATAAAAGTATAGAAACTTATAAGAAATCTTGTATTAATTTTTCAAATCATTTAGATATAAAAAGTAAAATTGTATGAATTCCTAGCTCAAAATAATTTTTAAATATTTCACGATTTTTACGTATTTTGTGAAAATTTGAAGTTTAAACGCTCATATAAAATTATTTTTGAGATTTACTATTAACTTTTTTTTAAATATCAATTAATAAAACTTACCAAGAACCTTGCATTAATTGTTTAAGTGTTTTCACCTAGCCAATATTATTTTATCGACATTAATCGAAAATTTCATATGGCTATAATTAGCTACAACTAGTTCAACACGATTCAAAATATTTTGAAATCGTTATATTCATTGAAAATGTCATATATCTATGATCATAACTCATACGTTTTAGAGTTTAACCAAAATCGATTTTGTCGAATTTTAGATTCTGAGCGGAGCGATGAATGTATTGATTTTACAATGAACAGTGATGGAAAGTGAATATCGTTAGTGCATTGGGGAGGTCAAAATTTAAGATTCCCAGAACTTTTCAAAAGCGCCATGAAAAACAAAAGAATAATTAAGGAAAAACGGGAATTTTTAAGCAAAATCGATTTTTCAGAAAATTGAATTTGGTTTTTGATGTAACTTTAAAAAAAATGACCGTAGATACATGAAATTTTCACTGGTTGTTTATATTTGAATTTTCTATACCCGATAACATTTTTAAAATATTTTGATTTATTTTGACCTGATTAGGGACATTTTCATTTTTCATTTTTTTTTAGTATTTTTTCTAAAAATATCAATAAAACTTTATTTGTTGGTTGAAAAAGCTTGGGAATCTAATAGAAGGCTCCTAGTATATTGTTTCAAAGGCAGATGAAAAACATTAAAAATCTTTAGTCACAGTTTTTTTTTACAAGCATTTAAAGTTCAAAATTTGACAAAATATGGAAAAATCACGAAAAATAGCAAATTATTTTGAGTTAAGAATTCGTAAAAATTTTTCTTTTTAAATCTAAGATTTGAAAATGTAATACAAGATTACTCATAAGTTTGTCTACCTTTCTCAATAAAAAAATCTCTACCGGACAGTCAAATTAAATTTTTATGAGCGTTTGAAATTCAAATTTTTACAACATTGGATGTTCACTCGATTTCTCATGTAGCGATTTCCTTATTTTATTGTAATTCATAAACGAATAATTATAGATACATGAAAATTTCACTGAATGTTTATATTAGCATTTCCTATACACCATACAATTTTGAAAATATTGCGACTCTTTTTGAGTTGTTTACGGACATTTTCAGTTTCCAATTTATTTAGTTTTTTATTCTATAAATATCAATAAAGTTTTATCTGTTGGGCCAAAAAGTGTAAAAATTTAATACAAGACTCTTGATATATTGTTAAAATTTCAGTTGAAATATTTAAAATACATAGGCACAATTTTTTTTTATAAGCATTTAAAGATCGAATTTTGACAAAATTTATCAAATTTAAAATTGAATAGTTATTTTGTAGTTAAAAATTTATAAAATGTTTAACTTTTATATCTAAGGATTGAAAATTTAAAACAAGATTCCACGTAGTTTATTCTGTTAACAAAAAATCTAAAAAATACATAAGCACAGTTTATTTGTATAGTCATTTTAAGTTCATATTTGGATGAAATTACATAAAAAAAGCCTAGAATAACTATTTTAGTTATTTTGTTGTGATTGTATAATATTATTCGTGGGTACTTGAAACTTCTAAAGTATACTACTATATATCTATGATAGTATCAGGGTTTGTTGTTGACGTATAACGCATTATAAGTACCTAATGGATATTGTGATATGATTAATTTGGTATTTACTATAGGGACCTATCTTAGGTCAAATTTTATATGTATATAATATATATTTGCAATTATTTGCAATTAATTTGCTAAATATTGGCGTTTGTTTGGAACGGATCGGACAAAGTGGGGGGGCTGACCAAATTTGCAAAAAAATTCGCCAAAATTCCAATTTTGATTTGCAAATTCTAAAAACCGATTTGCAATTATTTGCAATTAATTTGCTAAATATTGGCGTTTGTTTGGAACGGATCGGACAAAGTGGGGGGGCTGACCAAATTTGCAAAAAAATTCGCCAAAATTCCAATTTTGATTTGCAAATTCTAAAAACCGATTTGCAATTATTTGCAATTAATTTGCTAAATATTGGCGTTTTTTTGGAACGGATCGGACAAAGTGGGGTGGGGGGGCTGACCAAATTTGCAAAAAAATTCGTCAAAATTCCAATTTTGATTTGCAAATTCTAAATACCGATTTGCAATTATTTGCAAATAATTTGCTAAATATAGGCGTTTGTTTGGAACGGATCGGACAAAGTGGGGGGGCTGACCAAATTTGCAAAAAAATTCGCCAAAATTCCAATTTTGATTTGCAAATTCTAAAAACTGATTTGCAATTATTTGCAATTAATTTGCTAAATATTGGCGTTTTTTTGGAACGGATCGGACAAAGTGGGGGGGCTGACCAAATTTGCAAAAAAATTCGTCAAAATTCCAATTTTGATTTGCAAATTCTAAAAACCGATTTGCAATTAATTTGCTAAATATTGGCGTTTGTTTGGAACGGATCGGACAAAGTGGGGGGCTGACCAAATTTGCAAAAAAATTCGCCAAAATTCCAATTTTGATTTGCAAATTCTAAAAACCGATTTGCAATTATTTGCAATTAATTTGCTAAATATTGGCGTTTTTTTGGAACGAATCGGACAAAGTGGGGGGGGGGGTGCTGACCAAATTTGCAAAAAAATTCGCCAAAATTCCAATTTTGATTTGCAAATTCTAAAAACCAATTTGCAATTATTTGCAATTAATTTGCTAAATATTGGCGTTTGTTTAGAACGGATCGGACGAAGTGGGGGGGCTGACCAAATTTGCAAAAAAATTCGCCAAAATTCCAATTTTGATTTGCAAATTCTAAAAACCGATTTGCAATTATTTGCAATTAATTTGCTAAATATTGGCGTTTGTTTGGAACGGATCGGACAAAGTGGGGGGGCTGACCAAATTTGCAAAAAAATTCGCCAAAATTCCAATTTTGATTTGCAAATTCTAAAAACCGATTTGCAATTATTTGCAATTAATTTGCTAAATATTGGCGTTTTTTTGGAACGGATCGGACAAAGTGGGGGGGGGGCTGACCAAATTTGCAAAAAAATTCGCCAAAATTCCAATTTTGATTTGCAAATTCTAAAAACCAATTTGCAATTATTTGCAATTAATTTGCTAAATATTGGCGTTTGTTTAGAACGGATCGGACAAAGTGGGGGGGCTGACCAAATTTGCAAAAAAATTCGCCAAAATTCCAATTTTGATTTGCAAATTCTAAAAACCGATTTGCAATTATTTGCAATTAATTTGCTAAATATTGGCGTTTGTTTGGAACGGATCGGACAAAGTGGGGGGGCTGACCAAATTTGCAAAAAAATTCGTCAAAATTCCAATTTTGATTTGCAAATTCTAAAAACCGATTTGCAATTAATTTGCTAAATATTGGCGTTTGTTTGGAACGGATCGGACAAAGTGGGGGGGCTGACCAAATTTGCAAAAAAATTCGCCAAAATTCCAATTTTGATTTGCAAATTCTAAAAACCGATTTGCAATTATTTGCAATTAATTTGCTAAATATTGGCGTTTTTTTGGAACGGGTCGGACAAAGTGGGGGGGGGCTGACCAAATTTGCAAAAAAATTCGCCAAAATTCCAATTTTGATTTGCAAATTCTAAAAACCAATTTGCAATTATTTGCAATTAATTTGCTAAATATTGGCGTTTGTTTAGAACGGATCGGACAAAGTGGGGGGGCTGACCAAATTTGCAAAAAAATTCGCCAAAATTCCAATTTTGATTTGCAAATTCTAAAAACCGATTTGCAATTATTTGCAATTAATTTGCTAAATATTGGCGTTTGTTTGGAACGGATCGGACAAAGTGGGGGGGGCTGACCAAATTTGCAAAAAAATTCGTCAAAATTCCAATTTTGATTTGCAAATTCTAAAAACCGATTTGCAATTATTTGCAATTAATTTGCTAAATATTGGCGTTTGTTTGGAACGGATCGGACAAAGTGGGGGGGCTGACCAAATTTGCAAAAAAATTCGCCAAAATTCCAATTTTGATTTGCAAATTCTAAAAACCAATTTGCAATTATTTGCAATTAATTTGCTAAATATTGGCGTTTGTTTGGAACGGATCGGACAAAGTGGGGGGGCTGCATGAAGTTAGCCCCCCAAATCATTTTTTTAGTTTGCGAGCGTTTACTAAATTTGCAAATTCTAAAAACCAATTTGCAATTATTTGCAATTAATTTGCTAAATATTGGCGTTGGTTTGAAGTGAATCCGTCAAAGTGGGGGGGCTAACTTCATGGTCATGCGCAGAAATTAGTAATTACAAGTCCCCACGCATGCGCACATCATGTCCGGGGATATAACATTTACGCATTATATACCCGGTGTCCGGGTCTCTAGCCAGTAGCCACAGCGTTTCATTTTATACCTACATAGAAAACATTGAGTCATTTAAGTCTTTGGAGACCATACACATACATATTTCTGATATTTTTAGTGCATATTGTTCCATTGCATTAATGAATGCTAATTTATGCATTTATAAATGCATGAACTTACGAGCCCTGGATCAATGTAGGTACATAGTTAGACGATAGCTAAGATAAAATTACACAATGGTCCATAGGCGCAAGTAGGGGGAAAGACTAAGCCCCCAGTTTTTATCATATTATTTTAGTTTAAAATACTAGTGAATATGGTTTGTACTGCTGATACAATTTTAGCCCCCCCCCAACCACACAAGAAAAATGATCTTTAGCTGCGCCTATGTTAAACAATTATTCTGCGTTAATGTGTCTTGTCTATGTTGAGTGTGGGCCCCAGAGAAAACAAAAAGTGCCCAGACATCTTCTTAAATTCCTACATATAACATAGAAAACATTGAGTTCGGTATTCAATTAAGATTTACCAACTATAAACTATTGATGTAATGATATGAGATACATTTATTATAACTTACAAGGTACTTACTGCTGGTGTTATATGATATACAATCTTCAATAATCCGCGCCAACGATAATTATTTCACAAAATATAAAACGTAAATAAGTAAAATTACCTATCTTTATTCTTTAATAGTAGTTTTGGCGAATCGCTAATGGACGAGGGGCGATGTTTTGACCAAGATTATGCTCCGAGTAAGTGAGTGAGCGGTGTTTTACTTTTATGTGCGTCGTCACTCGTCACAAATCACAATTCACAATGGTTTAGCCGTTTAGGTTAGGTCTACGGCGGTGGTTTATATCACGGTTTAAGATATATGTTAAACCATAGAACAGTGCTATAAACCTTGGCACAGAATAACCCGGGAGCAATATTAAGATATTATGATATCAAAATGCAGTGTATCCGAGAAAATTTTTTTTCTATTTACGACGTTTTGCCGTGTAGCCCAAAGAGTACCTATGTTACTCTATGGTGTAGCCATAAAGATAGAATTTGGCTATACTGGGTTACCTAACTAATCTGAGACAGTGGCGTATTTACGGGCGGGGGATCATTGGGTTTGATCCCCCCCCCCAAGGCTTGAGTTGAGTTTTTTTTTTTTTTTTTTAAATCAAAATTAGACGATAGTCCGGGAGCCGTCGAAAGAGTGAGGACTGAGGAGAGCGCGCGAGCAGCTGCTGGCTTATTTTGTAGTATTTCTGGACATTCTACTGGTAAAGAAAAATTTATCCTTGAAAAAAAAGGAGTAGAGAATAATATACAATCTTTATGTGCAACTATTCCTGAATTGTTATATAATGGATCATTAGAAATTAAATCTGCCAAGTTTGTTGAAGTGCAATGCCTAGCATCAAAGTATGTTCCACCTGAATACATTTGGTTCTATAGATCTTTAGTTGAAGAAACCAGTTCTAATCAAGATAACAATGGTGCTATATCCAATGATGAAGATGACTAGGTATTAAAAATTGTTACTCAGTTTTAATATTAATATTAAAGAAAATATATTTTAGAATATTAAGAAATCAAAATGATTATTAGTTTTGTTTTATTAATTTTATTGTTTTGAAGTATAATTTTGTTTAAGATTTCAAATTTGAATTATTATGAGTGATATTATTTATTATTTTTATTATAAAATTTAAGAATCGAGGAGATTATTAGTTTTGTTTTATTAATTTTATTGTTTTGAAGTATAATTTTGTTTAAGATTTCAAATTTGAATTATTATGAGTGATATTATTTATTATTTTTATTATAAAATTTAAGAATCAAGGAGATCATTAGTTTTGTTTCAAATATTTTACTGTTTAACTATGATTGATAAAAAATCAAGTTAATTAATAGTTTTGTTATAAATATTTCATTGGTTTTTATTATTTTATTTGTTGTAAGATATTAAATATGTAATGACTGATAAAATCAAGCTGATAAATAAAATATCCATGTTACTAATATTATTATTTTACTATCTTTTACCATGTTCATATCATTTATAATGTAGTTAAATGTGTTTACATTCTACTATGACTAATATTATTACCTATCGCTATCTTTAAGGTATGATAGCCAGTTTTTATGTAAAATTAAATGAATAACAATTTAATTTTTCAGTTAACATAATACTAAGTGGTTAAAGTAGAAATATTACTGAAGAATAAACAAAATTCATAAAGTAATATATTTAAACTATATATAGCTAAATATTATTAGTGGAAAAACTTATGACTTCTATACACTTACTAAGCTTATTTTAATACATTTATTTGTATATTTATCAGAGTTAAAACTAAAAACAATAAATCATTTTTGGAGTTATCTTGTTTATTGTCCAGAAATTATAACTATTTTTTTGTTTATTTTTAAAATCATGTACAGGTTTAGTTTTTTTTTCTTAAAACTCAAGTATGCTGTTTGATAGTATAATTACATGATAATTATTAACTCAGTTAAATAAAAAAAACTAATTCTTAGTAAGATTTTTACATTATAAAAAAAATAAAAAAAAAGATTTAATAACTCCGAGCAATAAACAAGACAACTCCAAGAAAAATTTCTTATTTGTGGCTAAAAGTGTAAAAAATATTCATGTATCAACTTAATTAAGGGTACCACAGTTTTTATCACTATTTTAAGTATATAAAATAATTTTTCTTTTTATTATTCTTCACTTAAATATATATTAAACATTAAATATGTGCTTCTTGAAAAAAATGATAAAACGGAGCTGTCTGGTTATTGCACAGAGCCCTTCAATTGTCCAAAACATCTAGAAAACTAGACTTTGTTTTGTAAAATAAAAATAAAAAAAATTGTAGTAAAATTGTAGTTTTATATTTAAGTATTTAAAGTTAGGGGGGTGAGGGGGGCGGAGCCCCCCTCGAGCCGATAAGTACTGGATAAAATCATATCCCCCCCCATGACAAAATCCTAAATACGCCACTGATCTGAGATAATGGCTAGTTTGGGCGACCTGAACGCGCTATAGTCTGGCTATACGACTAACACATCATCTGGCAACCCTGATGCACCGGGATGTTCATATCGTTTACATGGTTCATTATCACGATTAAAGATATACAGGTTGCACATCGACTACTGATAAGGTGAAATACGAAATGACTACCAATAATTAACCAGTGGCGCTCCAAGCGGCAGTATTACAACTAACCAATTATAGATATATAGGTGTAAAATTAGTTCTAAATGTCGACACATATGGTTGAGTGTTGACATTAAGCGCCACTAGTTAATTATTAACAGCTGATTTTTATAGTCACTTTGTAAATCAGTCTGGAAGCGGTTTACTATAGGGCGATGTGCAACCTGTATATCTTTAATCGTGTTCATTATCCCGCACCATGTAAATGATATGGTCCAAACATCCCGGTGCATTATTTTTCACACCGGTTTAGTCTAGCGAATTTCTATATAGTATACCACACGAATTAAGAGATCTTAATTCGTGGTAGAGCCACAGATTTCTTTATAGCAAATTATTAGTTTATTATTTCAGAAGCCAGATTTGCTAATCAAATAATATGATAAGAAATATAATTTAAAATTGCCGCAAAAAATTATTCGTATTTCATCGGTTCCACCTTATATGAATTTGATAATGATGGCGATAAATTATAACCACAGATTTCTATATAGTATACTAGATAGTTACTCCCACTATGAATTGTAGCCACGGATTAATATACTGGATACGGGAACAATTGCAGTTTAGCTCCCCCTCGCTATTTTGAATTTTTTTATCGAAACTTATGTAACTCATCGAGTTAAGAACGATGGTGCAATCAGAATTTGTCGCTCTCACTTAGTTTCGAAGTTATGGCCTTCCAAAGTTTTCAATTTTACGTTTATACGCATGCGCGCAACACTACTATAATGCCGCGTGGAGGAGCATTTTTGTTATCTTTTTGTACTTACGTATTCTAACCTATTAAAAACGATGGTGCAATAATAATTTATCCCCCGATTTGCTATGAAACACCTCCCCAAGTGGGTCACAGGGTTAAGAAAATTGCATTTTTGTTGCACCGAGACACCGAGCGGGGTCACTCGCTCGCTCGGACAATTAAAAACGAAAATATCCCCCGATTTGCTATGCAACACCTCCCCAAGTGGGTCACAGGGTTAAGAAAATTGCATTTTTGTTGCAGTGGGCCACCAATTTGAAAAAACATCGTACAGTGATGCCATGCTAGCGGCACACGTCGCTACGCTCCTCGGCGCAGTCGCTCCGCTCCGCAAATCGAAAATATACCCCGACTTGCTGTGCAACACCACCTCAAGTTGGTCACAGGCATAGAATATATAGAGATGCCCACGGACCACGATTAAAGATATACAGGTTGCACATCGCCCTATAGTAAACCGCTTCCAGACTGATTTACAAAGTGACTATAAAAATCAGCTGTTAATAATTAACTAGTGGCGCTTAATGTCAACACTCAACCATATGTGTCGACATTTAGAACTAATTTTACACCTATATATCTATAATTGGTTAATTGTAATACTGCCGCTTGGAGCGCCACTGGTTAATTATTGGTAGTCATTTCGTATTTCACCTTATCAGTAGTCGATGTGCAACCTGTATATCTTTAATCGTGCCACGGACTAAGATATACAGGACTGGTAACGATATGGCTGGAGGGCGGTAGAGGGCTGGATACCAAATGTTTTCAATAGGTACATGTGGGACACATAGCGCTATCTAGTAGGCTTATAGCTTATCTACCATTACTTCTCTATAAATACACTGGCACAGAAAAATAAATTACATTGGTCTCATTGCATATTTTATATTCATTACATTAGTAAATAGAGTATTTAGACTTTAGAAATTTAGATACTTACTAGAGCGTCTAGATCTACTGCTTGATTCATTTAAATAGTTACGACTATTTTCTACATTTGTGTTGAAATTATAAAATTAAAATGCCTCGCCAGTGTTCAGTATTTTTATGTACCACTAAGGAACGGTCCAATGTTCAGTTGTTTAAAGTTCGAGAATCGTGGGAGGAAATTATTAATGAAGTAAATGGTAATCATAAACGTAAAGTGACATACGTCTGTATAGAACATTTTAGGAAAGAAGATTTGATTAACAGTTATAGTGGGTGTAATGACTTGGAAGTAAGAAAACATAATTATTTTTATTTAGCCATTTAGGTAGGTATACTATATAAGTACCTACTTGGTCATTATAAATTATAACTCAATAATTCTATACACAGTTTAAAAGGAATTTAATTGGGTTAAAAAAAGGTGCTTTTCCATCAGTATTCAATTCACCATTTGATATTCATAAAACAAATGATTTGCCTGCAGAACCTCGAGAATGAAAACATTTGGGTTCCACTAATAATACTCCGTTTCCAGTCCTGTATATCTTAGTCCGTGGAGATGCCCTATCAAAATAAGTATTATGAATTATGCACAGATATATAAAAATACTAGATAGATAACTTGGAAATGTTTTTGAAGCCAACAAAATGGCCGAAATTCTCTTATCTAAGAGGTGAATGTTTACATTTTCATAATACTGATAAAGATATTATTGTTATTTAATTTGTCATAATATGATTAATATTATAAATTATAAGTTTAAACTTTAAAGTTGTATAGTTAGTTCATGATGTTAATAACTTAACTTACTTACATAAGTCTTAAATACATATTATCAACTTTTAGCTTATTCAACAGTTATGTAAATTATGTAATGGTGCATTTGAATATTACATTATTTTATAAAAATTTGTTCTATTGTAAAATATTTTTAAAAACAATCTGAATTAATTAATTAAAAATTTTACACCCATTTATTATTTTTGAAAAACTATATTTAAAATCAATAAAACAAAACTGGTATATTACCTTGTATAATAATAATCATAAAATATTTAAAATTAATAAAACAAAATTTGTAACTATACTAGTGGTACATATTATAGTAATAAATATAAAATATTTCAAGTAAATAAAACAAAACTAGTATATTAATTAATTTAATAATAATACAAATATTTAAAATAAAACTGGTACCTATAGTCTATACTACATATAATATTTTATACCTACTACTGGTTCATAAAAATTATTTGTTTAGTTAATTTTTGTCTTTTACTAACAGGATTTAAAATTTCTGTTGAAAACATTTTGCCAAAAGAATGGAGTCGAATACTTAGATATTTTTTTAACTAATAATGAAATGAATACCATCTTATGGGGTTTATCTAGTAAAGGAACATTATCACATTGAAGTGTATAAAAAATATTATTATCGAATGCAAATGTATTATTACATAGGTTTATTATTTTTAAATCAAAATTTTTATATTTAATGTTTGTATTTGATTTTGATGTGTGGCTTCACATACTCCTGTACACAACAATGTCTTACCCTAAACTATAAATTAATTAATAAAAATCATTCTTAACAAAACTAAATCATATTTTACTAATATAATTTACCATGAGTTTAAGGATTGAACTTTTGGTCAAAACTTATGAACTGCATATTGTATTATACCGTATATTTAAAGTTAATACAAGTAAATTCCATCCTTTGTATGGTTGTAAACACAAGA
Source organism: Macrosiphum euphorbiae (assembly GCA_949089665.1). Lineage (NCBI taxonomy): Eukaryota > Metazoa > Arthropoda > Insecta > Hemiptera > Aphididae > Macrosiphum > Macrosiphum euphorbiae. Next base: position 150,809,456 of record CARXXK010000001.1, on the reverse strand, counting down.
TCATAAAATAATTGTAATTTAATTATACCATTTAATGGCATTTATTTTGGAACTCAACGTCTAATAATTAGAAGAGGCTTGTTATTACATAAATATATTATTAATTTAACCAATTTTTGTAATTTCACCAAGTATAGATATATATTAATAATATTTTCTCTTATATTTAATATAAAATTAAATCTTTTTTGTTTTACTTTATTTTGTTGTAATATGACATAACATAAAGTTAAATTTATTTTCATTTTAGTTCATTTTTAATATGAACTCAGATCATTAGAATTCAAGCATTCGACGAGCTTGAAACTTGTTTATTATATCTATATTGTATTTCTCGTTTTTTGCAATAAATTATACTTTTAATCTTAATTTTAAGTCAAGGACTAAGACATACTATAAAATAAAAAATATAAGTACATCTTAGTCCGTGTTGTAACTAGTAAGTGTATGATATTGTAATGATATTGTAATTTGTAATACATATTTAATAGTTTTTGATTCCCGCCATAAAATTATCACAGTTTATCATAATTTATATTTTGTAAACATTCACCTCTTAGATAAGAGTATTTCGGCCATTTTGTTGGCTTCATAATTATTACATGGTAGGAATAGGGAGTCGTCTATCTAGTATTTTTATATATCTGTGGAATTATGTGAAGCAAAACATGTCGGATTTGGTTTCCAATAACTAACAACGCAACTGATAGATAGCGCTAATTTTCAACTTTTCGTAAATCCCATAAATTTAATATTTTGAATATGTTATAATACTTTCTACTCAGAAACTATTTTAAGAACAAACCTAAGATGCTGGTGTGTTACAATAATTTGAGTATTGATAGTACTGATAATTTCCTCACCAAAAATTACTACCCTCCCATAACATATTATAATAGTATTTTTATATATCTGTGATTAAGCCTCTAATGTTCATGGTCTAGAGCACGATTAAAGATATACAGGTTGCACATCGCCCTATAGTAAACCGCTTCCAGACTGATTTACAAAGTGACTATAAAAATCAGCTGTTAATAATTAACTAGTGGCGCTTAATGTCAACACTCAACCATATGTGTCGACATTTAGAACTAATTTTACACCTATATATCTATAATTGGTTAATTGTAATACTGCCGCTTGGAGCGCCACTGGTTAATTATTGGTAGTCATTTCGTATTTCACCTTATCAGTAGTCGATGTGCAACCTGTATATCTTTAATCGTGGTCTAGAGCACGGCTTTAGATAGAATGGTTGCACAACGAGTCATTATTTTGTGATCACCAATTGTTCTTATCAGATATCTGTTAAAAGTTACGTTACACCGCTATCTAGTTGCTTACATATACATCATCAAAATTGTAATCTTATTTTATATTGTTGTATTCAAAAAGTACTAATTAGTATAATCCGATAATCCATTAGAGGTTCAAACTCATCAAATTATGAAATTAAAAATACAAAGAATAGGCTATCCACTAGGTATGTCAACATTTTTAATTACAAATATCAAACTATTAAAATTAAGTGTGAATTAACAAAAAACATCAACAAAATAACTGCTATGAAGATCCATCAATCTTATGCATGGTCACTTCACAATACACAATAACCCCGTCTCAATTTTTTTTTTTAAATCCACATAATTTGTGCGTAGTGCCTATTGTAAAAATTAATATTTTTTATTCTAAATATAGGTATATATATATACTGTAATATTATACTTTTTTTGGATTTTACTGGTATAGTTATAATATTCCAAATTCTCTAACAAGCAAAAAGAAAAACATATTAAATTAATATAATATAAATTCAAGACTAAATATATTTTTTTGTTTAATTTATTTCTTAATCCATAAGTATTAACACTTAATTTTAAAAAGGTTAATTTAAGTAGTAACTAATTTTGACAATTTTTTTTTTGAACGATTTAATTTTTTACACTCAATATTTTTTGAAAAAATCTTCATAAGTAGCTCAATAAAGAAGTATACTTACGGTGTACTTATTAAGTCCTTCACCAGACTCCCATGTGCTAATAATATCACATTCTTTAAAATGTGAGGCTCAAACTCTAAAACTTTTTTTTAATTTAATACCTAGAGCATTCTCCCAAAGATTTTTTATTTCATCCTCTTTAGGAACGCCAAAAATTTCTATCTAAAACCGTGGTTCCAATTAACAACCACCGGGAGCGTTAGTAGTAGTTCACTTTTTCGTATGTTAGATAAGAACTCTCGTACACCGCGTTCTAACATTGCGTAGTATAGCCCGATGTGCAACCATTCTATCTAAAGCCGTGGTCTAGAGACAGCCCCCTCGGAGCAGTTTTTCTTATCACAAAACCTTATCACATAACCAATCATTACCACGGTCACAAAGTTTAATACCATTAATATGGTCAATACGTTATCAGTGAGCGCCAAATTAAATTCAAATTATTTGAAAAATGTACAATATTAATTAATATTAAAAAAAATTTCTGGTTCTCAAAATATAAAAGCTTACGTTTATAAAACTCTTCGTGTATTACTTGAAGAACCAAATGAAACTCAGTTTGAAGAACTTTTAACTTCTTTTCTTTGTAAATTCGAATAGGAACCAGCATTGCATAATTTTAAAACATACTTTGAGCGTACATATGTACATCAGAAAAAGTTATGGGCAGCTTGCTATCGACATCAAGTAATGCTTAATACAAATATGGTATTAGAAGCTTTCCATAAAACTTTAAAACATGTATACTTAAAGGGGAAGAAAAATCAACGCCTAGATGTGTTACTCTGGCATTTACTTAAATCATTACGCGATAAAAACTTTGAACGACTAATAAAACTGTGCAATGGTGGAAAAATTAATCACTACGTAAATGCTATTAAGAGGCCGTCACAGTAGAAAAAAATCGACCGAAAAACATGCTTTCGTACTTCCAATAGTTCTCAGGCCTCGTTAATCGTAGAAACATGGTTTTGATATCAAAATAATCACGAGAAGTTGTACTAAATATTCTTGGAACAGAATTTTAAAATTTTTTTTCTAACCAATTTTATTTGTATCTGAAGTTTGTACTATATTTTCATTTTTTTAAAAAATTATATAAAATCGACAAAATTAGATATCGAAAATCTGTTCCAAGAATATTTAGTACAACTTCTCGTGATTATTTTGATACCAAAATCATGTTTCTACGATCAACGAGGCCTGAGAACTATTGGAAGTACAAAACCATGTTTTGGGCAAAAAAAATACGAATTTGCCGTCGTCATGTGCTGCTAGAACGACTACAGCGGCAGCATTCTGAAATAGTACTTTTACCACTACCCCGCGTACATATGCAGCTGTACCGCACCATAGGTCAAAACTGGTTATTTATCGCAGCCACGCACGGATTATAAATAGCCAAATACGTCGATACGAAAATAATAATTCTGTCAATGAATAATATTATTTTATTTTTCGATGTTATAATTCGTATTCTTATTACTAGCGAAGTTTACGGAAAATGGAACTACATAATATTATAATATTATCATAAAATCGTCACCAAATAGCTGGAAAGCGTACGATTTAAACAATTTTTTTTTTCAATTATAGACAATTCTTCTATCAAATTAGCGATTTGATATTCAAGATTTTTTTAAATTTAAATTAGCGTACCTAATAAAAACCGTCCAAGAAGAAGCAAAACACTTCACTCATGTCATTGTAATTTAGCCCATATTCTTATTGTGCCTCAGGGTACAGATTGTATATTTCATATAAAAAATAAAAATAAATAAAAAAATTAGCATAACTGTACATTGTACAAGTAAAAAAAGGTAGGCAAGTGGGTGTCGCTCTACTGTACAGTACGGTAAACGGAAAAAAAGTCCCCGGTAAAAAAGTCTCCAGTAAGAAAGTCCTACGGAAAAAAAGTCTCCAAATTAATATTTGATTTAAATTCAGTCTTTTATCATATAGGTATTTATATAGGTACATAGCCCATAGGTACCTAATACATGTTACATATTTTATTGAACATAATTAACAAACAACTAAATTAAATAGGTACCTTTCTAGGATTAAAAATTATTGTAGATAAGTATTTATATAGATAATTATGTACATTTTAAATTCATTGAAAATAAAGTCTTGAAAAAAAATGAAGTTCGATTGAACATTTTATGTCAACGTTTTGATGAAGACAAATCAGCAGATATTCCTAATTTTTTAAAGCAAATAGGTCAAAATATAAGAAAGAGATCTTTTATATCTGAATAATTACACTTTTATATTTTTTAAATAATATTATAGGACATATTGTAAGGTACCTATTTAATTTAGTTGTTTGTTAATTATGTTCAATAAAATATGTAACATGTATTACCTATGGGCTATGTACCTATTACCTATATAAATACCTATATGATAATGAATTTAAATCAAATATTAATTTGGAGACTTTTTTTCCTAATATCAGTACAGTACAGGGCCGTCCGGACGATTTGCGGGGCCCGGGGCAGAGTAAATTTGTGGGGCCTAAAATGTCATTATCGTCAGTTGGTAGTTGCATTTATTTAAATATTAAATATTATGAATTATGATATATACCTACCTAGGTATAAGGGGGCTACGCGCAAATATACTTAAAAATATAGTAGGTACCTTGTATTTACAATACTATGAATAAGTAAATTAATTAATAATAAAACAGTAAACACGTAATATATTTATACTTAATATAATAATATTGATAAATTAATAAGTCTATAAATATAGTAGGCACCTAATACAATATGAAAAAAGGTAGACAACATAGGCGCAATTTGGGCTAAATTTATGGGGGTGCTAGATTTATGTGGACCAAAGTAACCCGTGGGGGGCGAAGCCCCCCACACCCCCCTCATAACACCATTCATGCATTCATAATACTACCTGATTAATCAATAATTATTAATATTTGAAAAATAAATATATAATACAGGTTAATACGTTTTTTATTTTCATTTAAATATTATACTAAAGAGACATAGCAAAATTATTTATTATTTTATCTTTATAAATTTTATTGCTTAGATCTCTCTCAATATTAATAACTGACAAATCTGTAAATTTTGACTGTTCCATGCTTGTCCTAAGCCAATTCTTTATTCGGCGCATAGATGAAAAAGACCTTTCACAAGTAGCTGAGCTTATAGGAATAGCTAATCCTACTTGAATAAGTTTAAACAAGTTTGGAAAAACATCTTCAGTCACCACTTTCTTTATTCCAAGTATATCAAAATTTTGTAAACAATTTTTTGTCAGCAACATTTCTGCTTTCAATGATGTTAAATCAATATTCACAACATCCTGAAATTATATTATCCTCACATGATTATTTTATTTAAAAAATTAACCTACATTACATTAATCACAACAATATAATATATACATGGTTGTTAGATACCTATTTATAATTATTATGAATTCAATTAATGAGTTATTATTATTTAGTTTATAAATAATTTACTAGTTACGAACCTTGTAATGATTGATGAAATATGAACCTTTTTCAAAATCCATTTTCATAAACTGGTCTAATGAGTTAGCTAAAACTAAACTTTCATCCGAAAAACGGTATTTTATATTATTATTTATTATTATTATTATTATTATTATTATTATTATTATTATTATTATTATTATTATTATATAAGTCAAATCTTAGAAATTAATTTATCCTGTTGTCTATGACATAATACGTGTATAACCAATTACAATTAAATGATGCTGTTGAAAATTTGGGGGTGCTAAGCACCCCCAAGCACCCCCCAAATTGCGCCTATGGTAGACAAGTGGGTACCGCTCTGCTGTACAGTGGGTGTCAAGCATGTCGTTGTAATGGATGTGTTATATTTAAATTACATTGATAAATTATTGTAAACGAAAAAATATTCTGAGCGGAGACATTGTATCAGCCTATCACACTTGTAAAAGTAATCAAATTTAGTAGCTAAAAAAAAATTAACAAAGATCGAAAACGTGACTTCCTGGGGAACTTTTTTAGTTTGATAGAATTACAAAAACTTGTTAGAAACCTTCTATTAAAATGTCTCAAGTTAGGTATGAAAAAAAAACTTTTATGAATTTTGTCAAAATTGGAACTTTATAAGAATATAACAAATAATTGAGCCTATGTATTTTTAAAACTTCCATTAATAAAAATTATAAGGAACCTATCATTACATTTTCAAGATTTTTTACTAAACAAAAAAGATTTTATCGAGGATAATTTTAAAAAAATTTAGGAAAATGGAAAAATTTCTCAAGGGCTCAAGCCTATAACTAGCTCAAAAATAGTCAAAATATTGAGAAAATGTTTTATGGAGAATTCTAATATAAATATTTGTTGAAAATTTCAAGGTTCTACAGTTAGGTTTGAGATACACCAAAAAAATAAAATCGATTTTTCAAAAATTGATTTTGTATAAAAGTCACCTATTTTTTTGTTTTTCTCAACTCTTTCTAAAACTTCTAGAAATTTTGAATTTTGACTCCCCAAAAATACCAACTATAGTTTCACTTTTCTATCAGTAAAGATGCTGATCTAGGAAATCGGAGCACTTTTACTACCCAAAAAGGGCCATACAAAACAGAAAAAAAACACACATCATTGTAAAATAAATAAAACTAAAAAAAATCGAAAATGTCCGTAATCAGCTCAGAAAGAGTGAAAGTGTTATAAGAATTGATAAAATATAGTGTAAATTGTTAAAATTATATACAGTTTTTAATTAATAAAAATGAGATAAATAATAAAATATGTATGGTTGTGTGAAATGTGAATAATATCAATATTATCCTATGTTGTAAAATTTTGAACTTCAAACACCCATAAAAATTCAATTTGAATGTCCGGTAGATATTTTTTTCATAAAATTAAAAAAACTTACGATTAAAATTTCCAAATCTTAGATTTAAAAAGAAAAATTGTTATGAATTTCTAACATAAAATAATTTGCACATTTTCTTCATTTTTATGTATTTTCTATGTTGCCAAAATTCGAACTTTAAATGCTTGTAAAAAAAAAGTGTGACTTTGTATAATTAATATTTTTTAACTACTATTAGGAGCCAGTTATTAAATTATGTATTACGCTATTTATTATTGTATATTGTATTCGAAGATGTACGCGTGTATTTTAGTCTAAGTAGTCTAACTATATAAATATATAATGTCCTATACTCATTCATTGATATAGCCAGAATATAGCCAGATGACTTAGTATTTTATTTTATACTAAAGTCATCAGTATGAAGTACGTAGTTTATAGGTTATAATGTAATAAATACAGTGCTATACTCGACTATAAAATGTACCAACCTATGTAAAATTTGAAAAAAAATTGTTATTTTTATGGAGTCTCATGGAAGTTATGCATGTAGAAGGGTTTGTATAATATAGTGGCGTAATTTCAGTTTTTGAGAAGGGGAGAGGCAAATATTTTAGATCGGTCCATAATAGAACTGAGAAAAACAATTATCCGTAATAATTATATACCTATAAAAATTAAGAATCCCTAGTTACAATTTTTTTTCTAAGCATTTTAAGTTCAAATATTGACAAAATACATAAAAATGACAAAAAATTGCAAATTATTTTAAGTTAGAAATTCATAAAAAATTTTCTTTTTAATTCTTAGATTTTAAAATGTAATACAAGATTCCTCATAAGTTTTTCCACCTTGATTAAAAAAAAAATTTCTAGAAGAAAGTCAAATTAAATTTTTATGACCGTTTGAAATTCATATTTTTACAACATTTGATATTCGCTCGATTTCTCATGTAACGATTTTCTTATTTTGTTGTAATTAAAAAACGAATGACTGTATATATTTGAAAATTTTACTGAATGTTTATATTAGCATTTTCTATACACCATTCAATTTTCAAATTAATTTGACTATTTTTGAGCTGTTTACAGACATTGTCGGTTTTCAATATTTTTAGTTTTTTTTTTCTATAAATATCAATAAAAATGTATTTGTTGGGCGAAAAAGCTTGAAAATTTAATACGAGGCTCCTGATTTATTGTTATAATAGCAGTCGCAAAATATTAAAAATACATTAGCACAATTTTTTTTATAGGCATTTGAAGTTCAAATTTGGACAAAATTTATCAAAATATCGAAAATTATCAATCACTGTAATTAAAAAATTATAAAATGTTCAGTTATTATAACTAAGGATTGGAAATTTAAAACAAAGATTCTCATAAATAGTTCATACTGTAACCAAAAAATCTAAAAAATACATAAACACAGTTTTTTTTTTACAGACATTTTAAATTCAAATTTGGACGAAATGTTTAATATTTATGTTCTTTTACCCAAACTGACATACCGTCTCCGCTCAGAATCATTTTTCTTATACAATGATATTATATCATTGAATTCAAAATTAATACCTTCCATCAAAATTAAAAATATTTAATATTAAATATTTGCACCCATTTTTATTTATTATTTTAAAACTAAGTAATACAAATATTTGTATCATATTTATTTATTAATATATTTATTTATTTAACTTGTATACCTACAAATTAATTTTACATGGGACTATAATTGTTTTTTTATTACATCGCAAAACAAATATGTAAAATTCTAAGGGCATAATATTATCTATATATATAAAAATGGAGACAAATAATTCGAAATTGCATCAGTTGAGAACGGCTGGGCCGATTTTGCTCAAATTTTTTTTAAGATGTTCGTAATTGCCAGGTGAAGGTTTTTACGAAAGAAAATTTTTAAAAAGTCAACCGAATAATTAGAAAAACTGCAAAAACTATTTATTGATGTCTGGGATTTGAACTCGATACCGTTGTCTTTATTTACTCTATGGTATATTAAATTATATTATATTGGTTGCTATTGGTTAATCGGGCCCTTTTTACATATAGATAATATAATGTACATATTATGATATTTCATAAAATAAAAGCATAGGTAGTATACTAGAATATAATATACGTCAGTAAGTCAGTTACACTATCTACGCTACCTATACCATTAATTTAAGTTACCTATCAATTATAATAAATTGTCATTAATCTAAATGTTTTGTTTCAACTAACTATTATATATAACAAATGTGGTCTGTACATAATTTAATTTTAATTTATATACATTATATGATATTATGATCAATGAACATGTTTAGTTTATACAGATTGCTTTTTTTACATAGGTACTACAAATTGCAATTATATAATTAATATATTATTTTATTTATATTTATTTTATAAACATTATGGACAACATCAACTTCATATTATATGTGTTATATGTTTAAAATTAAAATAAGAAAATACATCAATATTAACTACCTATATAATCAAAACTATTTAAAATGTAGCTAATATTTATTTAATAGATTAAATTATCGTACAAACATTGCTTCATGTCACTTATAAGTTACAACGTAAAATACGTTACACTTTTACTAAAAAATCTATTTAATTCTAATGAAATTATTATTTTACTTGTATTTTAAGAAGTAGATAATTGGGTTAGATATATAAATCGAGTTATGGAATATAATAATTGTTATGCTTAATTCATTGGTTAATATTTTTATGCAAACAGGAGCTTTAATTAAAAAGTAGGTTTGCGACGTATGAGCTAGGAGGCAGCGCACCATGTAGAATTCATAGGCGACAATTTACGCAATGGTCTGTAATGACGCGAAACGTCCTGTACGACTGTCCGTGAAATAATAATGTACCTCTCCCGCGATTACAACAAGCGCGCCGCGTCGCGTACACGATGGGCGTGGTTACGGCCTACCGCGACGGCGGCGATACGGCGCACAACGCCATCTCTTGAGCGTTGCATTCGTTTCACTTTTACTAGGACGGCCTCTTAATAGTCGTCATCTTGCTGCTGCTCAGATTAATATTTCTGGAATTCATCAAGTATCAGAAATCACTTGGTCTGTAACATCTGAAACTTTAGATCAAAATTACCTGGTTAAGAAACATGAACCATGTTCATGTAAAATTATATGTGTTGCATGTAAAGTCTGTATTCATTTGTTTTCTTGTACGTGTTACGATTACACAATAAAAAATAATATGTGCAAGCATATACATGCTGTAAACATTAATATGGTTGACAATGAAGTAGTGATTCCAAGAACTGATGTATGTAATCCCTTAATAACTGATGAAGTATGTATGAAAATTCCAATCACACAACAACTCTCTTCTGTATCCACAGAATCCATTGGTAACAAACTTTATGAATTCTACAACATGTTTATGTCCCAAGCAAGCACATTAAGTTCCCAGCAGCTAACAAAAATCAACGCTTCTATTGATACAGGTTTAGGCATATTGTATGAAGGAGAAAATAATTTAATAAAAAATGTAGAAAATCAGGAACCTGTTAACAAAAATGCAGAAAAACAGTTACGGTTTTATTCCATCAAAAAACAAAGAGTACAAGCACCAGAAGAACAAAGATTAAATAAACCTACATTAACAATTAGAAATCAAATAATCGCCGATTTAAAAGGAAATGACCAAACTCCCTACATTCATATTGATTCTGACCACACTTATACAAAATAAGACCTAATTAATACCGTGGTGAAATAATCGGATATTTCAATCTTGGTTAATACATAGTTAATAACACTACATATTTTAATTTATACTTTAATTAATTTTCTACTAATTTTATAACTTTTTATTTAGTTTTTTGGATGACTTACCAATCTTAACAACGTATTACAAATTTATACTGAGTGTAATACTGAAGTGAAACAATACAATACTATTGAAATTATGAAATCTTACGATGTAATATTAAGTAACTATTTTATATTAACAATTTAACATATTTATTTATTTATTTTATATTACGTATTAAAACTTTGTGACCGTGATAATGGTTTTGTGATAAGAGAAACTGTTCCGAGGGGGCTGTCTCTAGACGCTCGTTAACCATATTGTAACGGGCTGTGACTACGTACATATTATAATAGTAATAATATATAAAATATTATATTATATTATGCTGCAGGGGCGTATTTATGGGGGAGGCTGGGTGGGCTGCAGCCCCCCCTGAAATTTCAAGAAAATCCAAAAAATATGAATGTCAATAAAACTTTATTTGTTGGGTAAAAAAGCTTGAAAATTTAATACAAGGCTCCTGCTATATTGTTACAATAGCAGTTGAAAAATATTAAAAATCCTTAGTCATAGTTTTTTTATAAGCATTTAAAGTTCGAATCTTGATAAAATACGGAAAAATCACAAAACTTAAAATTTTGCTGAATGTTTTCATTTTTTATACACCGAAAAAATTTGAAAATATTTTGCCTCTTTTTGAGCTATTTGCGGACATTGACAGTTTTCATTTTTCTTAGTTTTTTTTCTATAAATATCAATAAAAATTTTTTTGTTGGGTAAAAAGCGTGAAAATATAACGCAAGGCTCCTGATATATTGTAACAATATTAGTTGAAAAATATTAAAAATACATAGGCACAATGTTTTCTTATAATCATTTAAAGTTTGAATTTTGACAAAATTTATCAAATTTAAAATATAATAAATATTTTGTAATTAAAAATTTATAAAATGTTCAACTTTCATAGTTAAGGATTAAAAATTTAAAACAATGGTCCACGTAAATAGGTAAATATATAAATTACTTTATTCACAATAATATCATCAAATATACTTAGTAATATCATAGGCTGACTGACCGTTTTCGCTTAGAATCGTTTTTCTTATACAATGATATTATATCATTGAATTCAAATTTTACACTATCCATTACATTGACCCACTTGTTACCTACTGTGCAGCAGAGCGACATCCACTTACCCACTTTTTGTTTATTGTGTGACTATGTTGATAATTTTGTTCAGCCCCTCCTGAAATAAAATTCTGGATACGCGCCTGTTATGCTGTATTGAGTATAATGCGCTTATAATATAATATATTATATTCAATAACAAATATAAATGCTGCAGAGGGCACGTAACCCAATAATAGTAATAATATAAACGTCCGGGCGGCCACATCGATAAGAGTATAGAACGCGCGCATTATCCATATTCTAGGAAATACGAAAAAGCCGTAAATAACAAAAATAGATAACTTTGAAAACATATAATCCCAATTAACATTATTTCGTTGACCACATTATTTAACTCTTTACTGCGTCTTGGCCACTTTCCGCCCAAATGGAAAGTTGCAAACATAATACTAATAAAGAAACCTGGAAAGGACAAATCCATTCCTGACAGCTACAGGCCAATCAGCCTCTTATCTTCAATTTCAAAATTGTTTGAAAAAATCATTCACACTAGACTTCTTTTCTACTTAAATGCCATAGATATTATACCTAAATTCCAATTCGGGTTTAGATCAAATCATTCTACGGTTCAACAATTACTTAGAATAACTGAACACATTAATACTGCATTTGAAAAACATTGTCATACGGGAGCTGTATTTATAGATATTTCCAAAGCATTTGATAAAGTATGGCACGAGGGCCTACTTTTTAAACTAAAATCCATTAGTACTCCATCTTACTTATTCAATATTATTAATTCATTTTTACTTAACAGGCAGTTCGCTGTTAAAATAAATGATAACACCTCAGACCTCATGCCTATATCTGCTGGTGTACCTCAGGGCTCTAAGCTTGGTCCCATACTATTTAACATCTACGTATACGATATCCCCCAGTCACCTCGTACGAATATTGCCCTCTTCGCTGATGATACTACAATATTCACCGAATCACGTAACATTGAAGCATTAACCACAAATCTGCAAGCACATCTTGATGTAATATCTTATTGGTGTAAAAAATGGCGTATTCAAATAAATGCGTCAAAAAGCACAGGAGTTATTTTCAGTCTTCGTCCTTACCACTTCCCTGAACAATCAACATTTAACAATGTAAATATACCATGGAGCTCGACAGTTAAATACCTCGGTTTGACATTGGATAAACGGCTAACATGGCAGCCCCATATCTCTTCCAAACTTCAACAGGCATATCAGCGCCTTTCTATGTTATAGGTACCCTATTCTCAATAAAAAATCTCCATTACAGAAAAAATGCTCTCTTCTTATATTTAAACAAATTCTACGTCCACTTCTCACTTATGCGTGTCCGGTCTGGGGGAAATGCGCGACCACTCACATCAATAAAATTCAAATTTTTCAAAATAAAGTGCTACGTATTATTTCCAACGCGCCTTGGTTTATAAGGAACGTAAACCTACACAAAGACCTTCAGATCCAGGAAATCACAGACTTCATTAAAACCTCATCAAAAAACTTCCATACCGCACTGCTCAGCTCTCCTGGCTCACTTCATTATCAGCTCCATGTACATCCGCCTCAACGCAGACTAAAACGTGGACGTCCACATGACCTTCTGGTTTAAACAGCTCCATATACAGCAGCTGTTGCTACTCGTAGCGTCAACTTAAGTTATACAACTTGCCATTTATTATCTGTTATACCTTTATATTGCTATTATTATTGTTAATATTATTATTATTATTAAGTATTATTATTATTATCATTTTTATTATAATTACTTAATTAACTTATCATATTCAAAATGTTAAAACGCAACTTATAATTAATATCAATAGATGTAGATAGCCATGGCTAGGAACATCTTATATTATAATAAAAAAAAAAAAAAAAAAAAAAAAACATTATTTCGTAGAGGACGCCGAAATGACGTCAGGTATACGCAGCTATGTATGTACCATTTTTATACTAAAAATGCCATAGGAGGGATCTAATAGGAAAACCGACGAAATACGTCGATGGACAAGTGTCCATCAGACGAACACCAGCCAAGACAACGAGCACTAGCAGAACAGCCACAAAGTTTATAATTTAATTATTTGGACATAGAATATTTTTCGTGTTAAATAAATACAAATAAACTATCATTATACCATCAACTTGTTATTTTAATTCAAAATACCATCAATATTGAGTTGAAGTGGTTGGCACGTTACAATATATATAATATAACTAATGTATGTTATTAGTTATATGTGGTTATAATGTTATATCATGCGCTTCATATTATTTCAATTAGCCATTGCCCATTAGGGCGCCTCTATATACTCTATGGTCAGTGGTCACAGGGTAACTCCAGCTAGCCATGCGCGGCATTCTAGTAGTTCTAGCATGCGTATAAACGTAAAGTCGAAAACATTGGAAGGCCATAACTTCGAAACTAAGTGAGAGCGACAAATTCTGATTGCACCATCGCTCTAAACTCGATGAGTTACATAAGTTTCGATAAAAAAATTCAAAATGGCGAGGGGGAGCTAAACTGCAATTATGCCAAAAAAAATATTATTCCTAATACATTTTGTATAATAAATGAAATGTTTTGCCAACCCACAAAATGGCAGCCGTCAACAGCTGAGCTTCACTTATAACAATGTAAATTGTAATAATTGTATACACGGACAATTATTCCTAATATTCCTTATCTAGTGTAGTATAGAGTAGAGTACCGGGTAGAGTACCCCTATCCCTAGAACCATGAAGACTAGAGATAAGGAGGCCAAATTCTACCACAAAAAACGTCCCGTAAAACATAGCGCACTAATTTCTCCATCAGTTTGCGTGGCGGTCAAATCCGAGGCTGGCTCGGAGTATAATTAACCCCTATTAGATAGGGACATACTCGACTTTATTACATTTAAAAAATTATAATTAAAAAAATAATAATCGTATTTAAATTAAAATTACACCATCGTATTCAGCGCAAATTTATCTTTACGTTTACATAATTATTATATAGAATTAGGTATTTTACAATATAATTTATAGTAATTTTATACATATTTACATTTATACTGGTGCATATTATTTTCTAGTTTGACGATACCGATTGATTACATCAAATTGAGGAATTATTGATAAAAAGCTTAAAGTAACTTTAAGCACTTAAAGTTTTCGATATTTTTACGTGTTATGTTCTTCATTTTTTAAAATTAAATTAAATTAAGATTTAGATAAAAATAGATAAAAATGAGTCGAAATTGTTATGCCCCTGGGTGTTCAACTGGCAATTCTAAAGAAAAAAAATATAATTTGTTAAATGGCATTCGAAATAAAAGTATATTTAAAGCACCAAAGGTAAGTAATTGTATTATTTATACAAACACCCATAATAATATCCATATTATTTTTAGGACCCTGAGCTTTTAAATAAATGGGCCAAAGCGATCCCAAGAAAAGATAAGGTACTTACACCAAATTGTGGAGTATGTGAATTACATTTTTTAGAAGGTGATATTGAAAAATATTATGAAATAAAGCTCCCTTGTGGTAAAGTTGATAAAATAGAAAAAGGAAAGCCTACGGTGAAATATAAAGCTATACCTACAATCTTTCCCAATCTACCATCTTATTTATCTACTGCCCCAGCAAATAAAAGAAAGTCCCCACAAAAAAAACCTGATAATTTTATTTGTACAAAGAGACCCAAGCTCCAATTGTTGGCTATAGATTCTACCAAAGCAACAGGAAATACTCAGGTACAATATTCTGAAACATCAAGTTTAAACTTTAAGTTACTACTGGACCTTAGAGATAAAATACATAAACCTGACAATAAATGGACATGTGGCTTACTACCAAACCACATTTATTATGTACGTTGGGAATTAGGGTCAGAAAAAAAAATTACTATAGATGAAAATTTAAAAATCCAGGTAATATTTTAAAAAAATACTGTACCTTATTAATTTTTTAATTAATTAATCATTTTGATGACTATATTTAGTCATACCTGTATATCTACATATTAAGTAGGTATACCTATTTGATTGCTAATGCTAGTTATGTAGGTAGTAATATTATTAGTGGTGGGTTGAACTGCTTCGACATTTACATTTTAAGTTCGACCCACCTTTAAAAATAATAGATCCCTATTATGTTTAATCCAACTAGCAAAGAAAAAACAAAAAAAAACAGGAAAGTATCTAAACTGTAAATAATAATAAAAATTATATTGTAAAATAATAATATATAATAATTATGTAAACGTGAAGGTTTACATTTTTTTAAAATTTTTTTTTTCTATTTATATGTACATATATTACGTAAATATAGAACATTCTTAAAGATAAATTTGCGCTGAATACGATGGTGTAATTCTAATTTAAATACGATTATTATTTTTTTAATTATAATTTTTTAAATGTAATAAAGTCGAGTATGTCCCTATCTAATACGGGTTAATTATACTCCGAGCCAGCCTCGGATTTGACCGCCACGCAGACTGGTGGAGAAATTAGTGTGCGATGTCTTATAGAACCAATTTTTGTGCAGGCGGCCAGCAGAGTTTGGCAGGAGCGTCTAAACACAGAACTGAACCGTGACCGTTCTGCGCATGCGCTAGTGACATATCATACATTGAAGTCTCTTATCTGTTATCTTGTTATCAGGTTATCTGAAAAGAATAATATTTTAATAATAATTGATATACCGTAACGATATACCATGATGTTGGTCTGTTTGCATACATTCGTTTAAAATATACCACAGAGTCTTTAGTTTCAGGATCATTCATCATTTCAATAATAAATAAGCTCATATGATACACTAGAAAAGTGCATTATTTCTTCTTTTATACACATTCCATGTTGTGTATTTAAATGTTCAATAAGCATTTTTTTTTTTTTTAAATGTTTTGTCCTTACAAGATAACATTTGGATAACACTTTTTTTTTGTTTCACTAATTACATTGTGTTTATTTAAATGATGTCTTGTCAATGAAGACTTGGTCGAAAATTCTTCTTTGCATATATCACAATTAATCGCTATTTTGAACATAAAGTTAAAATAAAATAGGAAACTATTTTTTTGTTTATTACTGTATACTGTATACTTGATCAAAGTTGCCTACCATTATGGTATGATTGTATCTTTCATGTAATTATATATAGCTATTTATAAAACTTTTATTAGGGCAATTTTAGTACTGTAAATAAAAGATAAATACAAGATCCAATAAAAATATTGTATGTAATAATATGTTTAAGATTACCATGATGTTATAAGAATTGAAAATAATCTAATATTATTTTACAAGATTAATTTCTACAATATTGTATATTAGTATTAATACTACCATTCATATTTTTTTATGTAGGTAAACAGTGATAATATGTTTTATGAGAAATAATAAAAAATGCCTAATTTTTATTTATAATTTATATATATATTATTTTTTTTATTCTTTGATTATCTAGAAAGGATATAAAAGGTCAAGAAAGTACGAAATATAAATCTTATATAAAATAATATTTTATTATGCACTTTAGTTAAAACATTTGTAATAAGCCTGGATGCTTGGTACCTACTATCGTAGTACTGACAGTAGATAAGTGGCAACCAAGTTATTATAATTGCAGGTCGCAGACACTTTATTTGATGTTGTAGTCGTGGTAGATAATGAATGAATAGACAGATGTAATATATTGTGAATTTTTATTATAATGTTCGATAATTTTCTAAGTCCAAATAATATTCTACAGAGTGGCGTGAAGGTGCTTGCACTAATGGGTAGTAGTACACGTCTGAATACAGGCCGATTCGGGCTTCCTTATATATGAGGTTCCCCGTACCCCTTGCCTACATATGCGATATCTCCGTTCTCACGGATGTCACTCGTATAGTCACCATTCTAGCCCACGCATTTGACGATTGAATATTTTATCTGATTGAATGTATTACATTATAATTTAAAAAATAAGAGCAGACAGCGTCCAATCATCCATTGCATGTTGTCTGGAATATCGTTGTTGACATTGACATTAATTGCTCAATTTACAGAGAGTTTCGTTGCCATCTTACACTATTCTAAAGAAAAATAATACAATTTTACATTATCTTTTATCCAAACATCAATACACATTATTTATTGAATAAGATTCCAGCTACAACAGTATTATATTATACAAAATTAACATTATAACAGAAAGAATTGGTCACCTCCAAGCCAATGGCTGTGTGGAGATGAGAGTTCTAATAAACTAAAATAAATACCTTTCTGAAGCATGCATGAAAATTGTTTGTACATTCAAAGAGATATTAGTTTAACTATAGTAAAGTAGATCAATAAATGAATATAAAATAATCTTAACTAATGTCGACTTAATCAATAAATTATATTATATACTATACTTAATTTTATTACATCAATGTATGTATCCAAATGCTCTTCTACCACAAGAGTTTAAAATGTATTATTTTATAATATTATAAGATTACTTTAGTAAAATCAATTAAACTTAATTAAACGATTATTAAATAGTTCTAATTACTAATTAAATTACTCATTGAGTTGCAAGCAACTTGTACAGATAACCTGATAACAGATAAGAGACTTCAATTTATGATATGTCATTAGCGCATGCGCAGAACGGTCTCGGTTCAGTTCTGTGTTTAGACCATAGAGTATATAGAGGAGCCCTATTGAAATAATATGAAGCGGAAATGGAAACAAAACAGTGTAGGCAAACTATAGAAAATATTTTATTGTATATGAACTATAATACAATATTTATTGTAATTTCATTATATTACTCATTATTATTGCTCAATTATATCATATTGTTCTATGGTTATATTAACCTTTATTTATAACTATCAATATAATATTAATTATTATAATATTACTGAACTGAACTTGATTTGCACAAATACGTAAATACTATTATAATATGTTATGGGAGGGTAGTAAGTTTTTGGTGAGGAAATTATCAGTACTATCAATACTTAAATTATTGTAACACACCAGCATCTTAGGTTTGTTCTTAAAATAGTTTCTGAGTAGAAAGTATTATAACATATTCAAAATATTACATTGCTGGGATTTACGAAAAGTTGAAAATTAGCGCTATCTATCAGTTGCGTTGTTAGTTATTGGAAACCAAATCCGACATGTTTTGCTTCACATAATTCATAATACTTATTCTGATAGGGCATCTCTATATACTCTATGGTTTAGACGCTCCTAGTTTGGCCTCCTTATCTCTAGTCTTCATGTTTGTATTATTTGTATCATGATAAAGTTTTCTTTATCATGATTTGTATAAAGTTTTCTTTATCATGATTTGTATTACAATTATTAATTATCTTGCGTAAACGTATTTTTTTTTTTCAAATAATTACTTATATTTTTTCTGAGTGAAGAAGATAGTGTACTAAATAATAAATACAAAATATAAATCTTATCCTGTATGGCTGTTTCGGACATAATTTCAATTATTTTAAGAATAGGTACGTGAGTTTCTTTTTCATATTTTGTTTCTTCTCTTATGCTCTAAATTATTATATCTTAATCACAGTTAAAACCCTTTGATACATTTCCAAGAATGATACTATTAGTTACATATATTTGTATTTTTTTTCTAAGATATTCATAACTATAGGCATCATACTATTATAGGCAACTTTAGGCACCTACAAATATATTATGTACTCATTAAGTGACGATTGATGAGTTAGTATAGGGAGGAACTGTTTGTACCGAAATTTTACTTCCATTTAACAGGGTGTGTTTAGGATAGACAAAAATTTTGCTTGTTATTTTTGTTGATATTATAATATATATTATCTTATTTTGGTAACAGTTTGTAAAATTGAAAAAATTTATAGGTATAGGTATTATAATAGTATGTAGGTAGAGACAAAATTACTATTACCGAATTTACATGAATAGTTATTTAATTAACATAACCTAATGTATAATTTTATTATTCAATCTAGATATTTTAATTTTTTTATATTGTATCCATAATTTATGCAGTAGGTATGTAGTCTTTTTGAATTGCTTAATTTATATATATCTACTACCTACATTAAATTTATTATTTTAAATGTGAGATTTATAGTGATAATAGTTTGAACTTGGATTACTTGGATGTTAATTACTTGAAATATATTTGGATAAGGTTTTGGAGGTGTATAATATTACAATTAATTAATTATTAGTCATTATTATATTGCTAGGTACATTGTTTTTTTAAGATATTTACATATACACCGGCCCACTAGAGTCCATACGTAAACCGCGCATTGATATATTAATACGTGACGTCTGTTTTCTCCCACCATGATGTCATTCCCCCACTATTTGGCAACATGCAAATGCACAGCAACGGATGCGTTTGGACATATGGACTCTCGTGGACCGGAGTATATATAAATGTGCTAAAGTTTAATAAGTGGCCCAAACTCATTGCTCTTATTAATATACCTGATTAAGCTGCATGCATTATGCCAAACTATTTAAATTTATTATGTAGTTATAATAGTATCCTTAGTATACATAGGACTAGTAGATATTTTATAATATATTAAAAGTTATACTGTTAAACTTGAATTATTTGTTCTAGGAAAAACAGCATAACATTCAAGATGAGTATTTTTAATCTTGAAAAAATGGTGGGAACCATTGATAAACTTAGTACCTCTCTAGATGTAATGTTATGTTGCAAAGATAGTGAAGGTGGACAAGAAATATTAGAAACATGTGAACAATTGGATAGTTTAATTATGTCATTTGACGATCAGATTAGTATTCTCAAAGATGCTCTGATCAAAGAGAAAAATGCTCGTCAATCGGTTAGTTAATTTTAATAATAATATTTAATATACCTTTTTGGGCGCTAATCCATTTGTGGCCTACTGGAAAAAAATTTGAAATAACAAAATTTGACCATATTTTAAAGAGGTACCTATAATAAAATATTTAAAATGTATATAATTTTGTACCGATTTTAACGGTTTTTTTTTACGAGAACACGATAATGGCCCAGATAATGGATTACACACACTAAGGTTCATTTACTACTCACACAATGACAAATATTTGCCAGTAATATTTTTGCACAATTTCCAAAATTTTACTTCTTAAAATATTCTATGCTCCAACAGCCTTAATAGCACGTTTTTTTGTTGTTGTGACATGGTATTTTTTTTAGTCATTTCAGAGACAGTTGGATGAATTGAAAACAATTGAGGAAAGATGTAACCACATGATAGTTTTTACCCAATTAAATACTGAACTTGAAACTCAGCAGTATAATCAAAATCATGAAATAAAAGAATATAGAGGAAATAATTCAACTAATATGGCTAACATTTCAATGTCACCTGTACCAAAGTGGAAAGATGGTCATTCTCTATCTGAGAACACTATACACCATACTACTATGTCAAATGGTACAATAATGAGTAACAGTATGATGGGACAGTCTTTAAAATCTCAGGCTGCTAAACAAGTTCTTGATATTCCACTTCTAAAATCTATTAACAACGATGAAATGGATTCTGTTCCAAAGTAAGAACTTTAGTCAGAATATGTATTTCCCATGTATTATCTCTATCTTTCAAAGATATAATAAAACAAATTTATATTCAGTAGGATCCATTTTATATTGTTAATTGTAATTTAAAGATGAATACCTATTATCAAATATAAAGTTAATAATATTGTACAGGCATTTTGTAAGGTTTTGTTAATATTTCAAATTGTTATAACTCACTTTAAACTTAAAATTAAAATAAAATCCTACAAGATGAACTGAATAATATTCTTACTTTTAAATTTGATGTAAGGTAGAATTGAATTCACTATAATATTGAAATCATCAACACATAATGGATTCTTCTGCATAAAATGTGTTACCTATATTATACATTTGTATGATTGCAACATCACATGCAGGTGTTGCCTACTTATTCAGAAATTATTTTGCATGGTGACTTTTTGTATAAAAATGTAGATAGTCTGTATTTAATATTTATTACGTACTCTAATAATAACAAAATCAAAACTGTTTTGTGTACAAGTTAAATACAGTGAAATTGTGAAACATACCTTCCCTAATGCCTCTAAATAGCAGACACCTCTAAATGGTAGACGTTGTTTTCAAAATAAACTACAGTGAAACTTACATATTACAATGTCTTTTTGGGCAAAAATAAAATAGTATTATAATGAATTTCATTAAATAGAATTGAATAAATTTGGTTCTAATTTGGTTTGGTTTTCAAAAATATTTTGTTAAACAGAAAATTTTGTTTTATTGATTTTTCACTGTATAAACATTCTATAAAGAAAAAATGTTATCGACTAAGTGTCTGGTATTTAGAGGTTTCACTGTACTATTGTTATTATCAATATTATTATTTTTGTTTTATTATTTATACAGTTTATCATACTTTATTTAGGTACATGAAAGGTCGTTTAACTTCATTAAATGTGAATGTTGTGATTGATGGTATTAATATTGCATTAGAAAATAAATATGAAATTTTGCAAAAGCCAAGAAACTTATTAAAAAAAAAAGATCAAGATATTTACAACACGTGGAAAATTCAGCAAAATGATGTTGGACAAGGTATGAACAAATAAATAATAATGGTCATAAAGAATAAACTATAACTTATCATTTTTTTTTTAAGGTCAATACTTTGTAACTGCTGATGATATTTCTAGATTTGGTGAGACAAAAGTGGATAAAACTACATTAAACATAATTCCCATATTAAGACATTTAAAACGATTAAAAGAATCTCGAACAGGTGGCTTTGTTTATTATTTACCATACTAGAACATTTATATTAGAAAGGAAGAAAAACAGTTAAATATACTTTAATTAACTGTTTAATGAATTTGTAATATTTTTAGTATTTACCTATAAAAGCGGACACTAAATATTAAATAATATAATGTATATCATAATGTATTATAATTTAAAGCTATACTTATTTTTATACCTACACATTTCTGATGATAATTTTTAATATATGATGTATTTTTTTTTTATATAAACTATTAAAGTAGCAAATACAGAAAACAGTATATTCTTCATGTTATATATTAATATATTATCAATATTCTTAAGTGACTTTTATTTGTATACATACAATTGTTTCAATAATGTATGCTGTGTCTTAGTGCAAGAAGGGCCAATGTCACATTTTGTCAAAATTGAGATTATTTGACCAATGTCGTTAAAATTTGTTAGTGTAATTTGTGTTAAAAGGGCCAGTGTCTCTTATTTTATATGACTAAATAAGATTTGACATTGGCCTTTTTGACAATAATCGATATAATATGGGCCTATGTCGATTGTCGACATTAGCCACATATTATCTATACCCACAACATTGGCCATTTCGAAAACAATTAATAAAGTTTATAAATGTAGAAGTTTTAACATTATGCTCAATTGAATATTATTATTAGGTTTTAATAAAAAAGTTCTTTAATTATTTTTAATTGTTTATTTTAAATTTTAGTTTTTGGCCAATTCCAAACCGAAGTAATATTTTTTTTCTTGGGTTCCAATGTCAAACTAAAACTTACATATTTATAGTTAAAAACAATATGAGAGTAATACAATGAAATAAAAATAAATTTAATAAGGTAACAGCATTTTTAGAGTTCCTACATACAATTTAAGATTTTTATGTACATTTTAAAAATTGGTCAATTTAATATTTTAAATTCCTAAACATTGTCAAAATATGATATTGGCCCTTCTTTAAAAAATATTTGTTACCCATATTAATTAAGGTGTTTTGTCTGAGCAACACTTGAACCTTATGCGTGTAACCTCTGGACATGTTCATATGAGGGTTCACATCAGGCGGCATTTGCCTGACGCATTGTGACAGCGATTTTCGGAATACATTCAAATGATCATTTGCTACTCACCCGAAGACATAGTTTAAATGTACATGTCATATGTATTGCCTAAATATTACTCCTTAAAACATGATACCCTAGCCCCCTTAGTATGATGAACTTTTATGTTTATAAAAATCCATATTTTGTTTGTATTATTTTTGTATATGGAACTTTTCATTTTTATTAGACTGAGCCATTTCTATGAGTCTATTGGGATAGGACAGGCCTGTCAGGAATCATCGAGAATATCAATAATATCATCTAGATGTAGCTACACCTACGCTGTTACACTTCACCTATTGTTCATACGCAAGATACAGATACTTTTTATTTTTAAATTTGTTGATAGTTTTTGAAATAATGAGCATAAAATTTAAGCGTAAGACATAAATTCAATTGATTTTAAGATATTTAGTAGTTTATCCATAAAATAAAATATTACTTTAAATTTTTGTTGAGGGAAATTTTCTATTTATATCTAATATTTAAAAATCAGGTAAGTGGATGTCATTCTGCTGTACAGTAGGTTACAAGTGGGCAGTCCTGTAAAGAATACTTTTGAAAAGTACTTGAGTAAGTACTCAAATACATTTTTTTTTAAGTATTTAAGATACTACTCAAATACTTTAATTGTATAGTATTTCAAATACTCCTCAAATACTTTAAAAAAGTATTTGGAATACTTTTCAAATACTTTTGGAATACTTTTCAAAAACTTTTGGTTTTTAAAGTGGGTTTCTAATTATTGTAATATAGACACATAGGTAGTAAATTTATAATCATTTTTATTTATTATTTATTAAATAAATGTTTATTACATTTTTATTTTTTTAATTTTACATGAAATTTACAATCTGTTCTTAACTAGAACAATAAGCAAATGTGCATAGGGTATTTGCGTATGATTTTTTTTTGAGGGAAGAAACCACCCATTGGCGATACTACCTATTTTGTGTTCTTAATTCATTCTAAAATTTCTAAAATTATTTCGAATAAAAATAAAATGTTCGAAATAAAAAACCAAAGTATTCAATACCAAAAAGTATTTAATACAAAAAAAAGTATTTAAAATACCATTCAAAATACTTCATGCTGAAAGTATTTAAAAAGTTATTCAATACTTAAAAAAGTATTTGAATACTTTTACTCAAATACTTTTACTCAAATACTTTACAGGACTGCAAGTGGGGCACAGTAAATGGATGGTATTCAATTAGAATTCAATGATATAATATCATTGTACAAGAAAAACGATTCTGAGCGAAGACGGTCAGTCAGCCTATGATATTAGTATATTAGTATATTACTAGTAGGTAACAACTAATAAGTATACAGCACGATTAAAGATAGTATTCTATCTTTAATCGTGGTATACAGTGTCCCTCGAGTATTTACCAATGAAGATATAAACTGAGATAATACATTTATCATAAATCTGTTTTTTTTATTAGTCTAACAGAGACAAGAACTACATATATTTTATTTTTTAATTCAATTACATTTTTTGGTATTTTTAAATATTTTTATCCTTATACTTTTTTAAGTTTTTTACTTCTTTGAATGACAAAATTGAGTTTTAATTTCATATAGCAAAGAAGATTATTTTTTTAAGTATTTTTATACATAAAAATCGAATTTATGACCAGTAGTTTATGAGATAACTATTAACTTATATGTATTTAAAATTTTGACAAGCAGAGTGTTGGACAAACATTTTGCGGGGTAACCCCGTACCACTCCACTCCGCCAATCTAATCAGCTCTAAATACTTATAAGTTATAACTCATAAACTACTAGCCCTAAATTCTATTTTTATGGATAAAAATACTAAGAAAAATAATCTTCTTTAGAATATGAAATTAAAACTCTGCTGTCATTTAAAAATGTAAAAAAGTAAAAAAAATATTCAAAAATAAAATTTGATAATAAAAACGTTGTTTTTTTAACAACTTGAAACTATGTAAAAAAATATTTTCAAAAACATTAATACTTTTTGAAATAATGAGTGTTTCATAATAAAAGAGTAACACTGTAGATAAAAAAAAAATAAAAAATTGTAAACTGAAAATGGCGTAAACAGTTCAAAACAAATCCAAATATTTTTAAAATTGTATTGTGTATAGAAAATTATAACATAAATAATCAGTGAACATTTCATGTATTTATACGGTCGTCTGTCCTTAGTTACACCAAAAACCGAAATTGGTTTTGTCGAAAACCAAAATTTCCATGTCAAAATCTTCATTTTTCGGCGCTTTTGAACACCTAAAGGGTTTTTTTAGATTCTGAGTGAAACGATGAATGTATTGATTTTACAATGATGTGTGTTTTTTTATTTTTTTATTTTTTTATTTTTTTTTTGTATCTGTGTACACGATAAGTAGTCGAAATAATGCTTCGATTTTCGACTTCAGTATCTTGTTCGATTGGAAAGTGAATATCGTTGGTGCATTGGGGAGGTCAAAATTTAAATTTCCCAGTAGTTTTCAAGAGCGCCGGGAAAAACAACATAAAAATTAAGGAAAAACGGGAATTTTTACACAAAATTGATTTTCCAAAAAATCGATTTTGGTTGTTGGTGTAACTCTAAAACAAATGAACGTATATACATGAAATTTTCACTGGTTGTTTATATTTGCATTTTCTATACACGATAAAATTTTCAAAATATTTTGATTTATTTTGAACTGTTTAGGGACATTTTCATTTTCCATTTTTTTTTAGTTTTTTTTCTAAAAATTTCAATAAAATTTTATTTGTTGGTTGCGAAAGCTTGAAAATTTAATAGAAGGCTCCTAATATGTTGTTTCAAAGGCAGATGAAAAATATTAAAAATCCTTAGTCACAATTTTTTTTTATAAGCATTTAAAGTTCAAAAATTGACAATATATGGAAAAATCACGAAAATTAGCAAATTATTTTGAGTTAAGAATTCGTAAAAATTTTTCTTTTTAAATCTAAGATTTGAAAATCTAATTCAAGATTACTCATAAGATTGTCTACCTTTATCAATAAAAAAATTTCTACCGGAAAGTCAAATTAAATTTTTATGAGCGTTTGAAATTCAAATTTTTACAACATTGGATATTCACTCGATTTCTCATGTGGCAATTTCCTTTTTTTGTTGTAATTAAAAAACGAATTACTGTAGATACATGAAAATTTCACTGAATGTTTATATTAGCATTTCCTATACACCCTACAATTTTGAAAATATTTTGACACTTTTTGAGCCGTTTACGGACATTTTCAGTTTTCAATTTTTTTAGTTTTTTTTTTCTATAAATATCAATTAAGTTTTATCTGTTGGGCCAAAAAGTGTAAAAATTTAATACAAGGCTCCTGATATATTGTTACAATATCAGTTGAAAAATATTAAAAATACATAGGCACAATTTTTTTTATAAGCATTTTAACATCGAATTTTGATAGAATTTTTCAAAATCTCGAAAATTATTAATCATCGTAATTAATAAATTATAAAATGTTCAGTTTTTATAGCTAAGGATTGAAAATTTAAAACAAGATTCCATGTAAGTAGTTAATTCTCTTACCGAAAAATCTAAAAAATATACAATCACAGTTTACTTTTATAGTAATTTTATGTTCAAATTTGGACGAAATTACATATTAAAAAACCTAGTTATTTTGTTGTGATTATATAATATTATTCATGGGTACCTACTTGAAACTTCTAAAGTGTACTATTATATATCTATGATAGTATCAGGGTTTGTTATTGATGTTGATGTATAACATGTTATAAGTACCTAATGGATATTGTGATAATGTGATATGATTAATTTGGAATTTATTATAAGTCAATTTTTATTTTAATACCATAGATATGTATATAATTTGTCTTAAACCTAGACTGACATACCGTCTTCGCTCAGAATCGTTTTTCTTATACAATGATATTGTATCATTGAATTCAAATTTAATAGCATCCATTATACAGTGACCCACTTGTAACCTACTGTACAGCAGAGCGACATCCACTTACCCACCTTTTTAGTTTTGTTTTCCAAAATGTTGACCTCCCCAATACACCAACTAGATTCACTTTCCCGTCGAACAAGATACTGAAGTTGAAAATCAAACCATTATTGGCATTATTTCGATTACCTACTAATCGTGTACACATAGACCATAAATAAAAATAAAAAACACATATCATTATTGACTATTGTAAAATCAATACATTCATTGCTCCGCTCTGAATCTAAATTTTTATGGTACCTATTCTAACTCAAAATAATTTGCAAATTTTCGTGTTTTTTACGTTTATTGTGACTTTAAATGCTAATAAAAATAATGGTGACTGTATTTTTAATATTTTTCAACTGCTATTGTAAAAATATATGAGGAGCCTTGTATTAGGTACCTACATTTTTAAGCTTTTTGGACCAACGAATACAATTTTATTGACATATATAGAAAAAAAAACTAAAAAATTGGAAACTGAAAATGTCAGTAAACAGCTCAAAACAAACTTGTACCTATGGGCTATGGTATATAGAAAATGGCTGCTAAATATATAAACATATTCAGTGAACATTTCAGCCTTCAGGTACCTCTGTTCATTTGTTTTAGAGTAGGTACATTATGTATCCCCCCATACAAAAGTTATATATACGCCACTGGGTAGGTACATACCAAAAACCAAAATTGATTTTGTCGAACGTCGATTTTACGTACATCTTTGATCCGACCTTAAAAATTTTTTAAGGATTTTCCTGTAAGATATGTTTTTGCTCTAATAAATGCACCGGCTCCTACGCCCTTAATTTTTATTGTTGTTTTTCCCGGCGCTTTTGAAAACTACTGGGAACTTTTTACTTTTGATTTCCATAGTACCAACTGGATTCACTTTCCTAGTTTCCTCTCATAAAAGATACTGTTGAAGAAAATTTAAGTTTTTTCACTGTTCTAAAAGGTGATGACAGACCCAAATAAAATAATACACTCATTGTAAAATCACTATTCACTACATTCATAGCTCCGCTCAGTCGCTCAGAATCTAAAATCGAAATATTTAAGAAGGGTAGGTAAAGTGCATTTGTTCTTTAGGTATTTATATAGATGCTATTGGTATATTATACCATGATTAACCATACAATTATAAAATATTATAATCAATAATGTCATTAATCATTACCTATAAATTATAATATTATGGTCATTACTTCAATTCCTATTGTTCTATGATCAAACTTTGTAGTTGTAAAGTCTTGAAAAAATTTATAAATATGTATGTAAATTCTGGCCACACTGTATAATAATTAATGAGGTGGTATTATTTTCGTTATCATTGCTGATAGAAAAAAAAATCATAATAAATAATAATATAAATAATTGAAGATAAGACATTAAACTTCAAACATTGTCAACTTAGGAATATGTATTGTTCAATAATTTGTATTATGGAATGTTTAAATAATTGATGTATATTAAATATTAATCAACTTCCAAATTTAGGTTAAGGCTGGAATCATAATTAGCATAGAACCATAAACAAATAATTTATTTAGCCATGTGGAAATGCCATAAATGTGGCAAACCAGTGTACTTTGGTAAGTTTTGAATTTCCATTTTAAAAAACAGTACCTACATAACTATGTGTGATTTCTCTTACTTAGCGGAACGCATGCAATCATTAGGCTATGACTGGCACCCAGAATGTCTACGATGTGAAGAATGTAGTAAGCGATTGAACCCCGGACAGCATGCAGAGGTATGGCGAAGAACAAAAAAAATCATTTTACAGTTATTATCGGTTAATATGTTAATATCAATATACTGTTATGAATTTTTTATTAGCATAAAGGTGTCCCTTACTGTCATGTGCCTTGTTATGGTGTGTTATTCGGACCTCAATTATATGGCCATGGTACCAGAGTGGAGTCTCATACCAGTTTTGGTAGAGTCGAAAACAAATATCCGTTCGGGCCAAATGTTGAAAGGTCATATAATAATTAATTTATATGTTCTGATAATTGATAATTGTAATAATCTAATTCTTATAGAATTTTGATTTTTCTTTATTATAGGTCCGAGTTGGATGAAAAACTCAAAATGTACAACAAATATTATGAAGGACGTAGTGGAGAGATTCGTAGCCGTGAGGTAAATTATTTGAAAATGTTTCTATTTTTTTTTTTAGAGAATTTGTGTATTAATAGAATTTATTTGTATAGGTAAATGGTCGTCCTATTCTAGAAGGGGCATTAAGAATCTATTGGGCTGTGACTGACATGATTCATCTGAAAGAAGACGATGACCAAAGAATCAAAAATAGAATCCTTAGAGAAAATGATGTGCCACTAATGGTGAAGCAGTGTAGTTTTTAATTGCAATGTAATATAATGTCTTGTTCTATATTTAAATGGATTTTCAGAAACTACAAAGTAAATATGTAACTAATAATTCAAAAAATGATCAACATCAAAATGGAAACAACTCCTTAAGCAAATTTAATACATTACCAAATAACTTAAATCATAACGTTGTTGAAGATGGCTTTAGTGAATTTTTGAAAGTAATTCAATTTTGCAGATAAATAATAACTTTTTTTGGTATTTAAGAGGATGTGATACCCACATATCTCTTTCTTTTATACCCAATATTGATAATATACATTTACGTTCAAAATCTATTATTTTCATGTAGTGGCAAATTTATTGTTGAAATAATTATGGTCAGAAAAAACATATAAAGTGCTTTGTAAAACTTATCTGTATCATAAGCTGTGACATACCTACTTTTTACAAAACCTTTTTGCTATTACTTATGAAAGCCCCAGAACAAAATATAAGTGGGCCTATAAAATTACCATTAGATTTGCCACTGGGTTAATTCACATGTAAGACACAGTCAATAATCAAAATCACATCCACTTAATAAACCTTTCTTATTCTATTATGCCAAATATAATATGTAAAGTAGATTTGAAACAAACTGAAATTAGTTAAAGGAGCAAAAAACACAAACAATAAGTTTTTTAATTTGAAAGAATGCTCAATTATAAGAATAATGGTATGGGTTTTACGCTTCATCCTCACATTATTCAAAGAGTTATGAGGAATTGTAAAAATACGCATGACGTCATTAGGACAGGCTCGTGGTAATCGCCTATCTTAAACGTGTAAATGTTACTCACTTCACACAATAATTTACCCAACTTTAAAGTATATTTTCTAATTTTTGTTATTAGTATGTGGTGTGTTTTTATGTGCTGAAAGCGTTAGTGAAACCAGAATTTTTCTTGAGTATTTATTTGTTTTTTAAATATTTAAAATGTGTATTATATAAATCGATGCACTGCGCCTTTATAACTACAATAATAATATAATGTTCGTTACAAAAATCTCTTTAATATATATAAAAAAAAAAAAAAACCAAATGTTATATTGTAATTCTGATATTCTTAGCACAAAAAATCACATATTTCTAAACAAATCAAACATAAAAAATAAAATTAGGTTAGTAAATCATTGTGTAAAACGAGCAACTTTTATTCATGTAAAATAGGCGATTATGCTGAACCCTGCTCAGTGACATCACAGTCTTATTCTATATATTATACCAATATCTCCTTAAATACAATTTATTTTTTGGATTGGATTTTGACAAAATTGTTTTTATTAGTTCTGACTACAATGATTTAGTGTTTAATAATAATTTGAAGAAACATTTTTTTTTGTGTTGTGTCCTCCTTTAAGGGAATTGGAAACGCGTAGTGTAAAGTTGTCTGTATAATCAATATTTTAATAATGCTAAATTATTTTCATTCCAACATACTGATAAATTCAAATATTCAATATAAAATATTAAAAATATATTAAATTATTAACGTTTACGTGTTAATATGTTTGCTTTGGAACCTATGAACAACTTTTCTTTTGTTTATTTGAAGAAATGTAATTTACTGTCAAACATTTGTAAATTTTGATATGTGTAGACCAAATTTATTAAGAGGACACCATACCCACATTATATGTTGTCTCCATCTTAAACATCTTAAACATACAGCTTCATAAATTTGAGTTCAATAGTTCCAATTTTGTGTTATCATTAATATTAGAGTGAATTGACCTATTATCAAACTTAAAGTTAAGAACATTATCTGTGTCCTCTTGTTGTTTTTTTTAAACACTATTTTAATTTTAAAGCGAGTTATGTTTAATAAAATATATATTATACCATATTATATATATTAATATATTATACCATAAAATAAATAATATTGTAAAAATCAACGAGAGAACGCAGATATTGTTCTTAAAAAATTAAAGTTAAAATTCTCTAATATTATAGGCCAAAGCTTTCAACACAGAATTAAAAAAGCTGAACGAAAATGTATTATGCAGAACACGTCTTGTAAGATAGAGACATCACATTCATATGTGATGTATTTTTAAAGGTTATTTGTAGAACTAAAGATAAGATTAAGAATGTAAATATATTATAAACCTTCTTATTGTATAAATTAGATCAATCATCATATTAAGATGGAAATGGGTCTTTTTAGTAAGAAAAACTGTTTGTTTCAAATCTCCTTATGTTAAAATATTTTATTTATTAATCTGTAATAAATTACATAGGTAGAAAGAGAAGTTGTTGACGATGAAAAAGTATGTAGTACAAAAGCTGATATAGAAGCTCTAGTTCCAGATAAAAATGATGAATATTCAGAAAATTTTGAATCTCAGTTAGAAAAAGAGACTGCTGATAAGTGTTTACTGAGGAGTCGTTCATTGGATGATGATACCAGTGACAATGAATACAATGATGAATCATTATCTGACCATCAAGATGAATTTGTAAATAATGTTAAAATGCGTCGAAAATCTGGATCAACAGCTATCAAAAGAAGGCATGCTATATGATACATGATACATATATTGAACTATTTTATATTTAAATGTATATTATTTTTGTTTACATTTTAGAACTGGAAGATTAAATGGAAAGAATAGAACAAAATTAAAACGCAGATGTTCAATTAATGGTCATTTCTATAATCGTGAAACAAGTTTTTTCACACCGCCATATGGTAGCCAAATGTCTGTTTGGGTAACATCATTGGTTACAACACCAGAAGTTATTAACTTGATGTTAGACAAGTACAAAGTAGATGGGAAAGCATATCAATTTTCATTGTTTCTTGTATTTGATAATGGAGGTAAATACCTGAAAAGTATTGTCAAATTTATTACCTGATAACTTAGTTTAAAATGTAATTATAGAACGTCGTAAATTATTGGATGATGAATATCCACTGGTTGTAAGATTAATTCAAGGGCCACATGAAGATGTTTCTAGATTATATTTGATGGAAAGTCGAACCACAGATGAAATTAGTTGTGACGTGGCTCAATTTCTTAATTTTAGTTTACCAGAATGTAAAGCTATTCTGGCTGGTTATGATGCTGAAGAAGAGAAACATATTATTGCAGTACAAGCAAAGTAAAATATTTTCTATTGGTATTCTAGATCTTCACAGGCTGATAGGCCATTAGACCCTATATTATATTTTCATAAAATGTTAGCCCATACCATGGCCCTTGCTGTTCATTAGTATACTATCTATGCACACTATTTAAGTTAAAAGTACTTCTCGGCAGTTAGTTTTTCCCTCAAGACTGAAGCAGATGAAAATCTGTTGTCTCCTAGAAGTACTTTTATATAATATTATGATACCCTTGAAAAGTTTGAAAAAATTGTATGTATAATTTTTTTTTAGATATGAAGAGATGAGGAGAAGAATCAAACAACGTATGGAACAGTTAAAGGTGCGACTTTAACTACTAGTAATAAGTTTTTAATTTTATGTTGCATTTCTTTTATATTAATGCACTATCTTATATAAAGGTACATTTTTTTTACATTTATCGACTCAAATAATAAAAAAAAAATATATAAAAATATTGTTGTAGTGTTTAGTTTTCTATTATTATGTATACTTAATTATAATAAGACTGCTCGCATTGATCTATTATTTCCATCAATATTTTCAAGATAACTTTTTGTAGAATCAACATTGTGAGCTATATTAGAGTTATTATTAAATTGAAGGATGAAAATATTATTTGGTGTAGTTTTTAATTACTTTAAACGTTTTTTAATGTTAAAGTGAGATACACATTTAGTATATTATTTGTTTGGTACTTATTAGTTTATTACAGAATAATTAAGTACTGGATTAATGACATCTGGATAAAAGTAATTGGTAACACAAATGTATACCTCATGTTATATACTTATATACCACATTCCATATCTGGAATATCTGCACATAACCATCTTATAAAACACAATCAAACCAAATCTGGAGTGTCAAAATTTTAATTAATCTTAATATGTAAGCCTGTTTGCCTGCATGTAACCAAATAAAATTATTTTTTAATTTTTAAATTCTAATTGTTTTATGTTTAATTTTCTATAAAAAAATGTAATGTTACTAGTTGAAATTGTAGATACTCACGAACGTAATCCATCGGTCTTCTATGGTTTATGTAATTTTGTTTTAATTTATACTTTATTTTATTGTATCATTAAAAAAAAAAAAGGTGGGTAGGTAGTAAGTGCGTGTCGGTCTGCTGTATAGTAGCCAGTAGGTTACAAATGGGTCACTGTATAAATGTATAATGGATAGTATTAAATTTTAATTAAATGATTTAATATTATTGCATACAAAAAACGATTCTGAGCAGAGATTGTTTTTCAGTGTGGTTATTTTATATTATATTTATAATATTTTTATTACTTATTATTCATATGTAAGCCGGTACCTTGAATTAATATTATAAAATTACAACAAAATAATTAAAATCATTATTCCTGGAAATTTAATATATTATTTCGCCCTAATTTGAACACAAAATAACTATAAAAAAAAATCAGTTTTTTTCTTACGTGGGACCTTGTTTTAAATTTAATTGAGATTTATAAAAAAAAAACTATAAAAAAATTTTAAATTTAAAATGTCCGTAAACAGATCGAAAACAGTTAAAATATTTTGTAAATTTTATCAAGTATAGGAATTGATAAAATAAACATATTATATAAATTTCAAATGTCTGTGGTTACGCGTTTTTGAGTTACAACAAAATAAGAAAATCGTTACCTACTTGAGAAATTGAGTGAAAATCCAATGTTCTAAAAATATAAACTTCAAACGCTCATAAAAAATGTAATTTGACTTTCTTTTTTTTTTATTAAAGTTGACAAACTTATAATCTTGCGTATTACATTTTCAATCTTTGATTTAAAAGAATATTTTTTTTTAATTTCTTACTCAAAATAATTAGCACATTTTCGTGGTTTTTACGTATTATTCTACACCAAAAACCAAAATCGATTTTGCAGAATACCGATTTCGCGTAAAAATTCCAGGTTTTCCTTATTTTTTTTTTGTTTTTACCGGTGCTTTTGAAAACTACTGGGAATTTTTTAGTTTTGGTTTCCAAAGTTTAGACCTCCCCAAACACCAACTAGATTCAATTTCCCATCGAACAAGATACGCTGAAGTTGAAAATCAAAGAATTATTATTTATTTCGACTACCTACTTAATATGAACAAAGACACACAAAAAAATAAACACATTGTAAAATCAATACCTACATTCATCGTTCCGCTCAGAATCTAAAATATATTCAATATTAAATTTAATAAGGGCCACATAACCGTCTTTTATTTTCGGGAACTACAAAAATATTAGTCTTGTGAGTGCGGGGTTCCAGGGTTCCAGCATATAACTTAGATGACCAATGGACGGCTCTATATTATTAAAAAGACAACATCAATTGAATTATTAAATAGTATTACAATCATTATAATAATATAATACGTATGATAATTTTACTTATTTCATTTTAAGGGTTATTTATAATAACACTGTATATTATTTTACATTATTTCAGTGGCGTCATGGCAAGTATCAGTGAAATTTAGATTACTTTAAAGTATCATATTATAATGATTGTAATACTAGGTATATAATAATTCAGTTTAAAGTTTACACGTTGCATAAAACTTTAAAATAAAAAAAACTTCACTGATACTCGTCATCGATCAAAGTAGATAAGTTTATATGTTATAATAATTCTATTTTTTTTTCTTTGTACAATTAATAATATACCTTATTATACTTATTCAGTTTACCTGAAAATAAATGCAAAACAAACAGATGCGCTTGTCGGAAAATAAGTAAAAATGTAAAATGGTTATTATCATATTATAATGATTGTAGTTCTTAAAAGGCCCAAATGCTGTTAGGTAGTCCGCATGTAATAAGCCTGAAAAACAGCAGGCCGTTTGGAAAAATAATACCTAAGTATAGTTCGCAAATGGGCTACCCCATTGCAAATAGCCTACCTAGTCTTTTCGCAAAAAGTCTAATTTTTCAAATGGGCTACGACGTATACAACAACTAAATAGTCGTCATTATACTACAGTTGTGACCAATGTTGAAGTCGACCGCCATTTATAAAGCAGGCAATTTTTACATTTATTTTACATCTTATATTCATACATATAATAATATTATATACTCAATACTGTGATAATATTATTTTGTAAACATTACCTGCTTTGTAAATGGCGGCCGATTTCGATGATAAGAAAGAGACGGCCATCTAGTTGTTGTAGGTATATATCCATAAACATAAGTATTATAGTAGGTATTAATTATAATTTATAATCAATGCTAATATTAATAACCGGTGTAACAGGTGATTTTTACCCCGCCCCTCAGAAAAAAACCTAGGATATACTCGTATTTACCTGGGGTAATATTGCAATGGTGGTAAAACCATCCTAAGTTAAATTTACTCCCTGTAAAAATATACTAGGTTATTTATACCCCCTAAACCGAAATTTTTACCTTGGGGGGGGGGGGTAAATATGTATATCCTAGTATATATTCACCACGGGGGTAAAAATATTCCAGTGTAATTTTACGGGTGGTAAAAATATCGAAGGATATATTAACTATTTAAACCCCAGGGGATGTACAAATATCCTAGTATATATTTACTCCCGGTAACTATAACCTAGAATATATTTACCTGGAGATGTAAAAATTATTGAGGGTAATAGAATCCTATGACATCGGCATTGGTTGTTTCAGTATAGTCGTCCGCGTCGCGTCACTCGTCGTTTCGATTTCGATGAAATGATGTAACAAAATGGTATTATTTTAAACTAATTATGTTTTATGAAGGTTATTACTGTAAATATCTCCAAAATCGGTAGGTAATACTTGACGAATTTTAAGTACTTTTGTTTTTCGCCGCATATCGAATTGAGTGCTTAACGTTGAGCTACCTATACACATTTTATAATTATGTTTAAAAAATTAATCATTCCGAGCGGCTCGCTAGTACAGTAATTAGTATAACGGTAGTACGGTAATATACTACTGTAGGTACCTACCTACCTATAGTATCTTAGTTGGTGTAAATGTATTTTGTAATTATAATGCTCAGCCCCCCAGTAATTTCACAAAATTTCCAATTATGGGTACAACGGAATAATTCACCTGACCTATCATATTAAATTGACTAGGTACCTACTAAAAACCAAGTATAATATCCAGCCAAAACTGAAAATGTTATACATTTTTATCTATAAAGTAATTTGCAAACTGTTGAGATTATGACAAATTTTGTCAAATTTTAAAACTTTTAAATGCTTATAATAAAGACTGTGTCTCTAATATTTGTTAACTGTTATTATTTCAAGATTTTTGATCCTATCAAAAAAATTATATTGACATATATAAAAAAAAACCTAAAAAAAAAAAGGTGGGTAAGTGGAAGTCGCTCTGCTGTACTGTAGGTTACAAGTGGGTCACTGTGACACTGAATAATGGATGGTATTAAATTTGAATTCAATGATATAATATCATTGTATAAGAAAAACGATTCTGAGCGGAGACGGTATGTCAGTCTAGGTATAAGACATATTATATACTTTTCTATGGTATTAAATTATATGGAATTTATGAATAAATTCCTCAAAATATGCACAGTTTTATCATTGAGCATACTTCTTATTCCTTATACTATGGTAGATCGTATGGATAGGCCATAATATTTTGATTTTTCAGTTTCATATATCCTCGAATAATATTTTTAAATTACAACAAAAACAAAGATCGTTAATATTGATTTTAGTATGTAATTTCGTCCAAATTTGAATTTAAAATGTCTGTAAAAAATAACTGTGTACATATATTTTTTAGATTTTTTGGTTTCAATATGAAATATTTATGAGAATCTTTGTATTAAATTTGTAATCCTTAGCTGTAAAAACTGAACATTTTATAATTTATTAATTACAATGATTGATAATTTTCGAGATTTTGATAAATGTTGTCAAAATTCGATCTTTAAATGCTTAAAAAAAAAAATTGTGCCTGTGTATTTTTAATATTTTTCAATTGCTACTGTAACAATATATCAGGAGCCTTGTATTAAATTTTTACACTTTTTGGCCCAACAAATAAAACTTTATTGATATTTATAGAAAAAAAAACTAAAAAAATTGAAAACTGAAAATGTCCGTAAACAGCTCAAAAAGAGTCGAAATATTTTCAAAATTGTACTGTGTATAGTAAATGCTAATCTCAACATTCAGTGAAATTTTCATGTATCGATGTATCTACAGTTATTCGTTTTTGAATTACAACAAAATAAGGAAATCGCTACATGAGAAATCAAGTGAATATCCAATGTTGTAAAAATTTGAATTTCAAACGCTCGTAAAAATGTAATTTGACTTTCCGGTAGAGATTTTTTATTGATAAAGGTAGACAAACTTATGAGTAATCTTGTATTAGATTTTCAAATCTTAGATTTAAAAAGAAATATTTTTACGAATTCTTAACTCAAAATAATTTGCTAATTTTCGTGATTTTTCCATATTTTGTCAATTTTTGAACTTTAAATGCTTATAAAAAAAACTGTGACTAAGGATTTTTAATATTTTTCATCTGCCTTTGAAACAATATACTTGGAGTCTTCTATTAAATTTTCAAGCTTTTTTAATCAACAAATAAAATTTTATTGATATTTTTAGAAAAAAAACTAAAAAAAAAATAGAAAATGAAAATATCTCTAAACAGTTCAAAATAAATCAAAATATTTTGAAAATGTTATCGTATATAGAAAATGCAAATATAAACAACCAGTGAAATTTGCGTGTATCTACGGTCGTTTATTTTAATGTTACACGAAAAACCTAATTCAATTTTGTGAAAAATCGATTTTGCGTAAAAATTCCCGTTTTTCCTTAATTTTTCTTTTGTTTTTCTTGGCGCTTTTGAAAATTACTGGGAATTTTAAATTTTGACCTCCCCAATGCACCAACGATATTCACTTTCGAATCGAACAAGATACTGAAGTTGATAATAATCGAAGCATTATTTCGACTACTTATCGTGTCCACAGACACAAAAATAAAAAAAATAAAAAACACACATCATTGTGAAATCAATACATTCATCGTTCCACTCAGAATCTAAAATTTTAAATTGAATATGTCTGGAAATAGCTTATAAGATGGATCTACGGTTATTCGTTTTTTATTTACAACAAAATAAGAACGTTCCATAAGAATTCATTAATTTACGACTGAAATTTTTGTTTTTCCTGACGCTTTTGAATTACGAATTTGACCTCTCGAAAATACCTTTTAGGTTCACTTTCCCACCAAAAAAGATGTTGATCTTGAAAATTGAACATTATTCTACTAGCAAAAATGTTAGGACGTTAGGAACACACAGAAATAAAACACATTAGTTTAAAATCAATACATTTGTCGCTCTCTTCAGAATCTAAAATATCACCATCAGCCATGTCTCTAACAAATATTAATCCCTACCTAAAAACCGGTTCTTACTTCTTCCTTCTTAGTTCTTACTCATCCAATTATTTTGTTTGAGCATTATGCCATGTTTGTTTATTAATTTCCATATTCCATACATGTTTTTTGCGAGAGTTTACCTATAGTATTAGAATTAAAAAATAGGTACTAGTAATGAGTAGTACCTACTTAAATTTAATTGTTAATAACATTAGGCTTTTAATAATTCTCAAAATTAAAAAAATAAATGTTCATAATGATAAATACATAAATGAAAATAATAAACGTTTAGGTCACCTATAAATAAATAAATTGATTAATAATTCCTAATATCAATATTATTAGCTATTATGATTTACAATTATCTAGTATTTAATGTTGACATATTTTTTTTATGAAAATGTTCACAATATAATTTTTTAGAACTGCGAGAAAAAAATGAAAAGTAATAATTTATTATGAAAGTATAATATTATGTAGGTACCTACCTACCTAAATAGTCCCCTACTCCCTTACTACGAGTAAACACCGAATCGACAATTTTGTCGCGGGTTTATGGGTTGTAAAATATTAAATACATGAACATATAGGTCGATAATATAATATGAACTCGTGAAAATTAATTTGTTCACCTTACTAGCACATCCATATTTTAGCATTATTGATTATTATTATTTATTATTGTTGCTTGTATGTAGCTATGTCAAATTCATAATCTACGTTCTACGTTTTTATTTAAATATTATAATATTAATTTAAAAGATCCGAAATTCGTTAGAATAAAAAATAGAAACCTGTTACAAATGTATAGGTACCTCCTAGAGTTATACAAAAGTCAAAAGTTATAATAACCATAACCTAAAACTTGATAGAAACATTAAAAAAAAAAAAAACAAAAATTAGTGTTCTTTAATTCTGTATAGAATTACATTGTAGCTAATGGATTGCAGGTGTAGTCTGTTGTCTGTATAATATAATCTACTTAACTATCTCTGTCAATATGTATAACGATTAACGAAATGTTTGTGTGTAAGCGATCCACAGCCGAATCTATCGGATTAAATATTATTATGAAGTTTGGTACATATAGGTAATTCTACACTCGAGGACAGGGACGTAGGTACCTACCCAGGAATTCAAATATGGGGTCAAAATATTTCAACATTTAAAAATTACCTATAAAAAAAGATTATATGTCGTTACAATAAAAAAATAATTTGTCCATCGATGGAGGGAGGGGTCCAGACTACTAAACCTCGCACTATGGTACGCCCTAGAGGATGGTGCACCTCGAGGCCAAATTCGTGATTTGAATTTTTTAGAGACCAAATTACTGTGTTCAAAATCTGTGTACTTTACATTTAACCGAGTTTAAAAAGGGACAAATCCATGAGCATTTAATTTTGTATCTATATCTATACTAGGATTGGTACCATATAATAATATAGGTACTCTAGATATAAATATATCAATGCTTAAAGTAAAAAACATTTTATTATCTTTGAATATATATTATTATCATCTCAAAATAAAATACGTTAAAATAAAATGATAAATAATTTATTTTTGGTGTTAAATATAGATAAAAATAAAATAATATAAAATAACAAGGCACATTATTTTTTAAGTAGGTAGGTACTTTAACATAATCTTTAGTTATGGGAAATAAACAATAATGTACTGCACTGTATGTTGAGATGAGTAGAATATACTTGGTGTATTCAATATTGTAAAAATATTCCACTTTTTCTCAAAATTTAAAATACATTTTGGTTTTTGCCTAAACTTGGTCTCAATATTTTAATACTTGTTGTTTGAAAAATGCATACTTAACTACGTGAAAACCATGGTATCCTGTATGAAAAATTCATCATTATTGTCAGTGTTAACTACTAAACTACCTAAAAGTAAGCACTAAGCAGGTAGGTATCTATAGTTATTTAAAGATACCTCTAGTATCATTAACATCATTTTAACATTTAAATTACAAATTTAGATAAATTTCAATAAATTTTTTTTATAATTAATTTTCTTTATGTAGGTATTATTAATAGCTAAGTTATAATTGCAGCTTTAAATATTAAATTTACTCTTTATAGTCTTTATAAACAAATTAAAAATATGAAAAATATTAATTAAAATGTAATAATGTTATTCGTTGTTATTTTATGAGTTTTTTTTTGTCTACAAGAGATATAATTGTATATTATTTATTTTAAGCTTATGGTATAATTTTGTTGTGATATATTTTAAATTATGTACATGTTTAGTACATATATATACTCATTTACATAATATACAAAAAAGTTTACCAAGAAAAAATGTATAACAAGTGCGAGTCGGACACGCGAACCATCATCAGCTATAAACATGTTGGCAACACTGCTTATTTTATATATTCTAGGATTTTTAGTATTTGTTGTTATAGCGGCAACAGAAATACATAATCTGTGAAAATTTCAACTTTCTAACTTTCATGGTTCATGAGAAACAGCCTGGAGACAGACGGACGGACGGACAGCGGAGCCTTAGTAATAGGGTCCCGTTTTACCGTACGGAACCCTAAAAAAAGGTGTAAATGATAAGTCGCTGTGTTAACAGTAACTCCACATTTAGAGGTCATCTCTTGTAAGGGAGTATATTTAGAATCTAGGGCGACAGATTTGTAGAAAATAAAACAGTTAAAAATACATTTTTTTGTTCTGGTTAAATGGTGTATGGTGTTTTAAAATGTTAATTTTTGCAGAATTTCTTATCACTTATCCTAAAAGTTTTTCGTACATGAAATAAGAATACCTTATCGAGATAACCAACAATATTTACCAGCTTTTAACAAAATATATTTAAACTAGCCTACCCGTCACAGCTTCGCCCATGATTGGTTGTTTATTTTGCCTTCGGACGATGATATTATGTATAATTTTTTATTAAATTTTTATCGTTTAATGAAAACGTATTCAAATGTTTCTAGCGGTATTAATGGTAAATATATTTTTATATCAGAACCCGTTCATTTCATTACCCATAAAAAATCGCAAATCTTAAAAATGTATGATTGTTCAACTACTTTTGGGTGTAACTTGCTGCAGCTCAGCAACTCAGCCACCCTGGTAGGCAATCCGACTACTTGGACAACTTTTTCACCAATCACCTTGGTAAGCAATGTTCAATAATTCTATTTGATGCAAGCTTGTACCTGATCTTCCTGATCTTCGGAACTATTAATAATTAAAAATAAAATTTTCAATGTGAACTTCAATGTCCCTGTTTGAGCACCTCTTTAAAATGCGAATTTTACCAAATCCTTTCTTATTGCACGGTGAAAGTATTAGAAGAACTACTATTCTAAATTTCAAGTTCGTACATTGAGTAGTTTTTGAGATACTGCGATCAGTGAGTCAGTGGTATTTAGATTTTACGTATATAATATATAGATTCTCTTCTCCTTCCCCTCCGATAAAAAAAATAAAAATTGGGCTACATGGCGACACTCAGG
This sequence comes from Macrosiphum euphorbiae, assembly GCA_949089665.1. Lineage (NCBI taxonomy): Eukaryota > Metazoa > Arthropoda > Insecta > Hemiptera > Aphididae > Macrosiphum > Macrosiphum euphorbiae. The sequence goes on along the minus strand of CARXXK010000001.1, from coordinate 150,766,338 downwards.
AAGGTATTTGGAACAACTCTGTGAATAAAATTTGGTAAAATATTAAATAGTGTAGTCACAAAATTGGAATATAAAAAATAAAAACTCAAATCAACAAACATGCCCGATATAAATAAATAAATAAATATATGAAATATAATAAAATCTTATAATTAAATAATTAAAAAAAAAAAAAACTTATTTATTAGCTGGCTTCAAGGTAACTATGCTGGTAACTATGCTGGCCACAAAAGAACACTACTATACCATAGCTGTATATTTATTGTAGTAAACAAATAGTTTTTTGAAACCCGTCATATTTTCATATTTTTCTGTTATTTTTCGGGTTTTCTGCCGTTTTTCACGTCGTAAAATACAAATATGGACGCCACAGTTCCAAAACAATTCCAACAAATGTATGCCAATAACGAGGGTCGATCTATAGTCGACGTTCTGGATTTGGCAGTGAACCTAAAGGTCACAGCTGCGGTCAAGTCACCGCTACTTCACCGCGGAAACGCTGCAGAGGAGAGCACCCGGTCGTCACCGGAATTGAGTATTGACTCACCGGTATATCTGGAGAAAAATGTGTTTATGATTGGAGGACCATCGTCGGAGCCCGCTGCACCTTTTCACTTGAAGTCGAATACGGACGCACTCGAAGAAACTGCAGTAGCTGACGTTTATGATTTGCCAGTGGTGAACCTTAAGGTCACGGTCGAGTCACCGCTACTTCACCGCGGAAACGCTGCAGAGGAGAGTACCCGGTCGTCACCGGAATTGAGTATTGACTCACCCGTATGCCTGGAGGACGTGCCTATGATTGGAGGACCATCGTCGAAGCCTGCAGCTGGGCCTTTTAGCGTGGCACCGAATACGGACACACTGGGGGAAACCTCGTTGATTGACTCGGCTGTCCTACCGATTCCTACATATTCCGAAGTCCCGGAATACCCGGCAACATCACGGTCTGTTGGTCCGCGGCGGAGGTCCGCCTGGAAGAGGACCAAACGGTTCGTTTGGAGGTCGTTGGTGAACGTGGCACGCAGGGTTTGCTTCTGCCAACCCTTTGTAGACGTAGAGTAATGTCCACCAAGTTTTCGACTTCTCCCCTACCACCACCGTCTGCCCCCGCCCTTTGAGTTTGTAATATTATTATGAGCTCGTTCGCCCGTCCGTCCGGTATTTATCGCTCCCGCGTTTGCGCCCGATGGTGTACGCCGTTTTCCGAGCGAGTACTTGGCGTACGCCAAAATTAACTAAATTATTTTGTTTTTATAAATCAGCCCTGTACTTTGTAGTGTCTGTAAAAACTTCATATTTCTGTCCCGGCTGCAATCAGTATTACTTTATTAGTGAAATCTTCTTTGTCAATATGCATTCGCGCGTATGCAAAGTCCACTTGTCCCTTGATTAACTTGGTCAATTTTGTAATAGATGTATTATTATACTATTACGGACCCTATAATACGGTAAATGTGTAGTTAAATTATCCTATGAGTCGACCAATTGTTTATGTTTATTCCGGACAACGGGCCCTTATGTTTATAATAATTACCACTGTATTTTGTAAATTTTGTATTACCACTGTATTTTGTAAATTTGTATTATCATATGAGAATGAGACTGCTGTTTAAAAATGATGTATCATTATAATGAAACTGCTGTCTAAAAACTATGTATCTACTTATTATATGAGACTGCTGTCTAAATTTTATCTATTATTATTTACAGTGTTTGAAAATTTCATGAAATTTAAAAAAATGTAATATTTCGTGAAATATTTCATGAATTATTTCAAAATGTGTGAAATATTTCAGTGGTTTAATAAATTTTGTTTTATTTTTAAATAAGTTTTATATTTACATATAGCCGACCCGTCACAGCTTCGCCCGTATTGGTTGTTTATTTTGCCTCTGAACGATGATATGTATAATTTTGTATTCAAATTTTATAGCTTAATGTGATCGGCAAGTCAATATAAAAAAAATTTTAATGAAAGCGTATTGAAATGTTTCTAGCGGTATTAATGATAAATATATTTTTGTTACAAAAAAACCGTGCATATCGTTGCCGTTAAATAGACCAACTCTATATATGACTCAAACTTTGTTCAATTCGTTATTTAATATTCGATGTATGGTGTTGAAAACTTATCTTAACTTTTCCGTTGTGCCCAGAATAAAAATTCCGATTCTCAGCTGTATATTATCAGGTAGGCAATCTACCTGCGGTAGATCGCTGATCCCGTGCTGTTTGTACGTAAGTGTATGATTTAGCTCTAGAGTATCAAAGTTACTTCATTCCACCAACGGTGAATTGATATAATTAATCAATACAAAATCCTAACCTAAACTAACCGTACCTACTAAAATCCGATGAATAAAAAAAAAACCAAATTTAACCCTTGTTAAATTAATCTATTTTCTTCCCAGAGGTCTAATCTACACACAAACATTATATAACATTATATATCTACGAAAAATAATAATACAAATCAACAAACATGCCCGATTAACCAATAGCAACTATTATTATTTTAATCTGCAACAATTAATTACATTTTTTATTATTTAGTTTATTTTTTTCTGGACAGATGGCGCCGCTGTTGTATTTTTGACATCCCTACTTCCTACTTTTCTGGTGAATTTCCCTAAAATATTCTTTCATAAGAACCTTGTCCTGACAATTACGAATACAACAAAAAGGAATCAGCAAATCGTTTCTGTAGTTTTCCCGGTTAGCGTGGTCGCAGAAAACCCCTTACAATTTTATATAGTAGTATAGATAACATAGCAACCAATATATTATAATACACTATTATTATTTTAATCTGCAACAATAAACTTTATTTTTCATTTTTTATTAATTAGTTTATTTTTTATGGACAGATTGCGCCACTGTTGTATTTTTGACATCTATATTTCCTACTTTTCTGGTGGATTTTTCTAAACAAAAGTGGTACCTACTATGACCTCCAGCAGACTGTCAAGTATAACAGTAAAAAATTTCAGCCAAATCGGTTCAGTAGTTTTCTCGGTTAGTGTGGTCCAAGAAAACCCTTACCATACTTTTAAGTTTGTAGAAATTTCAAAAAAATATTTAAAACTAATGACGTTTATCAATTTTTTATGTCAGTATTATATACATTTTATTGGCGTACAGTAAATTCTATTCTTTTTTTGCATAGTATAAATTATCAAAGGTTGAAAATGTAACATTAAAAATGTGTTTTTATCTACCTACGTTCTCAAAAAAATACCATGTCCGTTGGTATTTTTTGAATTATAAACGATTTGTTTTGTATTTACCATTAGATGAAGTATTGAGTATATACGGGATGATCTATTTAACATAACAAGACTACCTACCTATAGTTTTTTCAGAAAACTCTATTGTTTTTGAACATATTTCTTTTACATAATTTTAAGTCGTTACAAAACCACTTTTCGGAAATAACGTATTTTACTTTATTTCATACTTATCATTTTCAAGTATTTTACTATTTTGAATTGACAACGTACATTTTTAATGCAATATTCTGAAGCACAATAGTATTCGGAGTATTTCGACCAATAAAAATCAAATTTTGGACAAGCAGTTATTTAGTCTAAATATTTAAAGTTTACATTATCACTGAGACGAGACGAAAAGTAGTGACATTTTGCGGGTTACTCATGTAGGTACCTAAACTGTAACATTCTGTGCATCAAAGGTTTAAATAGGTACTGTAATAACTCGAAAATTACTCGTCCAAAATTCAATTTTTGAATATTGGAGTACTCCAAAAATTATTCTGCTTTAAAAATGTAAAAATAATAAGGATGAAAAATAGGAAAAAATATAATTTTTTTAGAAAAATGTGTATTCTGCATTCTAACAACTTAAAAACATGTAAAAAAATATTTTCAAAAACGTTGAGGGTTTTTAAAATAACGAGTGTCTTCGTTGAATGGATCACCCGGTGTATAAATTACTTGAATACGTCGACGTAATTCAAAACCATATTAAAAATTTAAGATATAATAATATGTGTTCATTTTTTCAGAGATGAAATAGCACTGACGTGAGGTGATCATACAGTTATCTCTCTTTCAAAATCTGTAGGTAAATAATAGTTGGAAAACTACTAATTGTCGTCACGACATTAATAGGTACTATCTAAATACCTAATAATAATAATAATAATATTGCTGAACAGAGAAGGATAATCAAACATCAAACAAACCGTCCTGAGCACTCATAAAGAATTTCATAAACATGTTTTTTTCTTATTTTAATAATATCTCTCACTATATAGTATATACATGTGTAATTTATTATTCTCTTTATGAGCTGGTCTATATTTGTTCATGAAAGGGAACCACAGTCAAAGGATTGCGAAGGTATTCTCGGGGATAAATTCGCTCAAGATTGTGTAAGTACATAAAAAATTCAATATTGTATACCAAAGTCATAAAAAGTTTAGGTACACCAATGCTTAATGATTAATTCAAATTAACAATTTAAATATTCTAGTTTAATACAATAACAACCAATAATCTACGATCTACCCTCAAGTGGAATTGACGAGTTACAAACCTGATACTGCATGCTAGAGTATCTATAATATTTTATCATGTACGTAGAGTATTAGTATTAGTAAGACTTAATAATTTTAGGTTTTTTAAACTCTGTGGTACGAGTTTATTTATTTATTTAAAAGTTACCGGTAGAAAATTAAACACACACTATGTGTAATATACTATACTTACTGTGCTAATTTCGCATTATATTATAATATACCCATTTACATATCATAATATATGATATATACCATACCTATACCTATAAATAATTTATGTATTTCATTTCTTAGTTATCAATTATTACTTATTTGTGGCATCAGTTTGTATTTTATTTAGGCATATAATTTAATATGTATGTATTTGTACGTGTTTTGAATCATTTGTTATGGACATTTCCTATTAATATGTAATTAATACAATTGAATTATTATCTTTGTATTTGGCTGTTCTCATTTGAAATTTCTTAGTAAGATTTGTTTTGTTCTCAAGAGTACAAAATATTATCTTGTTTCGTTTTACAATATACAGTTACCTAACATAAGTATAACGATCACATTTAGTACAATAGCATATTTGGTTCAAACGATGAATAATATTGTTCGGTCTTCTGCATAATATAAACACAATAATGTATGTATTTATTATGCATACATTCATTCAAATTTCGTGTAAATTCCGTGTATAGTGTATATAGTATGTTACGTACATAATTACTTTTAAAGTATGATTTTGCAAGATGGTGGTGAATGGAAAAAAAACAGCCAAATAAGACGAGCCGTGTGAAACGAACATTTTCGGAATATAAAAATGGTTGCAAAAGGTACTTACCTACATTAAAATGTTAAATTTTAAATTGATCAAAATGTCACGTTAGAAAATAGTAGTACCTATAAATATGTCGACACATAGAATAATATTAAACGTTTTATTCAAAACTCATTAGTTTTTTTTTTATACTGTTTAAGAACTTGCTCTAACAATAAACAGTTTTGATAGTACAAAAATAAAAACAAAATACTCCCTTGTTATTTTATTGAGAAGGTACCTACTATTGAGAGAATTGAGTATGGACACAATAATACTATGCATTTAAATAGATTCCTAAATTTTGTTTAGAAATATTGTTTAAAAAATGAATTATATATACTTTAGTGGTTTCTTATTGTCGTAAAATATTCCAATTATTTCTCAAATCACCGCGAGTTGAATGAAATTCAAGGAGTTATAAAAACCCATTGTGATGATACGCATTTTATTATTGTTGTTAATATTGTGATTTAATGACGTACAAACAACTTTTGTTTTTTACTATCATAATTGGATATCTATTTACAATTCAATTAATACATCGTGTAAACGGTATAATTATTATTCAACAATACAAAGATTTTAATCAATTTAACAGTACAACTTTATTTACATGCACAGTTGAAAACAAAATAATATTATATTATAACTGATTGATATTGTTAGGTAATATATTAGATATGGACATGGTTTATTGTTACAATATACAGTATGATCATTTTTTTTAGGGAACTTGGCTACACGTCGGTTTCCCACGCGTTTTGCTTCGTTTTTTTTTTACTCCATCGCAGCCATCACGAGGCATGTCTGTCGACGTAATATTCCGCCGCCTAAATTAATAATATTATAATATATTATAACCGTTATGGGCATAAACGCGGCGTTTTCCGTCACCGGTGTAACCCAATCGGAATCGGGAAAAACGAGTGAAAGAAAGAACATTTGCGTTTTTTACAACTGCGCGGTGTTCCGACGGAAAACTTGGGGTGGTCGAGTTTTCCATCACGGATCACAGATATAGTTGTGTATATTAGCCACTCGAATAAAAAACAACGAACGATGAATCCGTCGGAAAACTCGGCGTACGAAACTCGTCGGAAAACGCTATATGTATGGCCCCGGCCCTGGTGTTTCTCGGCCGGATTACGTTGGATTAAATCGGGAATTTTTTTTTTCACAAGTTATAGGGACGGTCACCCGAACACTGCACATTATCTGAATTAAAAATTCACCTATAGTGAGAGGAGTTTAACATATTTTAATCGTAAATAATTTCAATGTAACGCAATCTGGCAGAGAAATTTAATTACCAATTGATAAAATGATCACACTTTATAAAACTGATACATTTAATATTTTATCATACATTATTAATTATTATTTAGTACTAATTACAACACTTTACATTAAATACAAGTACATTTACAGAGACAAATCGATGTTAAAACAATATTACTATACGTTTAGTGGTAACATACTCAGTTGATTAAATGATAATTATTATTGCATATACTTAGGAAGTAAAATAATAAAACAGTTGTACAACTAAAACAGTATAAAGCCAAACTGGGAAACTTAGGCAAAATCATATTTTATTTTTTGGGTCTTACTATTATCAGTCTGTTATTACTTCTTAATCTTTACTCAATTATATTTAAATATTTTCTCCACAACATTCTTAACAAAATAAAAATAGTTTGGAGTCTTTGAGATTCTTCATTTCTACTTGATAAGTACGCTTTATTTGTGTAGTACCATTGTCTAATTATACTGTAAAAATACTCGATACTATACGATACCACTTATAATATTGAAAAATTTGACATTTAATATTCTTATAGGACTGATTAAGACACATGTTGTTGTAACATGAAAAAGTTAAATAAATGGATTAACTGTCTCTTAATTTTTAATATAATTTTAAAACTGCCTCAAGTTACCCCTTCTAACCTCATCCTATCCTGTTTGACGGTACCTGACTAGGAGAAAACTAAAAAAAAAAATATCAATTGACTTTTAGGTTGTCTTAATAATTTTAATATGACAAATTAAAATAAATATGTTTAAAAAAGTCAAAAGAACTAAATACATACGTGAGCAAAACTTGACGTAGGTAATAATTCGATTTTTACTTTAAGAAATAAAAATTAATTAAAATTAGTAGGTACAAATAAAAATTGGATTTGTAAAGTTTACAATTAAATTTTAGGAAATTGTTCGACGCAGTTATTATTCATATTATAATATGTTCTGGATTCATACATAATAATAATTTAATACACTTATACACACATATAGGTAGGTAATGTATTTTACAAACAAGAGAATGCGATATCATTATAACAATAATATAACATTTAAAATATTTAAATTAAATCATTTTGGTTAGTTGTGAAAATGTAATGGGTATGTAATTAAACCTGATGAAATATTTACTTAACATTTTGAATTCATTATTTAACAATATAATTTAATTAAAATATTTTAGGTATTATATTAAACTTTTTATAATGTAATGTTTAATTTATTAAGGATTTTTTTTTAATCATACCGGTCTGTCCAAACAAATGTTGTTTTCGGAAATGTCAAAAAAATCTGTTAGGCACATACCTACTAAAATAAATTAAAAGAAAAATATTGAGCGTTATAAAAATATATAAATTAGGCTTTTTCAGGGTAGGAAACTAGTGTTAGAATTACTAGTAAAATTAGTTTAAAACACTCATAAGATTTCAAATACATATTTAACGCATAAGGGGGGTACCTACCATATTTACTAAACGAAATAACAAGTCTGTGAATTTATTGCCAGTTACTTTTGTGGTATCGAATACCTAGGTAGTAACTAGTAGGTACCACAAATACAGTTTGGTAATTTGAGTGGGTTACCTAATTTATTAGGTACAAGTTTTGTTTTATTTATAATGAGTACCGGAATTCATGATTCTATTTTTGCCAACGTTCTTTTTAGATTTACTTTTATTACGTTTAAAACAGGAATAAAAATATTTCATTGCACCTACATTAAAATTATCGACATTAAAGAAGAGTTTTTAAAAAGTAATACGAGATGAACACTGATTGTGATTAATTTTTATTAAACAAAATCGTTTAATATAGACAATTGTATGTGTATAGGTTCATCGTAGAAGAATAATTGGTTCGTTCTAGACTGTTAATAAAAAAATGTACCTAGTAATAATTATTCGCATCTGTCCGTTAAAACAATAACAATTAGTCATTTGTAAACATGTGTAATTAAGTATTTAGATAGGTAGAGCAATTGCTACAATTTTGAAAATGATTAGGCTGGGAATGTAATAAGATATTATAATGATATTGGAACAAAAATTGTTTATATTATTCAACACTATATATATTGTGAATTCTCAATTAGAGAATGAAGTATTACAGTTAAACGTATAATAATCCATCGCCAGTCGGTTTTTCTGGTTAAAACGTTATCATCGGTTTGATTAAAAATTAAACCTAAATATTATAGAAGTTATAATATTTGTATATTGCTGTGGTCTTGTCAGATAAATCAATAATGAACGTAAACAATGTTTTCTTTTTCTTACACTACACAGAGGCCAGTAGAAGCATAAGCATAATCTGTGGTAGTCAAGGGGGCGATGGGCAACCGCTCCTTCAGATATTTAACCGAGTGGGCAATAGTGTCTTTTTACCTAATAGATTTTTAGTTTTACCACAGATTTCCCCCCCTCCCCCAGAATTTACTCCAGATTACGCCAATGATTAGAAGGTTATATTTTTATCTTGGCCATTCGACATATTTTAATGTCGATATAACGTGGTTATTACATTGTTATTTGTTATACAGGTAGCATTATAATATTATTATAATGATTTATGATGATAATAATATTCGGTAATGTCGCGACGGATGAAGCGGAGAACGTATTCAATTTTTTTCCTTGAATAAAAAGCAGCGAGATTCGCTTTTTCACATTTTCACATTTTCACATTTCGACGGAATCGTCTGCTTCCGTGATCGTGTCCAAGTTGGTCAGGTCGACTACAGACATGGACGGCGGTGGTGGCGGCGACTCTTGCAGGACGCTACCGAACTTGATATCGAAACAGTCGGCGGCCAACGTGGCCGGGCTGACCGCGACATTGGGTTTTCCTCCGGTGGCGATGGCCACGATCTCGGGTTGCGGGTACCCGTTGTGGCCAATGTAATTGGTCATCACAGCCGCGGGTCCGCCACACTCGGCCGCCACGGCACAGCAATTGCGGTGGCGTCGATCGTCGTCATCGTCGTCGTCATCGCAGTCGCAGTCCGACGACGTCCCGAGACGGCCACCGTGGCCACGTTTCGCGTGTCAGGACTTTGCGGCAGCTGTGGTGGCGGCGGCGGTGTTAGAGGCGGTGCCCCGCGTAGACGACAAGGTCAGATCGCTTATACTGCCACCGCAACCGCCGACGCCGCAGTCTTCGCGCTGCTGTTGTTGCGCCGGGCTGACGCCGCCGCAGCAGACGCCACCGCCGTCACTCGTCTGTGCCGTCGCCGGCCGGTACAGCGTCTTGAGTTTGGTGGACACGCCGTGGTGTACGATGTTGAAGCACATGGCCGTGAGCGCCATGCCGGACAGTATGTACACGGAACAGAACCAAACGGTGGCTGTGCCGGTGAGCGTCACGTCCATTGACCGCGAGTTGCCGTAACCAATGGTGCTGAGCAACATGAAGCAGAAGAACACGCAGTCCAGGTACGACTTTCCGCCGGCGTCAAGCCGGTGCAGGACGGCCGCGCCACAACCGATGTACGCCGACATGAACGCGAAGCCGACCAACAGGAGTGGCACGAAACTGGCGCTGTCCGCCGCTGCCGCGGCCAGCTCCGCGGCGGCCACCGACGCTGAATCGGATGCTGCAGCGGCCGCCGATGCGGCACTAGCCGCCGCCCGGTCGGACACCCTCAGGAAGACGCCGTCGTCCGCGTCGCCAGGCCGCACGTAGTACGGTTCGAGCGCGTGGCCGGAGAAGGTTTTCATTTGCATGTCGTATTCCTTCCGCTCGCGCTTCAACTTCATCCTCCGCTCTTTTTCTTCCATCAGCTTCTCGTCATAACAACAATACCCACACTTGGAGCACAGACAACAGCACAGCGACCTGAAAAAGAGTGGAATAAAAAATAACGGTCAAATATAATTTTATAATATCACGCCGTTACGTAACGTTTCAATTCAAATGTTACCTATTGATATATTTATATTTTTTTAATGAAATGGATCACAGATATAGAAATATTATTTATATAGGTACGATAAATGTAATTGACAAAAAATAACAAAATTATGGGAGTCACAGAAATCGCTAACTTAAGACGGGTACCTAAGTAATCGACGGGAAATACCCGCATACGCCAAATCTCATAATTTATAGTATTATTTTATTGTATGTATCAGTTATCAAATCTTATCGTACTCTAAACCTGTATGAACTTAACATATCTACCCATTATAAAATCATATTTTCGTACATTGGAATAGTGACCGATCCGTTGTTTTCTATTCCCTATGAATTTATCCAAACCATGAAATACGACTATCGGACTATGATCATCAAAACTAAGTGCACGATATGGGTTCTCGATGGAATGCCCGAGTAAAATCGGTATTGACTATTGAATACATCGGATTTGGGAATGGAAGCACCTAAAATGTAGGTACTTATTGAGAATTGTATTGCAAGTGGTCGTCGATGTCCAGGCCAAATCCGTTGAACCCGTGTTGTTTTTCAATATAATAATAAGATTAGTAGATGCGAAAGAGTAATCGACTTGGTAATGGAATTAAAAATGGACCTTTCTCAGTCAGATATCACCGAATCTTATATAACACGCAACTTTTTTTTAAACAGAGGGTGGAATATTACGCTTGGCAGTTCACGATTCGTTGGCTTCAAGATTAGAGTGAATCAAGACCTATAATGAGACTTATGGGTAAGACCATTATCAGCCGTGTTCATTTGTGGGGGTTTTTTTTACGACGATTCAATTTGTTTATCAGTTTTGAGCGCATAAAATAAGATTATTTAAAATCGCTCATGACTCGTCGACGTGTGGTGGTAAAAATGTTCCACCTATATTCTATGATAACCAAATAGTTTGATTCCCGCGAGGACATTTTTTTTTGTAGTTACCTACACTCTTAATTGACCCACGAAATTTCCTCTCGAATCACAGTGAGAACGGTGGCATGCGCATGCGCACATCACGATTTACGAAATCGACGAACGCGATCAGCAATAATATAAATAAATCGCCTCTGGCCGGTTGCACGGTGTTCGGTTTGCAGTTATTACGGAATTCGGCAACAATGCGCAATTATTTCGCGACAACAATCACATTTCATCGGGAAATACTCTCCGACCACGATTATTGTTATTATTATTATTCTCCAAAGTATCAAGTTTTTGTGCGGTAATATAATATCGCAGTTAAACGCGAATTCGAAACACAAAGATCGAACTTTTAATCGGTTAAATTATTATTATGGATCTTTCTGTAATCCTCATCGAGTTACGTGCTATTATGTATTGTGATATTATATTATATTAATTTATTTTAAAACAGTCGAAGTGAAAATTCCGTTTTTTTTTCCCAAACGAATCGTCCGTCGTCGAGTGTCGCAGGATTATTCTACTTACAAAGTTTATTTTTACGCTGTAAATATTTGTTACCCGATACAAGCAATCATTACAACTCACTATTATATAGGAAATACGCGTAGGTAGGTACTACGTGCGCTTTCATTATCGTTTATAAAATGAAATTTTGACGGCAAACTAAATTTGACAGTATTTCGCAAGTTAAATGTGTATTAATGTTTGTATAAGTTATATTATATACTATCGATACCTATCCACCTACGATATATTATAGTTTATATTATTATACGTATATAAATATAAGAATACTTGAAATAATTTACACGGGTACTTATCTATTTATATTTAAATTTACCCGGTACTACATACGTAATATTATATAGACATCTGAGTGGAAATCTATGATACATTTAAAATCCATTTTTCTTTCAATTTGAACTTTTTTTTTCCCGATGCAAATAAATAATAGGTATACACACATTTTATGAACATTACAGCTGCACTATCATAAGTTAATGCGAAGTTGTTATACTACACGTATTTTCGTATGTGTTCAAATCATATATCATAAACCACTCTTCAAAAATATTGAACTTTTGTACCTATGCATGCGTATTACATATAGTAAATTTTTGAATATTGAAGTGAAAATGACACGTGAGCGCTATACACACAAGTACTCTAAAATTGGTTACGGGAAAAAATTAAAATAAAATCACTTGTCGATGGATAAAAGTGACAACCGAAAAAGGGAATCACGTTTTTAAGTAACTTCTATATTAAGCTACTTTTTAGAGCTATCGTGAAATGGAAATATTTAAATTTTTCTTTTTCTGTCGACCGATTTTGTTTTTTAATAATGATTGATGTGTGAGATATACATTTTTAGTTAGGTCTAAATGTAAGAAGTGCTTACCCAAGCTCCGAGGATGTGTGATGTAATGTGCACAAACATTATTATTATGAGGCATAATATAGTGTATTTTAATGGAAAAAATATTAAATACCTAGTTTATATTTAACGGAGCTTAAGATGGGATGTTTAATTTGTCATTGGCAACGCTGTGCTAGATCAGCTAATATTTCATGCAATGATATAAAAATAATTATTTAAATGTTTAAAGTCTTCTCCCACTTATCAAAATTGACAAAATCTATTTGAATCTAAATATTTAAAGGGTTTTCATTAGCATTTGCAATTAATTGGAACTTCATCAACATACATTGAATAAATAGTTATATTAATTACCTGGTAAATATTCCTCGGGCACACCACGCCAACAGACCACCAATGCTTGATAAGTACACTAACATCAATGGGATGCCAATCAACGCGTACACCATTGTGACCATTTTACCTATAGCGGTCTTCGGTGTGATGTTTCCGTAGCCTGGAAACAATAACACACAATAATATAATAATATACTAATATACATATACAGTGTATAATAATTATTATTAACCTTCAGAATAAAACATAACCATGTTACTATAATATATTCTAGTATAGACGATTCGGTTGGAAATTGACGTCGTGATAGTGATTTAACGTATTTAAATCAAAAATCAAATTGAAAGGTTCGATGGGAAAGAATAAAAAAAAAAAAAAACACCCAATGTGTCTGAAGTTGTTGTAGAGTTGACGCTTATAATATTCATAATATTCGTATAATATAACTGATAAAATTAGCAAAATACGACTATCTCTGAAAATAACTACGTTGTAGTTTTCGATTGAAATGTTTGTACCTATTCCACATTTAAATCATTCTAGTTGGCAGTAACTATATATACCTACACTTTACAGTCTATAGTATTGTTTCTTCTCTCATATTAGAATAATAATAATGGCTTCCGTCCGGCTTTACGTAGCACTTGACGATAAAAGTTTTGTAATTTCGTACCATTTGATTCTACAGATCCTAAAATAATGGGTTAAACTTTTGCGTTTTGTGCTACTCACGTTTTGGTTTGAAATAACATTCATCTAGGTTCAAATATTAATCCATATTTTATGGAAAGAATATTTAGGTACTATATAGTTAAACGATATTTTTTGTGGTCAACAACTACTCATAATATTATGTCTACAACTGTCTAGTCGCATGAATATAAAATATTTCATATGAAAGTAATGTATATTTTTTACAAACCATTACAATGATATGTATTATTTATTGCAGTAGGCTTATTCAAGTAAAACAATCAAAATGTATTTTTGTCTGTAAGATTTTATTATTATTTGTCTGCAACGGTACACAAATACTAGAATATTATGTTTATTGTGAACAATATTATTATTATTTATTTGAGGGGAAACATTTGTTTTGTAGCAAATAATAATAATATAATATCCTGCATTAAGAATACAAAAGGTATTATGAAGTTTGAAAGTTAGGTAAAAACTAAAAATTATTAATTATTTTATTACCAAATGTATTGAAATAACTATAATAGGTAAATATAACCAGTTAAAAAGTTAGTTTTGATAAAATAATAATTAATAAAATAGGAATTACAACATGTTCTGACTAAACAATTGTTAACAATTTAGTACCTATTTAGTGCATAGTTTAATTATCTTCTCAGTTGTAACTTTTAGTCAGCCATTAGTTGAAAAGCAACAATGAAATACATCATATTATCATAATGTAATATGTATATACTAATATGTAAATAATATTTATATATATATTATAACATGATATAAATTATGGTGTTTGATGAAGGACGTAGACTGAACTCGATGCGCGTAGTCGTGTGTGGACGAATTATTTCAGCGACAAACAATCAAAACATCGGTTTAATTTATCATAGAGTACCTATATTATTTTACCTTTTGCTACAAAGCTTATATTTAGATATATATATTATTTTTATCGAGACATACCTAAAGTTTAAAAATATTTTATTATTTACTGGACTATGCAATTTTACTCGCTTCATTTTCATTTCATTGGTCTTTTATTTCACATTGAATATCTTAACAGTTAACGTGTTAATTATAAATTTATGA
Organism: Macrosiphum euphorbiae; assembly: GCA_949089665.1. Lineage (NCBI taxonomy): Eukaryota > Metazoa > Arthropoda > Insecta > Hemiptera > Aphididae > Macrosiphum > Macrosiphum euphorbiae. Next base: position 150,751,328 of record CARXXK010000001.1, on the reverse strand, counting down.
TTTGGACTTAGAAATATGCGAAAAATAACTTTTAGTTGATTGTATTTACTAGAAGTGTCGTAAATTGTAGTCCTTATATTCATGCATCATTTTTTTATGTATATATATTTTTGTTTAAAAATAAATTGTTCTAGCCTTTACTGTTAAAACTGAATCGTTTTAAGTGTTACCTCATTTCATATTCGGTATATTTTTAGGAAGTAGGTACTTATTAGTTATGTACCTACTTTATAATGTTATTTTAAATGTTAAAACTTATTCATATTTTTTGTAGATACATTTTTCGTTTGTTTTATCACTTAAATGTATTTCTATTTTACAAATTATAGTAATATTTAACATTTTCTAAATATTTCTCTACTCCGCAATATTAGACATCCTTAACCTTTTTATTCATTTCTTTTAAATAAAAATGATATCTAAACTCCCCTGCAACTAACCTTCTAATGATTGCTGGTAATACATAATATGTCTTTGATTATATTTAATATTTTCTAATTATCCTTGACTGTCCTTGATTTGTATTTTTTATTTACTTATAAGTCTTTATCTTTATATACAATCTATTATTAAGTAAATATGACTAATTTATTGTATTATCTTCGTTACTTTCCACAATCATATTGCAATTGAATGCTTTGGGACTTACTTAAGTGTATATTAAATAAATAAATATACATATATAAATTTATGAGTTAAATTAGGTCTAAATTATGATGTTAGATAAGCAAAATTTGGTTTAATTATAGAGTGCACTTATGATAACTCAAATGGAACGTTAATTATAACAAATGAAGTTGAACATTCCAATGTCTTAGGCGACACTATAGGTACTAATAGAAAATAATCAAATTACTAGCACTCATTATTTAGTAAAAATGTGTTTGCTTTTAAAATTATCAAACCTCAGTCATATAAGATAGTGAATATTTATATTATATAAAGTGAGTATACTTACTGTTTTTGTGACACTCGGTGTCAATTTTGTTTTCGTTAAATTTATTTTTAACCAACACGAAAACGGAGAGTTGTTTTAAATAGGTACATGTTTTTAAAGTATGACATTTAAGTTAACTGTGTTTTTTTATATAAACATAACTTTTAAATAAATATTTTATCCAGTTTGCGTTAATATGTAGGTTAGGTTAGTGTATTATTATTTATTAATTCAAGGCTGGGCAAGTTAATGATATTTTTTAACTCAGTTAAGTTAAGTTAAATATTTTTTTTTCAATTAAACTAAAAGTTAAGTTGGTAGACAATTTTAATACATCAATTAATTTTAAATTAAGTTAACAAATACTGTTAACTTAACTTAACTTAAATGTATAAGTTAAGTTAATAATAATAATAAAAAAAAATGCATTTATGAGGTATTATTTGATAAAATAAGTGATAATCACTTGAATAGTAATTATCATTCATAGGTTTATTACTAGGCATTCAAACAATCTATAATAATCATTATTGTACTAATCAAAGATAGTTAATAACTAATGAGTAATGAATAGGTAGTAACTTACATTAATACAATATATAAGTTTTTATCTTAAATTTAACATAAATGCGAAGTTCTTTGTAAATATATCTTATTTTTTTTCTGATAATATTTTCTGTATTCTGCAAACTTATAATAATTATTATAAACCGAAAATCCTTAATGAACAAAATATTTTTCTAGATAATAGGAATATTAAAACTTAACTTAATTGGGAAAATAAAGAAAAATATGAGTTGATTTTAAGTTAATGTAGAGGCAAATTATTTAAGTTAAAGATAAGTTAATTAGACCACCGAACTAATAAGTTAATGTTAATAAGTTAAAATTAACTTAACTTCTACGTATTAACTCGTTAATAATGCCCAGCCTTGTAGTATTATTATTATGTATAATGTTGGTATATCGTCATACATTTTCATATAGTATTTTGAATTTTCACACTCCTCTATCTATACAACATGAGACCGGAAATATAATTGGGTAATTATTATTCTTCTCTTTAATAGGTGCCTAGGTACCTAGTGTAAAATCAATTTATTTAAGCAGGAAATAGTTAATAAATAAATAAACTTTACATTTCAATATAAACTATATATAGTGAGTGGATTAACGCTTAGATATATAATGAAAGTAACACATATGGTAATATTCCTAAGCATATTGAAAAAGGGATTTTCTTACATGAAACGCGATGAAATATATCGCACTAAGGGTCGTTTCTCGGGGAAAAAGTATATTTTTTCTTCTTTCTCCTTTCAATTAACTCGCGAAAACGAGTCGTTTCTGTTTTTGATTTTCTACCGTGAAATAATCTGACTATGCAAATTCGTAAGAAATATTATGTAAATTGTTCGAGAATCGCTTCAAGTGCTCACAGTGGCTTGGTAAACAAATGTTTCGGGCGTACGAGTCTCATAAAGATACTATTTCAGGCAATCGGTCGAACAGTTTTCAATCTCTTTTGTTAGCTGGGAAAGATGGCAAACCGCAAAATAAAAAGATCAAAATATAAATAAGGTATCACTAGCGATACGTATCGACTTATATGCATATGTGACATATAATTTGGTGTGTGTGTGTGTGTGTGTGTGTGACATCAGATTCGATATTGTTTTTGTATTATGAAAATTTTTATCGACACCCTGTCACCACCGTCAGTCGTTATACGCATATATCGAATTGATTCATGAATTATTTTTCTCATCGATGGGTTACTTTATTTCCGTCCAATTCTTTTATTTACTGGGAAATTCAATTTTCACAGTAGATGCATGTATTAGATGGATAATAATATTCTAAATCTAATAGTTTTATACAATCGAATCCGGTTTTATTAATAGTGAATTGGTAAATATATGCACAACAGTAGATGATTCAAGACAAACATTTGAAGTACCTAGGTAATAAATAATATTATGTTTAAAATCTATTTTAAAATAAAATCATATAATTTTTGTTTTTATCCACTATTTGTTAATTTATAGTATCCTACACATCTTTATACTATATAAGTCGGATTTTTTTTTACACATTACATGATGGTTATTGTGAAAAAATAAATTAAATATACCGCTTCGGTAAGCCAAAAACAATTTGATAATTCGATTCTACTATATACGAGATAAATAGATAATCAATTCTGTATCAAGTAAGATTTTTTACAGAAATGTTCGTTCTGTGACCTGGTTTGATTAAGTAAAAATATGTTAAGTATTACATTTCTGTAGGTTTTTTTTTTTATTTTTTTTTTTATTTGAACAAACATAATATATTTACAATCTGTATTTACAAGTGATACAATAAGTAAATGGGATGATTTTTGGTAAACAGGAGGGGGAAGTCACCCAGTGGCGGCACCCCGTACGTATTACATTTATGAGCAATTATAGGGTTATTGGTTTTTGATTAAAATATGAGTTTATAATTAGTTCATTACAAATATGATACTCAATTAACTCATGGTTTGGGTAATACTATAATGATTCCAAAAGAGTTTAAAAAATTTATTTTAAGATTTTCCTTCGTAAAACAATTATTTTTTTTTTGTATGAAATTATTAATGATTAAAGTTGTGCATCAAAAGTAAACGTTGTGCTTTTGTACAAATTAAAACTCAAAAAATAATATCATTGCAATTATTTTCAAAACAAAAATCGAAAAATGTAATATAAGCGTTGATTATGTTTAAATTTGGATATTAATAATGTAAAATATAATAAAAAGTAAAAATGAAATAAAGTGACTGCTGAAATTATATTATATATTTTTTTTTAAATATTAAAATATAATAAACTAATGAAATATTTAAATATAACGAGTATCGAATGTGAAAACAATTACACTTTATTACAGTTATGGGATATTGCAATAACGTCTTATTGTTAATTTTTTTGCTACCTACTACTTAAAATTTATTTTGTAGCATATCAGTCACTTTTCCAGTACAAAAATTGATGTCGATTCTTTCGTGACTTTAAAAAAATATATATACCAAATAATGTGGAATGGTAAAAAGTCGTGGAATGGTTGAGATAAGTTGTGGACTGTGTTGCTGTGTGTAATACAAGCTGTATATCTATATTCATAAGAGTATTGTATCATACTACATTACTACTTGTTACATCATTACATCAATGGCGCATTTAGAGGAGGGGTGAAAAAGAGGAATATAACCCAAGTGAAACATTTTAAGGCTGGCAACAGGGGTGGACTGCGGTTTAGATGAGAAGACTATATTATTATCAAGCTCTACATAAACTAAGAAAATAATACTAATTTTATTTGACCTAAATTAGATGACCAATTATTACTTGGATAAAAATAAAAATTGTATCTGAGCTTGAAAATAGAAAAAAATCGTTTGAGCTCATCAAACGTTTCGTTTTGCATGACAACAATGACTAGTATGGGTGAGAAGACCAAAGTACTTCAAGAAATACATATATCAAGATGACTTAGGAGTTAGGAACATAATTTCCAAATGAGTGCATCCACTTCAGGCCACACCTATAGAAGAGAGCTCTCAGAAAGATAATAAAGGGGTTCCAAAAAGCTTTCAATGTATGCTGGTATTTATGAAACAAAATGGTTTTATTGAAATATTGATAATGCTCTGATAATCCTGCTATGCAGAGTGCACACTGCCGAGCAATTGTTCTACAAAAAAATCGTTTACTTTATTAAAACGGGCAGTCCTATTTAAGATTTGGCAATTTTTTCTGGAATGGCATTTATTTGTTAAAGTTGGGCAATTTTCAGATCAATCTGTCCCCCAGTTTGACCATTTTGAAAATTTTTTAGGTGAAACTTCGCCACTGTGGCCGAGTGGCATGGTATTATATTTTTATAAGTATGTACCAGGAAACAGCCAAACCACGAATGAACTAATGACAACACAAATATCGCAATATCTACGCGTATCTTTGTTGTATATTATACGTTATAAAAACATTGTATCGAATAAGATCGAAACTCTTCTTCCGTCCGCGTTTTTGTTTTCTTTAGTAAAAGCAATTTCATTTACGTCTTATACGCACACACACACACACACACACACACACACACACACACACACACATGCACGAATGCTCAGTTTATCGTAGGCTGAACGCCAAATAATAACAACCGGTAAACAACCGCCGGCAAATAACTTATTGAAACAACATATAGGTATGCAAGTACACGTTAAAAAGGAGCCATTAGTCGCTGTATATAGATCGTGAGATATTGTCTGCAGCTGGGCTTATTATAACAGTACCTACATGTATGCTCCCTGGTTTATTTTTTTTTTATCATTCCTTTGAAAATATTTCCTATGTGTTTAAAAAAGTCGCGCGATGCTGAACGGCATAACGAAAAACTATCAAACCGCTAAAACTGTAGTACATAATATTATATTGTACATAGGTATTAGCAGGTATAGAAACTCCAGCCACCGTCATGACATTGACTTTCCAGTAGTATTATAAAATCAAATTTGAATTACCCGAATACAACTATTTACCTAGGTAGGTACTACCAGGATCGACATATACCTGTAGTAAAGACTAAAAATTGAATTAAGACGAAAGATGTCACAAAATAATGCAGCATTATAGGTTATACAGGTTACAGGATGATTCATCAAGAATGCCCAACCGAATTTTTCATTTAATTATGTATTTGTTCAAATTTTGATTTTTGGAATTTTCAAGTATACTTATCTAGATTTTATAGCAATTAAGAATAATCCGTCCTTTCTTACCGTGCATTATTGATTTTTTTTTCAAATAGGAAGTCATTCCTGAATTATTTAACACTTTGTACCTACTAAGAATAATAGACTTCATTATGAGGGCTAAGATGATTTTAAAATTATAGTACTTATTATTTATCTATTTAGCATTTTATAATTTGTAAAATTTTCCAGTTTAGGGATAATATGTATACTAGAGAACTAGACTAAATAGAGTATATGTGTATATTGTATGTCTTATGTAAAACCATTATTTGGAATTAATTATCCTTTGTACACAAAGTTTAATAGCTCAGAAAATACTTGCTCGTTTAAATTTGATATAAGTGCATCAACGTTCTAAAAAATAATCTGCTTAAAAATGTACTTTAAAAAAGGGTGGTTCTTATTTGTAAAAAAAAAAAGATGTTTGTAATTCCACAGAAAACTCCTTAATGGTACAAACATTTAATTATTTAAAAATATGGTCTTAAGTATACTTAAAAATTCCAAAAATCAGAATTTGAATAAATATAATATTATTATTGAAGGAAAATATGGGGATGAGCATGCTCTGTGAATTGCCCCATATACAACTATAATAGCTATTAGCTGCTACCAAAATCTGATTACAGGTATTCTTAAAATGATTTACTTTGAAAATAATTCAATGGTTCAAATGTCCAATAGTCGTCATAATATTATATAAGCCACTAAAATAGGTATGCAGGATGATTCACTGAGCATGCTCACGGATCACCCCCCTTTTCTTCCATAATACAGTTATAAAAAAATCTGATTCTTAAAATGTTTAAATGTAGGTAGTTAAACACCATATTTTAAAATTATTGTGATTTTTGTACTAATTAACTAGTGTCCTGTGAAGATATCAACTTGGTTTTTCAAATGAGAATTTTATTTTTTTATTAAAAATGATTTAACGGTTATTTTATCTGAACATTTTGGAGTATTAATATCTAAATTGTTGATTTATTTAACTTTGTGTTTACTAAAGATCAGGCCCCATGATCAGAAAAATCATGGCGATTTGAAAATTTCAATAATTAATATTAATCCATAAGTATTCATAATTTTTAAAAATGGTCCAAGCAGTATAACAAATACTATAGATCCAATATTAAATCTATTTTATATTTTTGTAAAACCATTTTTAAGAATTATTGTCCTTAGTAAAAACATTTCAATAATTGTTTAGAAATTTCTTGTTCAAATTTCGAATTAGGTACTTATATTAACATTTTCAAAAAAAAAATCATCTACTAAATAATTTACAGTAAAAATGGGGGATCTCATTTGTAAAATAGAAGTTCGTACCGCCACTGGATACTGCTGAAGTAGGCATAGTACAAAATAATTTCAAGAATTTGGAAAACGATCATCTTTATGTACCTATACTTATAAATTCTAAAAATCAGCATTCGAACAATCTTATTACCATAGGAAACTTGGGGGTGAGCATTCGTGGCGAATCACCCTGTATATCATACGGTCATTCATCAAAAGGGATGTTGCCGACGCGCATATTATTATTCGACCGTCAGCGGTAACCATCGGTTTATACTAGCGCACTGTCCCGTCCGATTGGCATCTGATGGCAAGACCACAGTAGCCGGTCGTAATATTCTAGAACGTCGAAAACATCGGATCTAAACCCACATACAAGCTGACGATAAGTTTCCCCTAAGAGTAGACAATAGCCATAACATACATATTGCCTGTGCAGCTGATTTATATACCGTTGTTGCCTAAAGAAGACGTCATTATATTATCGTAATATAATAGAACGTCCTCGATATTACGTAGGTAGGTTGTGGAAGGTAGGTGGGTAGGTTCGTAGGTGGGTAGGTACCCATTATAATATTATTGTCGTATAGCTGAGCAAGACTGGGATAGCGAAATTAACTCTAACAAATCAATTTTGGTGGACGTTTTATGGCCAGGCCATATTTAAATTAGTAAAACATCAAATGAAAGCCATCAAAAGAATTACTAGTAAACAAATAATATTATAATATCTTCTCAGAGATCGTAATACTAAAAGGTTCTCCGTTCTCCGTCAAAATATAAACAGTGTAGTACTGCAGCGACATTCGTGTATGCAAATAATAATAAAAAAACTTTTTCGATTACGGTGGCTATTATTGAAATATACAAAACATGTATACCTAGCTAACGTTATAACTGTTTAGTTACACGGAAGTCTTAAATACAATTAATATTTTTTAGTCAAATTTACTCAAGTAGGTACAAAAATTAGTTTAGTTTAAAAAAAACCGGGTAAGTTGTTCTGCTGTATGGTAAATATTAAATGCACCTACCTACTTCTTCAATGAGTATGTCACTGTAATTGATCTGCAAAATTTTAATTCATTTAAAAAGCATCGCATATATTATTTACGTATGAAAAACGATAATGAGCCGAAACGGAACGCCGGTCTCGGCGGTCTCTACTTCTAAGGCTATTTTATAATTTCTTTTTTTTTTGTAATACTATATGGTCATTTTTAAACTATTTTTTTGCAGGAAACACCGTATATAATAATATTAATATCATTATTGTTACACAAAAGTTTAAAAGTCAACACCAACTTGGTATGAATATCTTTAAATTATTGTATTAATATTTTGAGCATTTAATTGTGTATAAACAATAATAATATTCGTAACTGTTAAACTGTGAAAAGTTTTGATGGTCCAATATATTTTACTACGACCAATATTTTTTGAGCTATAACAAAATAACTGAAATCGTTAGAGAAAAATTCGTTTAAATAATGTCCAAGATTTTGAATTCATGTCAATAAAAAAAACTACATTTTAATATGTAGGTTCCTTTTGAGCTTTGATATTTTCGAACACTAGTAAGATCAATTTATAAGAAATCTCGTGTTCCATTTTTATTACATCCGATTATTTGAAAATTACTAAGAATTTTAAATTTTAACAGTTCCATAATTTTAAAAGAACCAACTAGATTCAATTTTCTACCAGAAAATTCCCTCAAAGTTGATCGAAGTTAGAACTTTAAACGCTTATAAAAAAATGGTCACTATGTATACTTTTGATAACTTTATTGGTATGAAAAACTTACGAGAAACCTTATTTTATATGTTTGAACTTTGACTTAGAAAATCTATAATAATAGCTCAAAAAGTGTGATACATTTAACAAATGGACTTTGGTTTTTTCTTTGTTACGTCTTGTCTTTTTATATGAATAGTAATCATGGTTGCCAAAATATATCGAACTGTATTGTTGAACGACTCTTATAATAACTGAAGTAAAAAAATTACCAAAATAAAAACTATAGTAATTAGGTGCAAATACTATCAACATTAAACTCTGCTAGTTCTGTAGATATAGTATAATATAATGATCATAGGTATTAGTTATAAGCTTATATGACTTATGGAAATCTCAAAAATGAGGGGGTAGTCACGAGATGCGGTGGCGATAACACGGACTTCGTCGGGTTTGTCTTGACGGATGACAAATCACAAATATAATGATTAATGACTAAATATTAATTATAGCTGTCGATAAACTCGAGACTTGTCTCACACAAACGTGTAGTCACGTAATCTCAAAACCAGCGTACTCGCCTGACCACCACCGCCAAGTCCACATATTATATTATATGGGAATAAGAAACGTGCGGGCTGGCTCCTCAACGTCTATTTGTGCATCATTTTTCAATTATTCAATTATTGAGATACTTATTGAGCGGTGGATATCCAACGAGTTAGGTAGGTATATAAAACAAAAATGACTACAAAAACAAAATCATGGTATTTAATTGAAAATTGTCATTCTACAATTAAATATTATTATTTATTTTTAAGGTTAATATGAGTGTAAACACTGTCTCGTTGTCAATTAGTAGGTACCATTTTCTATACTATTTGAGAGGATTATAAATCTTATAAACCATCACGTAAAAAAATTCGTAAATTTAAATTCATTTTGGCATCTTGATAAATAAAAATATTTATTTTCAAGGTAACTTATATTTTACACTATTGCGAGTTGGCATGTGTAAGTATAAATAAATTGTTCCATATTATTGTACCTATGCCGAATAATATTTCTTGAATTGTTCTGATAGGTACATGCGATTTATCGTACATTTTAAACAATTCAATCTATTAGTATTTAGTAGCATACACGAAATCGATGCTCTGCAGAAAGGCTTATCTTATTTGATAGTATTAATAATTTCTAGCTAAGATAACAATCATTACAATGCACGAGTTTAGTTGGGCAATAAATTTCGTCAACTGATTATAATGGTAGGTAACTACGTAAAACAATGTACGACTACGTATCTACGCATTTTGAACATAGAATTTCAAAACTCCTACCTCAATTTTACCTCCCTCATCCATACCGAATAGAGCTCGAAATTCGATGTAGCAAAAGGACATTAGTTTTGTTTTCAAACTATATCGAAAGACCAATTTATTGTGTAAGGACTGGGTGATCCACCAAAAAGGTCACTGGTTCAATGTAACTGTTTTTCCACTGGAATTTATACTAAAGCGATGAGTTCAATAAGAATGTAATAACTAATAACAAATAATTTTCGAATTCAATTTGATAACCATGTACTTCTATCTCGATACTTGCCTATACGTGTGTATCAATAAAAGTAACGTACTATGGACAATTCGAATTATGTCAAAATTTAAAATTCAAGTGACTTTTATTTCAATACCATTTAAGGTATAACATTGCTTTAACACAATACTTATATGGTTAGGTTACTAGTAGGTAGGCTGTTTTAGTTTTTTAGTTTTAACAATTATAATTATGAATTAAGTTAAATAATTATTGTTACAATTGTTTGTACAATCAATTCGAGAAAAATTAGTTTAGTTTTTTTTTATAGATAATAAATATATTATGATGTTTATCCGGATGAAAAAAATAACTATACGCAGTAACGTAGTAGAAGATATAGAAGGTTTTTGGCATGCCTAATCAAATGTTTTAAAGTAATTTTAAATTAATTAAAATATTTGATTAAACTTAACATATTATTTATATTAATTATGTGTGTTGAAATGAAAATATTTAAATGTTTACTCTTTTATTATGCAATATTATGTTTTTTTTTTTTAAATTTCTATTGCAGATTGTATAGGTAGAATTTTTTTATTTATGATTGTATTACTGTCACGTGATTCACATTAGTCTTTCGGGTCCGAAAATTCAATACAACATTTGTGAAATTGGTTTTTTAAACTTGAAATGTGAAAAAAAAATCAGCAAAACTAATTAATTAACGTGTAAAGCGGTGGGTAAGTGAGAGATGTTGGTTGGTTGGTTGGTTGGTTGAATTTACGGTGGTTGTAGCTATGGGGCTGAAGAAGCAAGTATATCATGTCAAAACTGAATTAGTAAAACGTCTACAAAGGCAACGTCGCCATTATTTTGCAACGGGATTATGTAGCACTATGTGTGCACCACGGCGCTGGCAGTTAATCATACAAAGCGCAAAACGTCTCAGCATGTCATTTTCGTTGATGAGCCCGAAAATAAATAATAGTAAAAATTAATAAATAATTCCCAACAACTAATGGCAGAGCAGAATCTCGAAACAAAATATTATTAAACAATATGAATATCAAAAGGTCAAGATGGACAGATAATTACAATATAGGTACCTACTGGCAGAATAAACGAGGAATTCGAGATCGATGATTTTCAAACAAAATCTTTTCTTTTGTTTCAAATTTATGGACGAATAAAACAAAGACGTTTTTTAACCTTCTGCAGTGCACTAACAACGGCCGGCTGGCCAAAACTTTTATTACCTGTAAATACAAGGAAATGATTTTTTTATTTCATTCTTACTGCATTAAACCCATTCGTTTTTTTTTTATCATCAAACGTGATTTTTCTTTTTTTACTGTTTGGTTTTCTGTGCCAACAAACAACTAAATTAATCGAAATGTGCACAGTGAAAGATAAATAAACACAGTGTTAAAATAGACCTGGAAATGTCGATTTTTTTTTTGTTTCATTAAAGTTGGTGTCCTTTGGTTTGTGGACAAATAATATGAAGGGTGAGTTTCTTGTTCAAGTTCTGTGATAAAGTTTTAGCGACTAGTGATTCCGGAAACGATAGACCGAGTTAATTTACACATGAGTAAAAGTTATGAAACTTAGTCTATTATGGCATGAATAAGAAAAAAATGTCTAAAACATAATTATCGTAATTATATCTGTTTATAAATAATAATAATAATAAAAAAAATTGTTATATTACACGACAACCATTAAACCATTAATGTAATGTATAATATACATTATATTATAAAATAAAGTATTTTTCATATAATCACTAGGTAATGAAGAAATAAACTAAAATTAAGTAGGTAGGTTGGTTAGGTTAGGTTTGGTTTATTTTCAATCTTTATAAATTTATGATAATTTAATTTTTGATACAATTTTTACTTCAAGATTCTATTTAGGTACATTTAAAAATAACTGTTGAGCCAACATCCGTTTATTTTATAAATTGTGTTTTCTTAGATATTAAATAATATTGGATACACTATAAAGTGCTTAATTCGGGTTGTTTATTTCATTATATTTTCAATCAAAATTATTGATTTTCTAACTAGAATCTTTTATAATGATTCGTAATATAAACAATGATCAGAAGATAATTTTACTACCTAATAATTATCACTATGGGTAAAAACTACCAGGTATAATATCAGGTATATCGTACTTAAAACAATATTATTAAATTTAAAACTGTTATTTTTGTATCATATTATGGTAAAATACTATTTAGTTTGATTGGAATTAAAATGTATACATTTATAAAATTAATTATTTAACTTATTTTAACCATTTATTTGTGTGAACAAAATGAGAAAGAATCATAAACATTTGTTTGCAATAAAGTAGATCCACCTGTAAGTTTATCAACATTTTGGTATTTAGACCAACAATAATTGATTTGTTTTATGTTTTGATTATAATATTATATACCTGAATGAGATGTATGCCTAAATTATGAGTCTGGAAAATTCTGAAACCCTAATCTACATGTCTAATTTAACCTGGACACACATTATTATAGCACGTTACGAGCATTAAATATTTTATTGTAATTCCTATTCGTGTACCTATATAATAACACTGACCTGCATACTTAATAGTATATCAGTATTTCCATTAAATTAATCTTTAATCGTTAAATGCATCGTTCCATAGGTTAGTGTAATTTACATAACACACGATTCGAGGAAGACTGAAGAGCAAACTTTCTAGACACCATGGATTAAGTATTAGTAAACCCATTGTACGTGGGTGGAACAGAAATCGATGAATTCGTCGAAAATAATATGGTCTGACATGGTAACCGCCATTAGACTTATTGTAGTATCTAGAATATTATGCGAATAGGGAAATATAGCTATGCCATTCCTGTGCAACCGCGATTATGTGAGTTGTAACATTGAATTTTGAACGTGGTTCACAACGGCTGAGTGGTATAGTATTCTCGTCGTCGTTGCCTAGAATGAATAGAGTACACGTCATGTACTATTAACAAAATAATTGAAAGCTAAAAATGTAGCTCTAGATATATTATGTTTTATAGGCAGTTATTACAAAATCCAAAAGATAATGATGGAATAAATATATTTTGTTGATATCAAATAGTTCTAGGTGTTTTTAGGTGTTTCTAAGTATTTTTTAAGGTATTTCTAATAGGAAAGTTATGTCGTTAAAGGCGGAACAATTTGGAGCAATCGAGTCCCACAGATAACACACTAAAGATTTAGCTATCGGCGATAAATCATCTGGTACCTATCTCGTGTTCGGAACGCTACCTCTGATAACACTTAGTGTTGAATTATTCGTACCTAACCTTAAAGTGTTATCGATATAACTTAATATGAATTCATTAAGGCCGGTACATAATATAAACTTACTCATGTGGTTCATAATCCTCGTAGGATCTATCCCAACGACTTGGCCGCTTTTAATTGATTTCGTTTCTAAAACTTTACGGTGGACATAAACTTTATTCATCAGTTTACTGTTTGTGAACTTAATAGCATTATCAAAAACGGTAGGTACAATGGAACGGTTATATTTTAAAAGTTATCCATCAGGTAATTTGGTGTTTGGCCCATTGACAACAACTGTTAGTACTAGACGAGTTAATGGTTTTTGAAAATCACTATGTCCACTACAGACAACAAGTGTCTCTCGTATACACTGCAAGTATTAATACGTTATAATACATTCCTCGTTCCCAGCTGGGGTAATACATTGCGTTTAATTACATATAATGCTATACATTGGCTGTGCTGTTTCTTGGAGTCCATCTAAGTAAACTTGTTAAGATGTTTAAATGAATTCGCAAAGTGTAAGCGCTACTTCCATTCCCGTACTCATGTGTTTTCGAAGAGATTTTATTTCAGCAAAGCCGCTTCAAGTTTAACGCTTATTAGCACTCAGCTAAGTTTTGTATGTAACGTTTCAGCTAATGAGATGGTTTTTTGAACTTACATTTAATGCTATGGCATTTGCTCATAGTAAAAAACCAAAATAATGCATAAAATAATACCATGACCAATAAATTAATGTGTTGAAAAAACTAACGTGTATTAAACATTTAAACTATAGTCTATAAATAATTATTAATGTGGAGATAAATAAGTTGGAAGTATAATATTTAATATTATAATTAGGTAGGTATTCAATCAGAATACCTAGAGAAATTAAAACACCGAACTACTAAAAATGGTGATAGAAAAGTTGTGGTTGATGAACAACACATCCACACTTCGTTGTCTGGGCACTAAAATCCATGACACCAAGAATGAGAAATTTAACGCAGAGGCTTAATTTTTGACAAATATAGTATACCTACGAAAATAGAATAATTTATCGGTTGATCTTAATTTTAATTTACCAAAATAGTTACCAAATTATTTTAAAACAATAATATTTCTAATAACTTAATCTTTATTTTTAACTTTTTAACCTAAGGTTTTTTTTTTAAATTTATACAAAACTAACTAATTTTGTTCTACAAATATTACACATTTATAGACAAAAATTATGTTTAAAGCCATTCGTCATTCAACGAGTTCATTGAGTATAGACCATTCTAACACAAAAGGTTATTGTTTTAAAAATAACAAATGAAAATTCTAATATTCCTTAGTATAACCATAATAAAAGAAGACATTGATTATTAAAACTAAATGGACCGTGAAAAGAGACATTTTAAACAATGAGAAGAAAGAAAATAATATAATTGTATACACATTCAATTTATTATCTGTGGAAAATAATATAGCCTTTAGTGTCTGTTTTATTCAGACTTTATATTAATTTTGATCAAATAGAATGATCTTTGTTCGGTGAAAAAATGTTCAGTGAATTGTGTACTCTACATTAATGTTAAAAGTTATACAAAAATAATATTTATAACATGCACGAAACTATGAAAGTGTACAATAATTATAAATACAAAATTTTTAAGTAATTACGTTTGCTTATGTAGTTTGATGCTGTTAAGTTCATTCGGATACACGAGATACATATGTGATACTAAGAAATTATAGTGTGACTCAGCAGCATTTAATGTTGGAATGTAAATGTGTGTTTTATCCATAATCCAATATAATATTGGTTTTTTACTAATTTGGCTCTGGATGTTGTAAAACCCTCTCAAAAACGACCTTGTTCCTTCTCATGACAGATTTTTTTTGTCTGTTATACAAAAATATTATTGTGCATACGTGCATTACCATTCTTAGTTATAATTATATTTTTTATTATGTCTTTAGAGTTTTTATATTAGAAATACCCAAAAAAAATACAAATGCATGTTTGTGTAAAATATTAGTTGATTCCTTATAATAGCTGCATAATTCAACATATTAATTTGCAAGGATGGGCAAGTTAATGATTTTTTTTAACACAGTTAAGTTAATATGCAACAATGACAAAAAGTTAAAAGTTAATATATCTTTAGGTTAACTCAGTTAAGTTAAAAGTTAATACACACTCTTTGTTAACTTTTTATTAAGTTAAAAAAAAATTAATTTGTGTATACACTCTAGCGTACTTAATTTTTTAATTTTTCCCAACCCAAAACTAAATTATAGACTATAGTGTTCTTACTTTATACAGTATTTCTATATAAATCAGATTCGAATGATATACATTTTAAACTTTAAACAATTTACTGTAAAATCGTTTTGACATGAAAACGAAATAGACTGAAATTGTAAAATATAATACAATTAAAAACAAAGTAAATTAATTTAACCTACTTCTTAAAATTAAATATTTAGATATTTATGTAGGTATAGGTACTATTTATTATTATGTACCTACCTACATAGTATTAATTTTTTTTTAAATAATCTATAAATACTAAATAAAAGTATTTTTGTTTTAGGCAGTCAACCTATTGGCTATTAACACTGATTATTAATTAAGACATATTTAATTCGTTTCAATACAAGGACTTAGGACCGGTTGAATAAATGTTTTATAACTCAGACTAGGTCAACATTTTCGGAAAAAATCAAAACAATTATGCTTTTGTAAAACAACTATCAATTTATTGAAAATACTTAAACAATTTACAATTTATTTTTATTTAATTGTGTAGGTTTTTTTTCAATTGCATCTATCTATAGTATTCAGTATTTGACAATTACTCATTGTCAATGTATTTCAATTTCATCAATGTATTTTGTATTTAACCTAAATATTTTCAAGACAATTTTTGAAAGTATTTCGCCAATTCCTGACTTTCAATCTTTTGTTATTGTTTATGTTGTACAATGCACGAGCGTGTATAAAAACATCTATCGATATTTCTTGAAAACAATTTCACATACCTACTCGCTTCACGTTTATTGGGTCTGTACAAACTATATAACGGTGTGTCGGTGTACATAGCCATATTAGTTATTTTAGTTATAACTTATAAGTGATGAATAAAAAAAAAAAATAATAATATCATCAATATTAAACTATACATTTTTCTTTATTAATCTAAAATGTAAATAACATAATAATTAATAACTATAATCTAAACATTTTTTTCTACCGGGCGGTTCGGGCCATCACAAACGCTGGTTTTGGACACTAGGGAATGTCCGACTTACAGACATACTGGGGACGACGAGAGGACATTTTTCGGCAAACTGGCAGACCAGAACACCTGGCGGCCACCGAGCCACCCGTTTGGGGTTCTCGTTGGGCCGCGACGACGGCGCGAGGTGTACTACAACAAGAGCCGACCCAAGCCGGCAGTTCTTTCGAGAGGAGGATGCTCTGGTGCTCGACGGCGATTTCTATGGCATGCAGAGGCGGGAGCAGCCTGCACGGGATCGGGAAGAGGCAAGTGGAGGACGAGTCTAGAAATCAGCCTTTGCCGGAGGACCACCACCACGGAAAAGCTGCCCACGTCCGCGAAACCGGCCTAAGTGTTCGTTCTGGGGTCAGGCAGGCGGCCGGCCGGGCGGTTCGGACTAGATAGCTTCCGGCTGCAGATCGAGGTGCGGTCCGTGCGTGCCGGACCCGGCGACAGTGACATGAGGAGAAGGAGGAACTTTCGGAGGTGACGGTGAAACTGATAAAAGGGTAAGATGGTGTGATGGCGATGGCAGGTATGCTAGAATTGTAATTTTACGAAAATTATTAACAATTTTACCGATTTTTCGACATATTGTTATTTGGTATACTATATAATAAGTCACAACAATTAGTTCATAAATACTGTATGTTTATAACTTACGTTATAATATAATATGTTGTAATGTTGTCTGTTTGGTTGATAATTGGTAGTATAGATAGTATTTGATTTGGAGTTTGGATCCGGGTTAGGTTGATGTATAATGGCCGGCTTTTACTGTGACGTATACATTTTCAAGCTTTTCTTAGAACTGCGACGTCTCTTCTTACCCCGTTCAGTTTCACCGTCACTCCGTTTGTTCCTCCTCAACTTCTACTCTGTTGTCACCATCTCCCGGTCCCGACACCTGCAACTCTGGCACGCGCACCTCGACATCTGCAGCAGGCTTTCTAGTTCCGTTCGCCAGGCCGCTTACTCGCCTCGACCACAGCAGAATGAACACCGTCCTCGCTGGGCCGGTTTCAAGGATGCGGGCAGCATTTCCATGACATTATGCCGGCTGCGGCTGGTCTCCAAATTCGTTCTAGCTGATCCCGATCCTCTTCTGCGGCTGCTCCAAGTGCCACCGCTGCACGCCATATTTTTTTTTATCCATCTCCGCCGTCGAACTTGCATCCTCCTCCTCCGCCGCCGGCCGTTCGGCCGCATATTACGTTGTAGTACACCAATACCCTAAGCCGTCGTCGCGGCCCAACGATAACGTGGCCCGGTCACCGCAGAGGAGGCCGACCGCGTTCCTTCGGGATCGGCCTCGTGGTGTCCAGGTCCGACAGCTCGCCGGTAGTCCTCTCTTTGTCCTCAGTGCAGTATGTCTCGTTATATATGGGCGCCATTCCAGTCAGGCGCCACTCCAGTTCCTGGACAATCCCCGATGATTCTATCTAACTCTACCAGCGTTTCTCTCTCAGTTTGTCAGGCATTGCTTTGTGAATAATTAATTTTAAATTAAATATAATATTAATAATATCATTGTATAAGAAAAACGATTCTGAGCGAAAACAGTCAGTCAGCCTATGATATTACTAAGTATATTTGATGATATTATTGCGTGAATAAAGTAATTTATATATAACCTATTTATGTGGAACCTTGATTTAAATTTTCAATCCTTAGCTATAAAAGTTGAACATTTTATACATTTTTTACTACAATATTACGTCGTTGCTTAATACCAAAGTGGTTATCGAAAAACTCCACAAAAAGCGCCATCCATAGCCTTTCACAATGTCATAAATGCCAAGAGTTTGGACATACGCAAAACTGTTGCAACCACGTCTCCCGCTGCTTAAAATGTGGTGCGGAACATCATACTAACGAGGGCACCAAGAACCCGAAAAGTCCTGCCAAGTGTGCACTTCGCTCCGGGGATCACACCGAAAACTTCAGGGGATGCCCAGTTTTCAAAAGAGCTAAAAAAAAATAAGACCTTCAAAAGCACTTCCAGCCAAAGTTCCAGAGTCAATCATTCCAGACCAAAATCTTACGTTGAAGCCACCAGGATTCAAGATTCTCCCACAGATCACATTTCCGTCATACTATCTAATTTTATTACTAACCTCAACTCTCTAATCAGTCCACTAATAACTCTCCTCTCCTCAGTTCTTAACGCACTAATCCCCATAGCTTCCTTATCTCTATAATTATTTGCTTAAAATTATCCTCATTATAACAATAGTCTATTCAAGGCTATTTATGATTCACTTTCCTTTCAGAAAAGATACTGTTGAAGAAAATCTAAGTCTAAATCTACTTTTACTGTCCTAAAAGGTGACGACAGACACAAAAAAAAATTTTAAAATTAAAAAAAACACACATCATGTAAAATCAATACATTTATTGTTTCACTCAGAATCTAAAATTAACTCGTTAATTTCACGTTAATTAAAAAAGAAATTTAGTAAATTAACACTTAAGTTAATGAAAAGCCAAAATTAACTAGTTAAGTTAAAAAGTTAAAATTAAATTAACTTTTTAACTCATTAATGTCCAGCCTTAATAATATGTAGGTAGAAGGTATAACTATACAGCATTTTTCTGATTAAGGACTGTAAATACTATGTTTTTTTTGTTTTCAACTACATTAATATTATAACTGCAATACAATAAATATCGTTAGGTATCTAAATAATTGATAATTGTGAGGTTATAACTCAATACGGACATCGGAATATACCTATTGTATAATATTATAGAGTAATTATTTATCTCAAAAAATATAATTTTAAATGTCCCAATAAATTGTAGCTTTAAATGGGCAAATTAATTCGGCATGCTATATATAATTCAATTTGCACATCGTGTTTAAACTGTATAAAAATGACGTAACTACGCTCATGTAATTTTGGGCTAAGATTATCACCAACTATATGTACGTAAAGACTGCAGTAGCAAAGTAGTAAAGTTTTTCCCGGATCATGATGCGCTCATATGGATACCTAAAATAGGAACACGGAATAACTGTTTGGGGTGATTTGTAAGATCTAGTACAGTTCGAATTTCATTAGTTTTATACCCTACATTCGCATAAAATAAAGAACACATTCGGCTTCGTGTTAAACGCATGGTATGTGGCGGATTCATAAATGAGGTTAATTTATTTCTCCGCTGGCTGATGTGTTGCAGACATTTTGTATTTTTCCCCATGACTTTTATGTCACACCATCAATAACGATGCGTTGCTTTACAGCTCTCTGCAACTTTAAAGCTGATTATTATAATGGCGTTGATGCAAATGCATATATTATATAGTGACTGAGATGAACATAATGGTGTTTGTTGTGCAGATTTATGGTATTTACGTACAGTATTTTGATCTTTGAATTTTTGCTGGCGACTGTTGGAAAACAGCAGAGGCCTACGGCGTTATTGTCTCTGCGAGACTTATAATAATATTATTACTGTCGTGTTTACCAAGCTGGAGGACACAGAGAGAAGAGAAAAGAAAGAGAGAGATTAAAAAAAATGTACATATTTACGTATACACACACACACACACACACACACACACACACACACACACACACACACACACACACACACATATATATATATATTCATATATACAAGAGGGAATGGAAACCACTGGGTTATAAGTTATAATGCGAATTTGCACCGATGTCGTTCATTATTTATGCTAGTAGACACTGGGGTAGCTAAATTTCCAAATCGTTAATTTACATTCATGACGTAGTTATAAAATATAACCAACACGAGAAATTTGTCGTGTAATTAATTCGGAAATTTCATACTCTTCCAGTATTATGCGTCTATAATTTTAAATTCCTCAAAATCCGGTTGGTTCGAAATGCGCTGAACTATCCCCATGCCGCAATTAAAGTCACTGAAGAATTTATAATACTGGATACGAACATGAAACTAGAAAGTTAAATCTTACATAAAACATAAATATAGTAAGTTATACTACATGATATCAAATAATTGAATTAGAATAGGCTTACATATTAGGATTAGCGAAGTAGTTAGTACACATTAGTTTATTTATTTTTAAAGTAGAAAAAATGTATCATATTTAACTGTGATATAAACTAAGAGATCAAACAAGAAAAAAATAAAATATTATTTATACATTTTAACATTTATAATGTATACCTTCCAATAAATATTAAATAACAATTCATACTAAATACATAATAGTACTTAATATGTTTAAAATTTAGCGAAATTATATTATTTTTAAATGGGTTTTATTTAGCTATATGTATAATAGGTAGTTAATTAAATTTATTTTAGATTCTGAGTGGAAAGATGAATGTATTGATTTTACAATGATGTGTGTTTTTTTTTTGTGTCTGTGTACACGATAAGGAGTCGAAATAATGCTTCGATTTTTAACTTCAGTATGTTGTTCGATTGGAAAGTGAATATTGTTGGTGCATTGGGTAGTTAAAAATTCCCAGTAATTTTCAAAAGCGACCAGAAAAACAAAAGAAAAATTAAGGAAAAACGGGAATTTTTAAGCAAAATCGGTTTTAAAAAATTGACGTTGGTTTTCGGTGTAACTTTAAAACAAATTACCGTAGATACGTACATGAAATTTTCACTGGTTGTTTATATTTACATTTTCTATACATGATAAACTTTTCAAAATATTTTGATTTGTTTTGAACTGTTTAGGAACATTCTCAGTTACCCATTTTACTAGTTTTTTTTTCTATGAATACCAATAAAACTTTATTTGTTGAGTAAAAATACTTGAAAATGTAATACAATAAGGTTCCTACTATGTTGTTACAATGACATTTGAAAAATATTAAAAATCCTTGGACACAGTTTTTTTTTATAATCATTTAAAGTTCAAAAATTGACAAAATATGGAAAAATTACGAAAATTAGCAAATTAATTTGAGTTAAGAATTCGTAAAAAATATTCTTTTTTAAATCTAAGATTTTAAAATGTAATACAAGATTCCTTATAAGATGATCTACCTTTATAAAAAAAAAAAAAAAATGTTTACCGGAATATGAAATAAAATTTTTATGAGGATTTTAAATTCATTTTTTTACAAAATTTGTTATTCACTGGATGTCTCATGTAACGATTTTCTTATTTTGTTGTACTTCAAAAACGAATAACTGTAGATAAATTAAATTTCCACTGAATATTTATATTATCAATTCTTATACTTGTTAATATTTTCAAAATATTTTGATGCTTTTTAAACTATTTACGGCATTGTCATTACATTTTTTTATTTTTTTTCTATGAATATCAATAAAGTTTTATCTGTTGGGCCAAAAAGTGTAAAAATGTAATCAGGAGTCTTGTATTAACAAGACTCCTGATATATTGTTACAATATCATTTGAAAAATATTAAAAATACATTGGCACATTTTTTTTTATAAGCATTTAAAGATTGAATTTTGACGAAATTATTCAAATTTAAAATTGAATAATTATTTTGTTGTTAAAAATGTATAAAATGTTCAACTTTTATATCTAATTATTGAAAATTTAGAACAAGATTCCACTTAAGTAGTTTATTCTGTTATCAAAAAATCTAAAAAATAGAAAAAAAAGTTCAAATTTGGACAAAATTACATATTAAAAACCTAGAATAACTATTTTAGTTTTTTTGTTGTGATTGTATAAATATTATTCTTGGGTAATTGAAACTTCTAAAGTATACTAATATATACTATATCTTTTATAGTATCACGGTTTGTTGTTGATGTATAACAAGTTATAAGTACCTAATGGATACTGTGATATGATTAATTTGGAATTCATTATAGGTCAATTTTTTTTAATACCATAGATAAGTATATAATATGTTTTATATTTAAGGATTGAAAATTTAAAACAAGATTCCACGTAAGTAGTTTATTCTGTTACCAAAAAATCTAAAAAATACATAAGCACAGTTTATTTTTATAGTCATTCTAAGTTCAAATTTGGACGAAATTACATATTGAAAACCTAGAATTAGTATTTTAGTTATTTTGTTGTTATTGTATAATATTATATAGTATTATAAAAGTATATAATATGTCTTATACATAGACTGACATACCGTCTCCGCTCAGAATCGTTTTTCTTTTACAATGATATTATATCATTGAATTCTCAATTCAAATTTCATACCATCCATTTACAGTGACCCACTTGTAACGTACTGTACAGCAGAGCACATTTTTTTAATTATTATTGTGTGTATAGTATTTATTCTGATTATTTGAATCTATCGAAACGTGTTTGAATGTGATGTACAGTGATTTATCCATTTTCACAATTCAAATAATAATTTGATTAACGATTGCTAAAAAAGAAAGTGTGAGTACCTAGTAGACATTTTGGACACCCATTTCCATCCCCGTAATTTATAAGTCTGCCTCTATTTTCTAGGTATTTTTCCTACACATTTTACAGAAATAGAAAGAGACATCAGAGACAATGGGCGAAGAACCGGTGTTTGCGCGTGACAAATAAACATTGTTTGTTTTGTCATTGTTGTTGTTATTTGCAGGCGGAAAATACTTAGTTATTTGTGTATTTATGTGCGTGAGAAAGAGGTTTTTAGATCAAGAGAACTTCAGCTAAGTAATTTGCCCTATGGGGGTAGCCTTTTTGACGATCTGGCACGCAGAGGGCGGTCATGCGGTAATACCATGTGTTCTTTTGTGTAATTTCGGCCCTCAACCTTGTGGCTGTTTTATGAATATTTTCACCCTGCAGAGAAAAATACAAAATGGACAACGAGATAAAAAGAAAACGAAATAACGTAGCAAAAAATCCATACGATTTCGACCTTTAAATTTAATGTAGGTATACCCAACGACAGTTGTATGAAATATGTTTCGTATTTTCTTCATTGTTCAGTTGCTAAAAATCACACTATATGCGATTGCTCCAAACACAAGATAGACTATAGTTTATACTTGGCCGTGAACAAACATTGTCAGTTTTGACAAAAGTATCCAAGAATGATTCAAATTTCAAAAACATAAAACGATTTTTGTTTAAATATTTATTTAATTGTTACATAAGTAATTATGAGATTTAAAAAATGAATATAGGTACATATGATTTATAAAATTGTTATTTTTTCACTACCTAAAATAGGTACATGGAAGTATTCTAATTATTAAATATTATTATACTTGAACAATAAGGAGGACCTTAGAATATTTAAACCAAATATAAATATAATTTGAATTATCTTATTAATTAATTCTAAAACAGCTAGGTAGATAGTTAACATGCTTACAGTTAATAAATAAATAAAATATATATTTTGTTGGTCATACTTTAAAGTTTACTAAACTAATAAAACAAACTAGTTTATCTAATTTTAATTTTAGTTTAGTTACAATATTTAATTGTTGTCTTTTTTAATTGAAGTTTTAAGTACTGTTATATTTTACGATACAAATATTTTTCAGAATAATCTTCATTATTATTTATTTTGGCTTCAAATCTACTTATACGTGTCTAATGGTTCTAATGCGACTAATCTATTCTTTCAAGATGGTGTACGTCGATAAAACCTAACTATACCAGTACACCCAAAAACATTATGAGACAACGTCAGACCTGAAATAATCGTTATAATAACGATGCACCACAGTGTTTCACGATAAAACTCGATTTTCTAAGTACCTATACTTACCTATACGGTATGCAAAACTATAGAAGTTGTTTTTAAAAGCGTCATTTGTGCACACTTTGCTGTAAGCATTTAAATTAGGTACATATTATTTAAATTTTACAAGAATTTTTTCATTTTTAGTACACAGAAGACATTTTATTTTGTCCAAGTTATATTTGGCATGTGGATATATATTTATATTAATATTATTTTATTCACATTTATTTTGTACGAATTTTTATAATCTTTTATCTGTTCGTTTACTGTGTTTGTTCGTCAAACAAATATAAATTATATTCTATTTTAATCCGAATAACCCAAATTAAAACTATAGAATATGTTTGTTTAAATGCGATTCGGTATGCGATATATATATATATAATATATATATAGTATTTAGTATTTTAAAATGTTTTTTTTACCATACACGAAAAAGTCAGATTTTGTGTCTTGATTATTTTTCAAAGAGTGAAATCTCAATTTTATATGAACTACTAAAATGTTTTTGGTCTTATTATTACTTTTTTGCATTTTTATGTTTTATTCCTTCTGTTGATTTTCGAGAGATAGTCATATCATGATTGCAAAGCACTTTTAAGTTGGAATACTATTTCTTTTTCATTTCCCTTTTGACTTATCGTTATTCGCGGTTTTGATTAAAAAATAATATGAGTTTTTTACAACGGATTCTTAACTATTATACTTCTACTATGTTGTGTAATGTACTAACGTGTATCAATATGACAATATTAATTATTATGTCATATTCTATTATTAAAATAAAGTACTAATATTTATATAATACTTGTATCTAATTTATTACAAATATGTAGGTAAAGTCACTTACTTTTTTGGATTCTTTTTAATATTAATAATTATACTTACAATGTACGGAGTTATTTATTAAGCATACTATTTTCATGCTTAAATTAGGCATATATTCAAATTCTGATTTTTGAAATTTATAAATACACTATAGAGATAGACCATATTTTCGAATCCTTGAGAATTTTGATTTAGATACATCAGAATTTTTAAGATAATCATCCTTAATCACTCTTTAAGCTATAGGTACAAACAATATCAAAAATTTGAAATTATCGTCTTTAGGTAAGTATACTTAAAAATTCTAAAAATAAGAATTTTAATAAATGTACTATTAGGGTAAAAAATTGGGCGAGCGTGCTTAAGAAATCACACTGTATAATATGTTAGGCTATGTAGATAAACTTAAGAAAAACTCTAAGAGAATAAACATAAATGGAGAAAATATTAATTGTATAAAGGTTCACAGATGATATCCTCAATGTCTGAATCGGAAAAGGACACTCAATTTAAATCATTTAAGTATTGGTAAGTTGCAGAAATAATTCATTCAATATGTTAGAAATGAACCAGTTAATTTTAATATTATATTTTACCGTTGCCATTGTTTAAATACTAAATTGTATGATTCATATGCAAGATTTACTAAAAGCATGAATGAGAAATAAGCAACACTATTAATGATACAGTTTCTGCAAAGGTAACAATTTTATTAATGGTCGACGTAATATTAATAACGTTGTAATTACTAACATCAAATATTAGTAGGTAAATTGATATATTTTATGTTCTATAATATGTCATAGATTATGTTTTACAAGAAATTAATTCCTATAAAATGTTATATATAGCTTATATTATGTATGTCAGTTTACAAGTATAGTCAAAGGAATAATTGAATATAATGACAAATACCTTAAGAACTTTGGAAATCATGAAGTATGACGCAAAATGTTCGATTTAGAAATGTCTCTTATTACAATTACATAGAATATAGTATTATAATTATATTTAATTATTTTAAAATTAGTTAGCGGTACATGGTACATAGTATATTATAGCCGTCTACAGTTACACTTAGGTACACTGCGTACGAATATAATTTAACTATAATTATAGTAAAATATCACTTACTTTTTTTCATAATTTACGAAAACTATATATAATTTGTATCAATGTTATATCCGTTCTAGAAAAAGCATTACATTTAAATACCCATACATTTATTTAGCTGTACCTACTACGAATTAAGTTGTGACAAAATTAGATGAGAAAATTGTTTAATTTTTTTTTACTATGAGCAATACAGAAGATGTTTTGTAATATAATATATACTATATAGTACCTACCTACAATCAATAATATCAAAAGTTTTTCTTCAGTGACTAATGTAGCGCCAATTCCTTAGTAGGATATCGCTGCATATATACTTCAAATGTCTGTTCTTTCTTTTTTAACAGTATTATTTCCACCGTACGAGTTTTTTCTGGATATATTACAAGAACTAGATCTGAGCTGAAAAACGTCGGCCGCAGCTTTCAATTAAACTTACCGTCGTCGGATTGCCGTTGTGATGTTGACGACCAACTCACTATACCTACTCCGTTACGTATATTTCTGCGTAGTATTTCTTGAATGGGTCTATAGGAGGTTTTAGTAATTGTGGCGGTACACAGAGTATTAATTACGTAAAAAAGCGTTACTGCAGGAAAAAAAAGTACGACAAAGACATCGCGGTGTACGGTTGAAAGGTTGTGTGTGGATGGAAAAAAAAAACAAAATAATAATATAGTATTCGTTTTTTCTAAAAAAAAAAAAAAAGAAAAACCAGGAGTCAAAAATATAAATTATTATTGAGAAAAAAAAAACAAAACGACCTATTGAATTGCACAATGTATCTTCGTGTTTTTTACACCGGAAACAACACATTTTATTTCCGGCAGAAATAGCCACGGCTGACCTGGTCGGCAAAACAAAATAACACGTTCATGCGTAGTGACATTTGGACAAATAGCGTATACCGGTAGACGTGCATATCTGCACACACACACTCACACACACACACACACACACACACACACACACACACACACACACACACACACACACACACACACACACACACACACACACACACACACACACACACACACACACATTTATTCATTTTTACATATAATACAGTTATACACCTGTAGTACACGTACGGTAGGTATAACGGTGCACGTCAACTCACGGTGGTGTATGGTGTATTGTTATTTTGAACAGATTTTTCTAAATAATAATCTCGGATTGCGACCATATATTTTATGCGGAGGGAGGTCCGGGCGGTGTGCACGCGTCATTTATCCAACGCGTGTTTCTCTTTCGATTTAAAATGATGTATACATACCTACCTACCTACCTACCTACCTCACTATACATTATTCTTGGACAATAAATGATAAAGAAAATATATTATAAGAAATAGAAAAATGGTAAAGAGCTCAGAAAAAGACCAGGACGATAACTAACGATTTGATTTGTCAGAAAGTGAAACAGAAAATAGGTACCTACGTCATAATGAATAGTGCTCTGATGGTGTGGACTTGATGCTATTAATTTTTTCACCGATGATGAAATTATCAACGGTTAGGTTTTTTTTTTAAATTATTGAGGTTCAACTAAGCCTCTACATAAAAAAAACCCAGCTAATGCATTTGAGCTAATAATTTCACTGATTACGTTGCTATTAAGAGTTTGTAATTCTGTCGGTATCCAAGAGTTTTAAATAAAATACTTTAATAATATACTTAATAATAATACTTTACTATAATTTACTTAATCTGAATAATTTAACTTTGAAATCCTCAGCTGAACTTGATTTTTTAAAAGAGATAAATTAGAATAAGGAATGAAACATAATAATATATAATGGCCACATTTACGCGGTTCAGTGTTTCTTATCGTAAATTAATTTAGAAGGTAATATAGTTATTGGACATTTTAAAAACAAAATAATATTCCAGTTTACTGTACCAAAATTGAATACTTAATATAATTTTATATTAAATCAAAACTAGGGTAGATATTGTTAAGTTGATTTAATTGAATATTGTGAAGTATAATACCAATATATTAAAACTACTTATTAAAAATCCCATTGATCCTAATTGAGAATTAAGGGCTTTGGTATCGAAGTTTGTGTATCAGAGTTATTTAAGTTATAAATTCAATTAATTAATAACTTTTTTACTTTGGATAATGAAGTACACAATATATAGATAAAATTATGAATTAAAATGGTATATTATAATAATAAACACAATAAGTGTAGTATATTACTCGAAACAGAGAAAAAAAAGAGGAAAAAATACCTAATATTGTGTTTAATTTTTAAATTAATAACTAGAAGTGTCTAGTCTATATTTAAGTAGCTAATTATCTGTATTTGAGTCTCAAATAATACATAAGTACATTTTTTTTATGATATAACGAAATAAAATCCAGTTAAACGTATTTTATTTTAACACTTCCAAAATAATAAACTATTTAGATACAATATGTTATAATAATATGTAATGTTTTGTGTCTAATACTTAATTATAATCCTAAATAGCTTACTGCTGTATAATTACAGTTAATGGTATGAAAAAATACAATTCAACAGAAACATATTCCTTTCGATGAAGAGAAAAACATATTATTTAATGTAAAAAAAATACATGGTTGTCATAGTACCTGGTGAAAAATAACCACTAAGAGACCATTTCTAAAAGTCTCAAGGGTCCGATTCCACCAACGAATATTTCCCAGACAGGCCGTAATAAAACTAAATTTAACTAATTAAAAATTCAAATCGTTGCATTTTTTATTCCAAACTCG
Organism: Macrosiphum euphorbiae; assembly: GCA_949089665.1. Classification (NCBI taxonomy): domain Eukaryota; kingdom Metazoa; phylum Arthropoda; class Insecta; order Hemiptera; family Aphididae; genus Macrosiphum; species Macrosiphum euphorbiae. The sequence goes on along the minus strand of CARXXK010000001.1, from coordinate 150,722,108 downwards.
GTAACCTGTTTGATATATTTTAAAATGAACTCGACAATACTATTTACAATAGTCGGAACATATTATTTATTTAAAATAAACTTTTTATAATATTGTTGTATACATATTTGTAAAGTATTCGAGGTTTTAACCATAAAGTCATAATATTAATAATAATAATAATAATATTAATAAAAATAGAAAACGTTTTGAAACTCTGTAAACGCCTTTTAATTTAAACTCATAATATTAAGTTACCTACCTACATGAAAATAATATTTTTTTCTTGTTTTTATAACTGTGCTTATAATATTACAATTAAATTGTATCAGTATTATATTATGTAAATTATATTGTTTTAGAATAGTTTCTGTTAATAATATAAACTATGTTAAATATTTAGAATAGTAGACATACAAGCAACTATTTTTAATAAAATAAAAGTTGTTTAAACCTATGGTGTGCGTAAACTATAGATGACCAGCCAACGGTCAATCCTATATTTGGTTAACTAGGAATTTAATACATACTTGTGGACATAAATGAAATATTTTCACAAGAATTTCCTAGTATTGAAAATTAAATACGAATTCCAGTCGCGATTATTCTTTCGCTGCGAAGGGTCGTTATAATCACCTGTACACCTCGCTAATCCTATCACGTTTTATTTCAATTAAGCCATAAATGCCGTCGTCGTATGCCGGTTCTCGCCTTAATCGAGGCTAAAAATCTTTGATCAACAAAATAAAATCTACTGGATCAAACGAAGAATGGAAAAAAGTGGATTACGCTAAAAATCGTAAGTCTAACACTTTTATTAACGCCACTAGTCCATCTAGTCCTGTCTCTCCAAATCTGAAACATATCTCGGATAATTCACCAACACTAAATATAAATAAAAGCCATCAAAGTTTTGTGTATGAAAACACCTCGTCGTAATCAACATTATTTACAGATATAAACGTTCCGACGACAACGAACAATAATTAGTTACTCGCACGGTAGCAACAGCCCCGTCGATAACAATACAACTATGAAATTAACTCAACCGTTACAGCCACTTCCCCCCGCTGGCATCACTTCAAACATTGCTACTTCACAAAACCTGCCGACGGTCACTTATGCAAAACACAATGTGGATCGACATCTCAAATGTTTCTCAGCTAAATTTAATGCCCACCCCCTCAGTTATAATTATCGAATCCACAGATTCAAAGACTGGTACTGGCTTTTGGGACCCATTAAAATGTGCAAAATTTTTTTGTACCTAGCAATTTTATTTGACTCAACTTTCCTTGCAAATACATGCCTTGAATCCCATCTACATCAGCAACACATTTTATACATACTCTCAACTTTAATCTTTTCTTACGAAATCTAGTTAGATTTTCTAAATAGTGAAATCAAAGTCATTACTTTTAAACACATAGATAAAAATGTTGAACGCTTTGGCCATACATCGAAATTTTGTCGCAGCAATACCCAACATGTTGCTATTGCGGAGAAGGAAAACATTCTATCGAATCATGCCCGACTGCTGAAGCATAGGAATCATGCTGCCTATACTGCCAACTTTCTTACTCATCTTTAAAACAGTTAAACCTTATTGTAACGGTCATAAATGAAACCACAAATACAACTTAAAAAATCATTGGCCACCGAAATTTATTATTTCGAGACGCAGTCACCTTCAAAAAACAAAATCATGTCACCTCGGCATTTAGTTTTTAAATATTGTGAGAGAACAGCCTCTGGTTCCTCAAACTAAAATATCTTTTACTCCCCTGCTCTCTTGTTCATAGCTCCATCCCAAAACCCCATTAATTCACCATAATAAATTCCCAACGTTATACTAGGAAATATAGGTAATAGGATCCCCACCCCAAATAAAAACCACTTAAATATCCCTAAGCATCTAAATTTCTTTGTCCCAAATGGAGAATTTTCAAAATAGGGAACAAACAATCGTTGCAGAATTCTATCTAGGATTCAAAATTTAACTATTTTAATAACTTTAATTGTTTGATAAATATTAATTGTTACTGTCACATTTTTGATAGATTTCAATAATTATTTAAGTTACTTAAAGTTATTAAGGAAAGTTGAAGAAGTACACAATGTTCAATATGAAAAAACTAATTATTAAATTAATTAAAAAAATTAATTTAGGTTGGTGCATGATTTTATTAAAAAAAATATTAACATTCTAATAAAATACGAGATAGACTAGAAATATTGTATGCAGACTAAAATAGTACATAATAAAACAAATTCAGTTATACATCTTTCTATGCATAATGATATTATTTTTATACTATAATAGTTCCATAATGATACATGCGTGTTATGTAAAATAATTATATAATTAGTATTGTGTAATTGGTTTAATGCCATTGATTTAAGCAGGCTAATTAAAATAGGTAATAGATTAATATAAAAAAATTCTAATAATATTGCTACCTCGTGCTATTGAAGTGTTTAGTATAAAAAACTGTTGAATATGATTTGTGAATAATTACATTTTCTAAAAGCCTTAATTCATGTATTTCTCGTCCATGGTTTTCCGAATCTTAATGATATAAACTCCAATATGACTTCATTTTCTTACATTGAATTAATTTTGCTAGGTATGTTAGGTACTCGACGTAAATAGTATTATTGTGCATGTTGTTTTTGTGAAATATATTATGATTAAATTTAAAAAAAAATGGCAAGGCAGTATGTTTTATTTTATGTGGGCAATCAATTGACACAATATCAAATAAAAACTAATATAGTATTATGGGTAGGCAAAAGTCATTCAAGCTGGGTAAACGGTAAACCTATGATTTTATCCATTTTACAAATAATATACAGGTAAAATTAAATTTCCATAAAAGCCTTTTAGCTTACAAATTCACAATACTGTATGGTAACCTGTTTATCTGTATAATTTTACATTGAACATAATGTTCACTAGTTAATTAAATTAAACATAATATATATATAAATATATATATATATATATATATATATATATATATATATATACACACACGGTGATTTACCAATATTCTCATCACTTATCGTTGCTGTAATAAAACAGTTATTTATAATCTGATTCTTAGAATTTTTAAATATACTTAAATTAAGTAAAGAACATATTTTCAAATGCTTGAGATTTTTTGTACCATTTAATTAGGTATGTCCTGTGGCGTCACAAACTTCTGTTTTCCGAACGAGAACTACTAATTTTTACTTTAAATTATTCAGCAGATTCATTTTTATGTATTTAAATCAAAATTATAATGAGTTGTTTCCGGCTTATTAAACTGTATGTATTTAGGATGATGGTCTATATTCTATATTACTAGTCTGGGCGTTCGGCTATGGATAAACAAAAAATTTAAATATATTATGTAAATGTAATTTTTATTTAGTCATATTCTCAGAGCCGTAGAAAGATTCATCAGCGCTCCTGGCTATTTTATATATTTCCGAACTTGTACATTTTTCTTAACCACACATATGAAACACATATCTTCTTGATGAATAAATAAAAATAAAATAAATATGAAACTATGAACAAATTTATACACAATTATTATAGGTTTATTTTTAAAAAATGTAATAATAATAATGACTATTAATTCATAACTAACTAAATTGGTATTTACTCACCTCAAGTTTACATACTTCAATAACTAATAAATAGTGCCAACTAAGTTATGGAGTTATTACCTACATTTTCTATGAATCAAGGTATATTATAGTGGCGTAATTTGTTTTTTTTAAACTATTAACTTAGGTTAGATAGTCGTTTCGTTTAAAAACAGTTACTTCAGTTACTTGAATACTTGAATTCACAAAAATGTACCTACTTTATAAAACTAAACTACAAATTACATACAAATCCATAAAATATTGAGAATATAAAACAGGTTAAAAAAAAAAACAAAATATTTTTTAACTTAAATTGATCTCTACTTTAATGATGATATTTTTCTTGTTCACAAATATAATAAAATAAATTAAGAAATACTTAAAATTTACATTTTCAATATGCTTAAATACTTTTTAGAAAATAAAATTTCCCGGACTGATTGAATTTATGTCTAAATATTTACACAACTGAAAGAAATTTTTGACGAAAGATTAAAATATTGTTTACTCTACTGATATCTATCCGTTGCTTATTAAATATAGCCTTAGGTGTAAAATAAATAATGAAATAAAATAAAATAGATACTTGGTGTGAAAATGATTTAGACTAATATTATTTCTTTTAACTTAACTCCAAATAAGGACGTAGGTAGGTATATAATTTTATTTAATTTTTTTTTTGTCAATAACTAATTGTGTTTACATTATTTTGATTCGAAATTTGATCGATTACAATCAACAAAATTGGTAAAAGTTCTTGTATACTCATCTTGTTATTTATATTCTTACATATAATAATTTTGTATTGAAACCTAGGTTAAAAATTTACAATGTTTATTAACATATGAATATTAGAATTCAGTAAATTAATTTAATTTTGCATAGCTAATTATAATAATGAATTAATGAACAACTCACCGTCGAATTTATAGAAGTGCTTCCTTTAACGGACTTAGGTACCTATGTATAAAATTACTAAATATTGAAATACGACTATACCCATAAATATTAATATATCGACGGAAGTCTTTGAATACGAATTTGGAATCCTGTTTTTAACTTTAATATTTAATAATAATACACATTAATTTTCAAAATTACTTTGTCGACTGCGTGTGTCGATGTGTGTGCTAAGGTGGTTTAAGCAGCCTCAAAAACTATATAGTTTCATACATATATCATAATATCATATTATGATATTAGTGAAAATAACACGATATCATATTTTGAGAAATTTCAGTACGGTTCCACACTTCGATTTATGCGTTAAGCATTGGTATATCTGGATCTCCGTCGCGGGATTAACGATGAGTGTCTCCATAACCAATGCGAGAATCTCAGTTTAAAAATGAACTAATGGCGGTGACAGGTCGAAATACACACGTATAATATCATACGTACAACACGTGTATACCATCGCTGAAATCATTTAACACAATCGTTAGCGTCCGACGATTTACTATTATAGCCCACTGCCACGAGGCCGACCCAATTCGGATTAAGTCAGGCGACCTCACTGCAAAACTGCCGAATAATTCGGCCGGCCGGCAGGCACCGTTCGAACTCTCTCTCTCCCTCTAATTGAAATCGACAATAATCCTGGACTGTTGTAGGTGGGTAATGCGCGGGATATTCGATTAATGTTTTTTATTTGTCCAAAGTTATTCCACACAAATAGGGCGACCGCGATTAATACGTTAAATCTACGGCTGTGCGTCGTGCACTGTGCAGCTCGAGTTGGCAAACTATATAGTATATACTATATATAATAGTATAATAGTCAATGCATGGGAGGTAAGTTCAAAAGTAATTTAAAAAACATGCAAACTTCTCACGATCAACCGTATTAATGCGCAATGTACCTACAGTGCTCACTGCCGCACAGCCCAGTGCAGGTGTAACTGATGATCGTCCGGGAAAGGAGGAGGAGGGGGATGATTAAAATTGTTTAATATAAAACAACCGTTCATACGGAGACTTGGAGTTTTTTCGATTCCACCAGACATCTGTGAATTATACTTGGTTGATTCCGCCGGCTATCGATTCCATATAATATTATATACATAGTATGGCGAAAAAACAATAATAAGTATTTATTAGTTCAATAATAAAAATCATAAAATAACTCAAATAATGCGGGTTGTTATTTTACAAAATTAAATATAATTATTGTTATTTTTTGAAATAATGATTTGATACCAGTTGTTGTACAAGCGATAAATATCTATCAATATTTTTTTTTTTTTAAATAATAGTGAACAATTATTTATGTAAAAATGTATGTAATATATAATATTATATTATTTTCACTTCATAACAACTGTTATTTTTGCTCATTTTATATAATAATATGTAGGTACTATGTCGAGTCCACTTATATGGTTATATATGAATTAGATTGCATTCTTAATAACCAAGCACATGCACAGTGAAATCAAAAATATATTAAATATATTAGGATGCGCTTTAGTGAATTGTGAGCTAAATTTTGAATGAAACGATTCGCAAATGTTAGTCGTTGTTCGTTCCGATGAAGAAGATATCCATATTAGATTCTGAGCGGAGCGATGAATGTATTGGTTTTACAATGATGTATGTTTTTATATTTTTATATTTTTATTTATATTTTTATATTTTTGTGTCTGTCATCACGTTTTAGGACAGTAAAAGTGCTTCGATTTTCTTCAATAGTACCTTTTCTGATAGGAAAGTGAATCTAGTTGGTACTTTGGGGGGGTCAAAAGTAAACATTTTCCAGTAGTTTTCACAAGCGCCGGGAAAAACAACATAAAAATTAAGGAAAAAACGGGAATTTTTACGCAAAATCGATTTTCCAAAAATCGAATTTGGTTATTGGTGTAACTTTAAAACAAATGACCGTAGATACATGAAATTTTCACTGGTTGTTTATATTTGCATTTTCTATACACGATAACATTTTCAAAATATTTTGATTTATTTGAACTGTTTAGGGACATTTTCATTTTTCATTTTTTTTAGTTTTTTTTCTAGAAATATCAATAAAATTTTATTTGTTGGTTGCGAAAGCTTGAAAATTTAATAGAAGGCTCCTAATATGTTGTTTCAAAGGCAGATGAAAAATATTAAAAATCCTTAGTCACAATTTTTTTTTATAAGCATTTAAAGTTCAAAAATTGACAAAATATGGAAAAATCACGAAAATTAGCAAATTATTTTGAGGTTAAGAATTCGTAAAAATTTTTCTTTTTAAATCTAAGATTTGAAAATGAAACACAAGATTCCTTATAAGATTATCTACCTTTATCAATAAAAAATCTCTACCGGACAGTCAAATTAAATTTTTATGAGCGTTTGAAATTCAAATTTTTACAACATTGGATTTTCACTCGATTTCTCATGTAGCGATTTCCTTATTTGTTGTAATTCAAAAACGAATAACTGTAGATACATGAAAATTTCACTGAATGTTTATATTAGCATTTCCTATACACCATACAATTTTGAAAATATTTGACTCTTTTTGAGCTGTTTATGGACATTTACAGCTTTCATTTTTTTTTAGTTTTTTTTTCTATAAATATCAATAAAGTTTTATCTGTTTTGCCAAAAAGTGTAAAAATTAATACAAGGCTCCTGATATATTGTTACAATATCAGTTGAAAATATTAAAAATACATTAGCACGATTTTTTTTTATAAGCATTTAAAGTTGGAATTTTGACAAAATTTATCAAAATCTCGAAAATTATCAATCGTTGGAATTAAAAAATTAAAATGTTCAGTTTTTATAACTAAGAGTTGAAAATTTAAAACACAGATTCTCTTAAATAATTCATACTGTAACCAAAAATCTAAAAAATATATAAACACACTTATTTTTTACAGACATTTTAATTTCAAATTTAGACAAAATTTCATATTTAAACCAAGAATTACGATTTTAGTTATTTTGTTGTGATTGTATAATATATTCGTGGGTACTTGAAATTTCTAAAGTAATCTACTATATATATCTATGATAGTATTAGGGTTTGTTGTTGGTGTATAACGCGTTATAAGTAACCTAATGGATATTGTGATATGATTAATTTGGAATTCATAATAGGTCAATTTTTTTTAATACCATAGATAAGTATATAATGTCTTATACCTAGAAGGACATACCGTCTCCGCTCAGAATCGTTTTTCCTATACAATGATATTATATCATTGAATTCAAATTTAATACCATCCATTATACAATGACCCACTTGTAACCTACTGTACAGCAGAGCGACACCCACTTGCCCACCTTTTTTTTAATTACGTTTAGACAAATCATCAAACGTGTATAATATATATGTGACAGCGGAATCGACATATAAAAAAGTACAGCGGAGTCGATAGCCGGCAATCGGCAAGTTTCTCACAGATCAAAAAGTGATTTACGATTTACGCCCAGATGCCTGCCCCCCCCTCCCACACAATGATCAAATCATTGAATTAACAAATTCTTAACAGTTGTACCTATTGGTTTTAATTTTTTATTCGATAATTTTTTTTTACCGTAAATACACGAAAAAATACTGAAACCTAGGACCAAGTTTCCCTTGAAGGTCAGGCAAAGGCGATCTACTCTCTCAGAAATACGCCACTGATACAGTCGGCGTTTGACCCGAGGACCGAGGAGAGTTAGTAGACACGATCGATATGATTTGCACATAACCCCGGTAGGCGTTCGTTCTATTTACTTTTGCCAACACACCTCATACATACGCATTGTATCTACACGACGATAATATAATATTATTTATTATTACCATTATATTATTATGATATGACAGACGGCACGCCAGTCAAGTGTTACTATATATACATCGTCGTTAGTGTTAAACTGTGTATGTTGAAACGTAGGTATTCCATTATAGTCGGCCGTGATATTATAATAATAACTATACTAATAGGTATATTACGAATAGTCGATATTATGATTTAACTCCATCTCGTGATTGTGTATCGTGAATGCGTTCAAAACTTTTATTGAATGAAAATAATCGTATTCTTATACATTTATTTTTTTTACTTCTTACGCGAGTGGTAGCTGAACATACCTATATACCTTTTATTATTATTATTATTTCTCTTTTTTTTTTCTTCTTTTTTAATAAGATCGAATTTCAAATGATTTCTATAGAAGTATATTTCATAAGAGTTCTTTAAAATAAAACATTAAAAATACCGACGAAGGGATTCGATTAAAAGAAATTCTACACATTTTATGAATATTTTATGAACAATATTTATATTTTGGTATAATATGCACGGTAATAAACGTAAATCAAATAATAAAATGCACAAGTGCCAATAAAAATCACAATAACGGTTCCAAGAAATTTAATTTTAATGTTTTATCTTTGTTTTTAATTGGTTTTATATCGTATATTATTGGCAAAAGAATCGTTTTTGTTTTGTAAAACTCAAATATTCAAATCGCTGTGCAACATTACGGGATTTATCAGAATCAACACCAATATAGGTATAGTGGTATTTCGGTATAATTACTATAATAACTACTAAATTCTACAACACGTTTTAGAATTTGAGAATAATATACATAATACATCATATTATATTATAGTGCATGCCAACGAAATAATATGTGTAAATATTAATAGTGTGCATTGGCATTCACTAAATATATAATAATATCGTAGTATTGTGCCTATATACCTACTCCAAAATTAATTTACTCTCGCCGTGATGTATTGAAGTGAATTGATCCTTTTTAATTTATTTGCCGAAAAAGCATCAGCTGGAAACTACTTATGCGCTGTTCGTGGCATAATTTAATTTACTGGAAATTTATTGAAGAACGTTTATTTTTGGTTGTCTAATTTTTTTTTTTTTCGGTAGATTTATTTTTTAATTCATACAACAAAAACATTCGGGTTTTCAGTGTGTTTTCGAACGGTGGAAAATAATTTTAATGGACAAAAAAAACTAACTTTAACAGCTGGTCGTAATAATATTATTGAGTATAACATAATATTATTATAATGATGTGTATTATGAACTAACTTTAATAATTTTGTATACAAGTATGAAATAATTAAAAATAAAAGTCGCTCGTTCGTAGTGAAACGCCGGAGTTAAAAATGGAAACTCCGAACAAACGGTCACAAATTAAACGACTTTAAATTTTAAAATACATTTGTCCGCGCCATTATAACGCTCGGCGAAATGCACAAAGAACTGCGTGATTTAGTAATGAATAAACAAATAAACAAATAAATAAATATTCATATTATTGTTATTACGGGGGTATGCTGTTTTCGGAAAATTATTTTCCGAGAACAATAGTTTCCGGTAAACGAACATGACCGTATACCGCGTATCCTAACATGTACACTTGGCAATTTCCACAATAAACAACGTCGACCATTATTGGGATATCTTTTGTCGGGCCTCCGGCGTTACATCGCATTCCTATCATATTTTTAAAACCGATATGTATGTACTATTATATCGATGGCCGTGAGACTGCTAAAGAGACGGTTTTCGTTTATAATAACAAACGTCGAGGTTTTAACACCGTCGTCCGTGACGCATAAATTGCAATAACGATTTACCAACCTGTAGCAGGTGTATGTGTGTGTGTTTGGTGTGGAGGGATGGGTGGGGAAATTACCATAGGCTTAGGATTTTTTTTTTTTAATAAAGCAATTATTATACTTTTGGTTATTATAAAAATTAAAAATATATATTAATTAAATATCCAGTGCAGATCAGTCATGGGAGATTAAATTCAATTAAATAAATTAAAAATTAAGTTAAATTGCATATTGGTTTAGAGATCGTATATGTTTTATGCATGGTTTATCCGTTATGTTAAACGAATACATAATATAATACAATATTATATTAAGAATTATATGTTATTATTATATTATATTGATAATAATTGAGAATGAATGAAACCACGGACTAAGATATACAGGACTGGAAACGAATGAGCTGGCGGAGTGCGGGGTCTGGGCCAAATGTACAACGGTTCCTTTCTGACGCCTGTACAACCGCGACCGCTCTGCCATCTATTGGCAACTATTTTAAGCCTATAAATAATCCCTATGTTACTGTATGAAATAATGAAATATATAATAAACTTTAGACTTGTTATACACATCTTGTATCTAATTTTGTTTCTTGAATGTGTATAATATATTTTATACTAAACAACTTAATCTAAGATATATTATACTTTATTTGTATGTATATGTTATTAAATTAAGTACAGAATAGGTACTGAGCAAGTATTGACCATACATAAAAAGATTATTTTAGTCTATTCTGTGAATCCTATCTAAAATTCATTCTATGTTGTACTTTTTTATTACCAATATTTCAATAGTAGGTACCACGAACTAAGATATCTTAGTATATCTTAGTTCGTGGTAGGTACATTACATTTATTTATTATTTAAGATAAATTACCAAAATGCCTAGGCTTTGTAGTGTAGATCAATGCCATATTTTGAAAAACAAAATTAAATGTACATTGTTCAAAGCACCAAAAAAAGTTAATATTTTAACAGCATGGAACGAAGCTGTCTCTAAAGCTAATGGTAAAAGTTCCATTGCTCATTATGTTTGTCAAAATCATTTTTCAGCTGCAGATTTAATAAGTGTATATAACAACTATCCAGGAGATTTAAATGTATGTTAAATTTTTTATTTATGCAATTTATGATCTATTTTACAATCAAGTTACTATTAATTTTAGTCAGTATGTAACTTAGCAATTTGACATTTGTAGTGTTGTAAAGATAATTTTTAAAAGTGTTTAAAATGTTACTCAAACTACTCAAACATTTTTTTTTATATAGGTACTAGGTAGTAGGCACTAGGCACCATAAATAATAATTACAATTTAATAATTTAACAATTAATTATTAAATTATTATGTAATGCACTTACGTACCTAGATGGCGTTAAGATCGACGTTGTACCAACTAGCGTTGTACATTAGTTCCATTGATAACGCCGTCGTTTCCAGTCCTGTATATCTTAGTCCGTGATGAAACTATTAAGAGCAGTGGCGGTTCTAGAGTATGGGCAGGGTGGGCAGCTGCACATACCAATATTTCTGGTGCCACTTAATGGAGAAGGGGGAGGAAATGAGGAATATTATTCTTAGTTATAACCTAATTATAAATCTACTGTTGCCCATACGAAAATGTAGTCCTAGAACCTCTCCCGATTAAGAGATTATTAATTTTATTCTATTACGTCTTGAACATTGGTTATTTATTTATTTTATAACAAACCGGGCCGTGGCAAAAAGTACAGAACAAAATATGTATATATACACAAGAAAATGTGAACTCTAGAGTCTAGACGTTGTTTAAATAATATTAATAGAAAGAAAACGACGGGTCCTCATTAGCTGCAGTGCGCATCATCCTGAACATCCGTCTATTACGGGAATAATTGGTGGTGCAAAAGGGTATGAAAAAAAAGATAAGTTGTTAGTGCAGATCGGAAGCTATAGAGCTTTTGAAATTAAGTTGACTTAGCAATGCAGAACAGTCTATAGCAGTGACAGTTTTAGCGTACCGGCATGGTGGGCAAGCGCCCATACCCAAATCGTTTGATATTCGCCTGTTTAAAAGTTAAATGTTGTCTCGTTTTGATAAGTAAAGTGAAGATTTATAACTGGTATCGAAGGAATGAAAATTGTTCATCCATTTTTAAAACTTGTTAAAATAATTAAATTTTCTTATCTTATCAGTCATAATATATATAACGTTGTCACGTTATTACATAAGTAGGCACCTAATAATAATTTTTTTTACAATACTTCAATTATAAAAGAATAATATAATAATATATTAATATATCTAAATATAGTAATATTATATAATAATCATGAGGTCTGTGGTCAATGTACAACAGTACCCTAGCAGCATAATTAAAAATGTACATTGTACCCTGCCTATCTGGCTCCTACTACTAGCAGTAGCCCTCAAACTCCCAAATAATAACGGAATACTCTAAAATAGATCTAACGAGCGCACAGCTTAAGTGGTGTTATCAAATTAAATTCCATAGAGACCCTTTTTATAAAGCTGAGTGTTTTCAGAGCCTTACAGCAAGATTTTTCAATATGAGCGCGAAAGGTTATAGTTTCCGATCAAGTGTGATACTTATACCATGTACACATCGTACATGGTATAACATACACTACCTACTTGCATTAACGAATGAGAAATCATAAAGAGTGTATCTAAACACAATGGGAACTTAGGTTTTGTGGAAGAACATACAATGACGATTTGAAATATTAAACTAATATAATTACTTTAATGGGGTAATATCAAAAATGAAAAACTCATCAAGAAATATACTCACTAATATACTAATCTAAAGGCTGACAGACCATTTCGCTCAGAATCATTTTTCGTGTGCCAAGATTTATCATTGAATTCAAATATAAGACATAAATTACAGTGAACTACTCAATGACAAGGTACACTCGACACCTACTTCAGTACAGCCAAGCAGTTACCTACTTCCCCCCTTTTTTTATTATTTCTTAAAATATTTTTGCAAATCATATTCTACGAATAAAAAACATTACGTAATCGTTGGTCGCGTTGGACATCGACATCAAACAAAATAGCCAAATTCTCAAAACTCTTCACTCCTGCCCCCTCCCCCCACAGACAGTAAAAAATAAATCCCGCCCCTGTTACCTGTGGTAACAATGGCGGGTATCCGTACGTTACTACAATTTTGTAATAGTAACGATAATATTATACCTAACCGAATATACGTTTTGTGGACTTACCGATCGTGGTGAGTATGGACAGGCAGTACAGGAACGACGTGGCCATGTTCCATTCGAAGGTGCTGTCCACCGAGTCACCGCCGTGGTCGACGATGAAGCCACCGCCGCCGGCACTGGTGTGATAGCTGACCGCGGCCGATTCGATTTCCATCTGCTGCGTGAGGCGGCGTATCAGGTCCTCCTGGAACCGGTTCAGTTCCTGTGCGGCCAACCGGGTCCAGTTCTCCCGGTACAGTATGTTCAAGTTGACCGTGATCTCCCATATGGTCTCCACGGTCCGGGCGCGACTCTCTTCGCCCGCGGCCGCAGCGGCCAGCCAGGCGGCCGTCAGGTTCTGCTGTTGGGCGGGCATCAGGCCGGCCAGTCGGACGGGACTGCCGCCGCCGCCACCGCCGTCTTCCGCGTCCAACGCGTCGGCGTCCACGTCACCCTCGATGCTGAGGAATATCAGCGCACCGGCGAACGTGTACGACACTAGCAGGGCGCACACGAACGCGTTCCGCAGGCAGCTCTTGTAGCACTTGCGCTTGGCGTGGGCCACGCGGGCCCGTTCCACGCTGTCGTCGTCGCTGTCGCAACAGAAACACCCTTGGCCGTCGTCCACCGCCGTCGTCACGCCGACCGCCGACGACGACGACGTGGACAGCGGGTGGCCGTCGTACGACGTAGCGTAACCGCCGATCGTCGCACCGGCCACACCGTAGTTGTACACGGCCGCCGCCGCGGCCACCGGTTGCGAACAGCACGACGGCGTCCGGTCCATGGCGATGCAGCAGCAGCAGTCGCCGCCGCCGCCACCGCCTTAGGCGATTCGGCCGTCAGTCGCCCGACGTGACCGCAGCGATGGAGGCGTCGCAGGCGGCGGTTCCGTCGAACACTGGGTCGGACCGGAAACGTTGAGCGAACATCTCATGGATTCTGTAACAATAACAATAAATATTATAAATCGCCGTACTCGCCATCATATTGTTATTGTTATTGATATTAAATTAGGTTTCAAAACGTTATTAGGTTTTATTTATAGAATTACTAAGACAATTTCAGAAATATTAACTCTGAAAATATTGTAAGACTTTTCACATGTTCTAGGTATCATCTAGAATTTGGCTCAATGATGTTGAACACTAATATTTCTGTTCTTTATATAGGTAGGTACAAATCAGGTTGAAAATGTACAGTTCAAATTTCTAAGATTAATCATTTGTAATACCAGAGTTCTGTTAATCTGTCTATTGATAGAGACTCTTATAATTTGCAAGTTACCCAATTAGGAATGATATCGGAATTGATGTTCTTGTTCGGTTTATTAAACGGTAATAATATATAGATTTATCTGAATTAATTTCAATGGTTTTAGTAGTTGTAATAATCATTGTACAAGGTCAACGAATTCGATTTACGTTTCACTTGACAATAATAACTATACCTACATATACGGTATTACGGTTTAGCATAATTATTTTACATTGTTCTTTCTTAAGCAAACAAAGTTGTTAATTCAAAAATGAAATATTTGTTTGCAAGTTCAAAATGTAATAATTTATGCAATTTTCCCTGTTTTATAATCTATGTCTTATAATTATTATCGTATAAAATTATTTACGAAATCGATTATTTTAATGAAAAACGACTATGTCTCTGACAATTACATTTTATATACTTATTGATATAACATTTTATTATCATTGAGTTCATATTTAACACATATTATACAGTACTGTGACATATTATTGTCATAGTACTTAATGACGAGTTGTATTATATTAGACACCTACGAAATGTGTACAACACGGTGACTTTCCCGGTTTTTTGTTTTTATAAATCGTGATTATAATATTATTACAGGTACTTATAAAGAGCAGATTCATGTATAATGTGTTTATTATAAAATATTATATAAACGTTTTAATATTCCTTTATACGTATATACCAATGTACCTATCGGTTTTCCATACATATGTTATTTTTTTTGTGTTTGCCGTCGACTTTCGCCTTTCGTAGCAATAAAAGTGCTTCGTACTCGTTTATTAGATTCTGAGAGGAGCAATGAATGTATTGGTTTTCCAATTATGTGCGCGTGTGTGTGTGTTTTTGTGTCTGATGTCAAATTTCTGAGTTCGGAGCAGTAAAAATGCTTTAATCTCCAGCTCTTAAAGGGGTTTCTGGTAAAAAATTTGATCTGGTCGGCTTTTTTTTAGTTTTGTACGATTTATGAAATTTATGTTTGTGATTTCGAAAGCTTGAGTTTAATATAATATGAAGTTTCTAATAGTAATAGGTACTATTCACAATGTACCACAATGTTGTCCTGATCACAATGAAATATCGTAAATATTTACGAAATTGGATGTTTAGACAAAAAAAAAACGGTTTTAATTATGTTGTAATTCAAAAAATATTATTCGTATATAGACTTGAAACTTTTCATATAATTTACATATACACGATGAATCGTTTATAATATTATTTTAGTCTACCGTATTATTTATAGAAAAATATAAAATATAAAATATACGTGAAACTGCGTATCTCCTCAGATTGCTCAGAATCATTTTTCGTGTACCTACCAGTGACGTGGTGAACAATTTTAATTAAAGTAGCCAAATATATTTTATCCATCCACCCACTACACGTACAACAGGATGTATACCAACATTTGATGATATCTCAACTCTCGAGCTCATAATTTAGAAGCAATATACTTTACAAATCAACCACCACCACTACCACCACCACCCCTAAAATATATCATCGGCGCCGTGGCTCAAAAAAAAACATGCCTTTCCATGACTTTGGTACCTACACTATATGTCTATATACAGTGATAAAGTATATCAATATTGATTTCATATATTTAACACATGCTATCCACTACAGTGACATAGTCAAAGATGAGGTACATTTGACACCTATTACACTAAATACATAAGACTATGAGAGTGGCTGCTTCGGTTTTTATTTTATTCAAAACATATTATACACATACTATGCTGCGAAAAAAAAAATTAAGCCGTCATCAAAAATCACTGATGATTTTCGTTGGTTATAATATGTACAAAGGTGATTTACGCCTACCACCGTTTAAAAGTTAATAGGTATTATATATATTATATATATCAGTTAGAATGAAACGGACGACGAAGGTGATATATATTCGAAAGCTGCCTGCCAAATTGTGATAATAATATATATAATAATAATAATAATGACAACTGCAACAGATGAATTCCATTTAAAAACTGAGAAATAATAATCCTACGATAATGACATGACCATTGCAGGATATAGAAAAAAAGAGATTTTTCGATAATCGTAAGCGATCCATAAGTCCTTCATGCTGCGTTTTCGTTGGGGATTTAATATTATTATAACCAGTATCGAAATACATATACATTTGTTTGCAGGCTAACATGAGTTTAGCAAAAATATAACCAAAATCTAACGGAGTTTCGCAACACAAACAAATTGTTTACGTGAATGTTTTTTAAGTATAGAATAATATTATGTTTAATATTCTTTCAGATTTACCAATGATTTAAAATATTTAAATTGTCTAACGTTATTTAGAACAATAGATACAACGAAATGAAAAATTGCAATGTTAGCTCATTCTTTGTTTATCGCGCAATTCAACAGTTCTAAAATAAAAAAAAAATTCTGCTGAAATTGAAAATGCCAACTTTGAACTTGTAGTATTTTAAATGATTTTCGTCTGGTTATTTTATGTGTATTGTTAGTTGTGCAGAAACTCTTTTAAATAAGTTAAATTCGTTCAGGACAGAGATAACATTAGTATTAATTATAAAGATTAAAACTGTATTATAATATGTACATTATACCAAAATAAGCTTTTCATTGAATAGAAGATTATTATGAACCATTAAAATTTAAAACGGTATAATGAACTTTTAATCTAAATTTAAATTATGTGACTGAAAACTATTGATTTATTCAATTTAAATATATACAAGAGCTCAAAAGAATAGATTTTTCTTAACGGACAAACGTTCAGACTACATAGGTAGTATTTAAATTATTTATAAAATATATGTTATAATAATATATAGACGATGCATAAATCACTTTAAATTAGTGATAAATAGTTAATAGAGGGTTAAGATATAAAAGAAAAGAAATACTTACTGAACTTTAGGAGTTTTAAACTATCATGCAAATAAAACTATGAAATATGATAGGTTATAATATTCTTAAGCCACTTAATCGATTAAGTTCCTAGTTTGTTAAATCATAGTTAGCAAATGATTTTAGAGATAATATGAATTATAATTTTGAACGTTTAATAAAGGATGTAGATAACATTAGTCTTTTTGATTTTGATTTTAATTATTTCAACAAAATAGAGTTAAAAATGTGTCTTAAAATTAATCATTTTTAAAAAAGAACATATTTTGTATCTGAAATAATATCATCGAGTTCATTTTTTATCGTTATATGATAATACGTTAATTGATAAATTCTTATAATATAAATACTGTTTAAATATGTATATTTTATCGGGTGATTTTCGATATCTAGTTAATAATGTTTATGTCGGGGCATGATTTATTTTACTTACACCTGTTACTCGATGTTTCATAGATGTGCAGTATCGATTTGACTGATTCGTGATTAAAAAGGAGATTGATGTTTGCCATCGTTAAAAGAAAAGTATTTCAGTGACGTATTTTGAAAAAACGTAGAAAAGTAAAAATAAATATATCGAGAGTATTTATTAAAGTTTAAAGAACACGTCTGTGGCAGGAATATAAAACTTAAGTACTGAAATAAATGGAGAGAACTGAATAAACGTAGAGATAGTTGTAAATTATATTTACTTATTGGTATTTGGCTTATGAAAATATAGTGTATGAGACATAGATATATAATACAAGTATTTTGAAAATTCATCGCATTTTTAATATGTAAATAAAATAATTTTACGAGAATAAAATATTAAGTAGGTAATACATTTCTAGAATATTAAAATAATAATTATTTATCAAATATTTTAATACAACCATCAATATTAGATATAAGTATAAATTTGTTTCGTAGAATTCGTCTCAGATTTAAATCAACAAAATAATTATATTTGTAGTTGTGATGTTAATAATAATCTATCCTTACTTTAGATTCTGATTGAAGCAAACAAGTTATACCACTTCTTTGGTTTAGAAATGTTCGTTTTTACTCGGTTTATGCGAGGAGAAAAAGACTAAATAGACAATTGTCGTTCAATTCCATTCATAAGATAAGCATATTAGAAATTAAATCCATAAAACATGAAAATAGCAAAACCAGTGATGATGATAGGTGTCATAGCAATTATTAATTTTGGTAAGACAGTTTGAAATAATTTTTATGGGCGTCATTTATCTGGGGAATGACCCAAATTAGAGCATATTATATCATTTGTGAGAATTTATAATTATGTTTGTTGTATATAGGTATGTCTTGAGCTTAGTAATTATTTTAAGTATACACAGTAGTATATAATTCTAATATATAAGTATATACTCGTATTATATAGAAATAACAACTTTTATAGTATTGACTAGGTAGTAGCTACATTATTGATCGTTTATATGAGATAATAATTTTAGAGTAATCAAAACTAAGTCACTAAAAACGGAAAACAAAATGTATTCGACATATTATTAGGTGTCCATATAAGTTTTTCCTAAATTATATACAGGATGTAACGGAAAGAACTGAATAATGTAATAACTTTTGTTATAATCAATATTTTAATATTGTTTAAATTATTATTTCTTAAACCTGAAAATAAAAATTAAAAAATTTAATTCAAATTTTTTTGGAAAATTTCAAAATAGTCAATTTGTTAATCTGATTATAAGAACAATTTAGATGGTTAAAACATTTATCCAAGTCAAGTAGTTTATTTTTTATATTTTTTTAAAATAATATCAATATTTTTTGGAGTTAATCAATTTAAAACGTAATAACTTTCTTCAAAATATTATTTGTGGCAATTACCCAACATAAATATATTAATAAAATTATTTATTATTCAAATTTTCACAATTTTTCTCATACGTTTAACTAGCATCAATTTTTTTTTCGTTAGATCTTTCTGTTACATCCTGTATGTATAAGATCGCTCAAACAATGCATTAGATATACTAGAGGCCCATGTAAATTTCGCCCAAATGATATGTATAAATTCGCTCTAAAGACATGAAATGTTGAGTTATTCGCCCAAATGAAAGCCACCCATATTTGTTTAACGCAAATGTCTAATAGTGACTAAGTCAAACTGACAATGACAGTCTAAAAACTGTTTCAGTGTTTTACAATAACAATATTTTTAACGTATCAGAAATACATCGGGACACTTCATCGGACAAGGATAGAAAACCAAATCTTATTAGTTATTATAATATTGACAATAACTATTAAAACCATTTAGTTTAAAAAACTTTTTGTACTCTATCAATATCCAAACTTAAGATGTTGATTTCAAATTTATGTTTAGGTGTATTTTAAGTACCCAGATGTAAATGCATTGGTCTTTATTTATTTTTCCCTTCATTTTATTGTGTACCAAAACTGACTTATTGTAAATTAATTTTGAAAAATGAAGTGAATTGTTACGCATAAATTCAAAACAAATTAGCAAAAAAATAAATAATATGATAATAAGATGAAAAAGTTTTACTTTAAATAATTTTTGTTTACGCTATTTTTAAGGAAAAAAAATAGTTTTTCCCGCTCGTTAACGAAGTGAGTGGATATTTTTTGTTCGTGTTTTAATGTTCTTAATTGACTTAAAGTATAACAGTACAAACAGATTTTTTTTTATTATACCCATTCATCCAATCATGCAAATTGATTACATCAGTGCGAACCATCGATACAATTATTTATAATAAATCCATTTAGAGTTTAGACAATGGTATTATACATTATTAATTATTATTTATTATGCACACTCCACTTGTATTGGGTTTGAGTTTTATTTTGAAGTTTTCTTTTAATATTTTCGTATCTGGTGTTTTTATTTCTTGTCATAATTTGTATACACATATTGCGTACATTATTATTAAACTAATCATGGGATTTTGAGTGTAGATTTATGTTGTTGTTGTTATTATATTATTATTATTATTATTACCATCATTATCTTCGTTATTATAATTTCCTGCATACACGACAAAATATCTCATACTTGAAAAATACGTGACGTAAAAAAGGCGGAAAATAGTAAAAGCGCACGTATAAGTTGTATACATAATATCCTCGGGGCAATGATGCGCTCATTTTCACTCTTGCCTTTTTCTTTTGACGATTGCTTGATTGCGGTATAGTTAGGCTAGAAAAAAATATGTTCTCCTGGATGTTTACGTGTAACGTGTACTAATTTGCAGATGCCATATCATTATTATTATCATCATCATCATCATCGTCATCATCATCGTTATTACCGTAGGTATATGAATATAATGTTATATTGTCTTGTTTTTCGTGCTAACATCATGCTAATATCATATAGTTTGTAGGGTAAAAAAAGAGTTATATACCTACCCATACAACCGAGATATAGTATTATGTATGGTATACGTTAGGTTAGGCGAGGTCATGTGCATATATCTTCGTACAATTTGCATCGTGGCCTGGCGCGGTGTTTCACGATGTCGTTTTAACTTTTTCTTAGCGCAATGTGGAAATTGGGTTTTTGTAAGTAATTCAGAATGGCGAAAACATCGCGATATACATTCTATAGTACGCATATAAGCCTCGCAGAGATTAGGCACATCTCGTTGTTATTTCCTCTCCGACTTTATCGACGCTCGAGATACGCATGTTGGACATTTTAAAATAATACAAGAATACATTTTAAAGAGCCCCGGATGGAACATTTTTCTGACAGAAAAGAGATTTTTGTATTTGACTATTTTTTTAAAACACCCAAAATTGTGATACGTCGTGTACAATATTATTTGGTATTAACGCGTTTATAGTGTACATTTTACATTTTTAATCGAACAGCTATAACTTAAAATTATCAGAAAATATTACGCGTTCTCAATAATAATTGATACACGGTATGTATCAGGGATGTGCGGTTCACTTCTTATTCCTGTGAGACACCAAACGCTTTTACTAAAGTTAATAAATAAATACTATCCAAAATCTTTGTATGGTATATTCATCTCGTTTCACATTTTATTCAATTTGATTTCTGAAGATAATCGGGATAATATTATGCTATTCACGACCACCCCTGTCCCTGTGTATAATGTGTTTTCAATAAATTATGTTAATATTATTCAATTAAAATTAAATTGGTGCTTATGGCTTGGACATGTCTTTTACCTTAGAAAATAATTTGGCTTCATGTAGATTAACCAGTATTGAAATACAATATTTGTTTAAATTAAAATGCGTACAATAAATTTTAATAAATTAATAAGCCAAGGCAATTAAATAGAGATATATTTTATTTTTTGATCTTTTATCTTTGAGTTGTTACACTTAGTGCTAAACAAAATTTTTCTTTTTTATGCTAAAAAAAGGTTAATCAATATTGTCGCTTTTATCTCGTGTTCAACGCAAGATTAAAATCGTAATTCTGTGATTAAAATATTCATATAATATATGTCGAGTAGCAAACATTAATACTATTATAGTATTATTATTATTAGTCTTATAACATTACAGTTTTGACGGTAGTACATTTTATGTGCTTACGTTCTGATTATTCGGCATCAGAATTTAATTCTATCCCAAGCTTTATTTATAATATTAAATTTATCATAAGACAGTGATTTTTAAATTTTTAATCATCGCATACGTAATTGCCAAAATGATACTAAACAAATTATGATTTTCTCATTAAAATCGGTTCCCTCTTTTATACACGACGGAAATATTACAACAGCATCGCATTTTTGTGTTATCAGTAGAATAATGACTTTACTGGTGTTTTTAATATCCGTTCATAATAATATTATAACCATACTATATATTTATAAACGTATACACTGCTATTACAATGTAATAGGTTTTATAACTCACTGTTTTATAACCGACCAACACTTTTTTTAGAAGGCAGCGGAAATTAATGTTAGAAATACGACCGCTAGTCCCAGTAGAGGTGTTCGATAATTGAACCATTTTTGCATTAACGGTTCCAATACATGAATAGATTTAATTTGAATGTCTAACATTACAATCGCATACCACGAGAGGATAAAATTATGGAGGTATCTATATATTTATTACTGCTGGACTCTGCGTTTATAACCTAAATAAATTACGGTCATACTTTATTATTGTTTGCCGGACCCTTAAGGATCCGGCGATTCAGCGTAAAAATAGCAAGTTCGTATTATCTTCGTAACAATCGTTATTATTTTTAAACACTATTAAAGTTGCATATTTTATTATTCCCATCGAACTTTTAGTTTTAATAATGTTGATCTTATCGAACTAAAGAAATATTATGATTACGTACAAACCTTAAAAACGACTGAATATGGTATACCTGATGATTTGTAATTAAATAGATTATTGGGAAGTCAGATACTTGTCTCATTGTCAAATCTACGTGTATACTATAATTCATTTTACAATAATAATATTGTCGTACGGCCTATAGAAGAAATGTATTATAATATTTTACACTTATCAAATAAAATAAACGTTGAACGTAATATTACTATTTAGCTCTTATTCGGTCGAAAATATAAAAATCATTATCACGACACCGGACTAATCCCATTAAATATATTATGCATATTATGATCGGTGTAGTACCTATGGTGTTTCGTTTATATTTATTTATCGACAGAATATCAGTCTCGAGTCTATACGCCATCGTTGGTAAAAAATAAAACGGATCAAGGGTAAGCCCAATGGCATTTATTGCAATAGTGAATTGATCGCATGTAAATCGTCTTCGGAGAATCTGATAACAGGATATTGCGTTGATCTCGTAAGACCTGTCGGCTAACATTTCAGTTATAAATCTTCTGAGAGATATACGTTCGACAATCGGAGCAGTGTATTTCGCAGCGAGTAGGGTAGACGTGTATCTTACAACTCTCGTTCGTGTTTCGGTTTTATTAATTTATTATACATATTATTTCTGTTTTCGTTTTTGGTTTTTCACCGTACCCGTCTAGTTGTCGCGCATTGTGAATTTTCGTAACGTTAAGTTGGTTCGTTGGGCGTTAAATTTATTACCGATAACGTATAATGGTTTGACGTTGTATATTGTGCTGTGAAGTTGTTGTGACCATGCACGGCCGCCATACAGCGTTTTAAAAGTTTAAGAGGTCCTATTATTTTTTTCAAATTTATTTTTTTATTTCTATCCTGTCAGATTTTGTTGGTTTTTGCGACTTAAACTAACTTTATGTGCGCCGAGTTCGTTCGATCGTAAAACCTGATCGGAACGAAAACAATTTTTAAATCAACCGATAACGGTTAGTCAATGTTGTTATTTTATCAAAGAAAATCGAAAAAGTAACAGGTAACGAATAACTTCATGATTGGTGTACTCAAACAAACTGAGTACGATCTTCTTTACTTTTATAAAATACTTTTTTTTGCATGCCATATGAATAGCTCACGCGTAAGATTCGTTTGATGTATTCAAATATTAATCATGCATATGGTAAATATATCGATATTCCTATAGAAATATACTATACTTTTTTAGCTTATTCATATTCCTGCTTTAATACCAAATTACCAAACCATATTTATTATTTATAAATAATGAATATGTTGCATAATTACATAAAAGTTGAGAGGTTAATGTACCAATCCGTTAACATCAGAGGTCACTTCAATTTTATAACGTTGTAACTTATGTCTATGTTTTATGTAGATAAGTAGTTACAATTTAAATATAAATGAGACGGTGATATAGCAATATTAATACCAATTTTTATATTATTAATATTGTCCTTGTTACAATAAAATCTTATTAAAACGTAAATGTAAAAATGTTTCACAAAAATATATAATTTTTTAGCTCTTAATATTTGAATAAAAATATATGTGTCCATATTGGTGTTTAGCACTTTTAATTACTGCACTATCCGTTTAGATGAAATTATACAGTTTTGTAGAAGTCAACATAAGTCATGTGTAAAAATACTAAAACGTGTACCTACTATAGTCAGAAACAACAAGGATTGGAAATTTTAAAAAAAAATTAGTTTTTTAAGACTCGAGTCGATATGTTTTTGAAATCCAGGAAACATATTATCTTTAAGAACGTTTTACTCATGACCTATGAAACTGCAGTATCATATTATTATTGTCAGAAAAATAATTGTAATCTGTATTAATTGTATATAATATACAAGAATATTTATTTTTGTTCTTGTTAGTTTTTACGATCGTGGTCATTATTGTTCTCAATTTGTATATTTTAGGTTTAAGATGAATTTAATAATATACTAGATATTAAATTATTTTATGAATTTATTTAAATAAAAATGATAATAATAATAGTATGTAAGAATAATTTGTAAGACGGCGCATTGTGTATGCAATTTCACTGCATGTAAACTATGCAACAAAATAATATCGTTTTTTGAAAAAAATAAATAATTGAGTCATATAATAATAAGGACAATAATATAGTACCTAACCTAGGTCATCTAGCGTTGCAAAAACATGAACAATTGTAATAAATATTTTGCAAAAAGTCGGGTGACTTGAAACGAATATGAATGGACTTACATCACTGTTAAGAAAACTAAAATAACTGAAATACTACAAACGAAAAACATTTCCCTCTGGATTACAAGAGAAAACACTTTTTATAAGGTTTCATAAATGTTACATGTTTCAAATTTTGGTCTCTGTCACGTTTACAGAATATATTTGATTATTATATTATATATATTTTTTAATTTAGTACGGTTTAAACTTTAGGAAGTGTGTAAATTATTTATTTTATATTGAGTATAAGTAGTAAAATAACATCGAAATTCGGTTTAAATGATATTTGGATTTGTAGAATGTTATTATAATGATAGAATTCTTTAGTACGTGGTAGGTAATTTTAAATAAGACAAGAAAATATGTAGAGTAAATATCAAAATGTATGATACTATGATATTATGTTTAAGTTGAATTCTTCAAGTACATATGGCAACTAATGTACCTATATATGTTATATAATATAATATTATTACGTATGTGTGTAAATAATATATTGTACCTAATACAGTGTATTTCTGTTTTTGTAAGTTGAACACGATATTTTCAAACTGTTACTTTTTTTAAATTAAACTTTAAATTAATATTTACAAAATAAATAAAATTATAGCCTTTACGAGAATTTCAATGAGTAGAGGTGGTAAAATAATAACATGCATTTACATAATATAATAATATAAATTGTTTTCCTTAGCATCAAACAAAACAAAAATCTAATTTAGGTAGACTTTAAAATGACGCAGTAGAATCGTTAGTTGCTTCTTAGTGCCGAGTTAAACTTTGTCAAGAGTAGTTAATACTTTAATGGATAACTGGTGACTCATTTCACCAACTGTGTGCCGTTAGCTCCTAATCATTATGCACAGACTAAGCTTGGTTAAAGACAACAATAAAATCACATAAAACAAAAATAATTTCAACAAATATTCGGTCAAACTGTTTTAGATTCTTAGTGGAGCGATGAATGTATTGATATTACATAATTAATAATAATTTATGTCGTGTTTTATTATTATTATTATTTTTGTGTCTGAGGACACATTTTATATTAGAAAAAATGCTCTGATCATAAAAATTGATCGAGGTTCAGAGCAAATCCAAAACACATTTTTATGATAGTTTGCAAATGACATATTGACGAATTTATATTATATTAAATAATAATTTTATATACCTACTATTATAATAATTAAATATTCATAATATTATATTATTATTATTTATATGTTTCCGGAAAAAATTAAACAAACCTACTACCTATAATATAATACTAAAATAAACCGCTCTAATGTAGCAATATCAATAAATATACTATTAGTACCTACTATTCAGACTTCAGGCTGACATACAAAATGTGTGCACAAATTGTATTTTTTTTAGCAGAAACAAATAAACTACATAATATATTATGTCATCATCTGTGCTGATTTTAATGACAACCTATATTTAAATCCTAAGACAGTTAGACAACCAGATAATGAAGGAAAATATTTACTTAAAAACGAGCTATTTTCAAGAAGTATACATTTGAAATTACGCTTAGCTAGCTGTAACAAAAATATTATATTTATCCCCATCCATGTATGCACAAGGCACGTATAATTGTTTTTTTCGCTCAGTACTCAATTTCGTTATATTATCATAATATTTCACATAATGTCTTAAATATTAAGTACATCCGACATTAAGTACCCAACATAGTAGCTTTTTTTTTAGACGGCCACTTTATTTTCATTAGTTTATTTTCTATTTGAAGTACCTATGAAATATGCAGCAATACAATAGCATGAACAATATTTCAATTACGATACAATAAATAGGTACAATCAATTTAAAATGTCTATTTGTAGAGTAGATTCTCTGTAATAATATCATTGTTGTACAGGCTCTAATAAAATTTAAAACCAACTTGTGTGATTTAGTTTGAACGGTGGAAGTTAGAGAAATAATTTTTTTTTATATTTACGATATTATTCAATATGGAAAGTGTTTAGTGTACAGATTGTTGTTTGATAAAAATTATTTATTCGTCTTTCAACGGACAAATATAATATCGTATAATCAAACTATTGATAAATTATTATAGTACAATAATAACAATAAGTGCAGAGTTGAATGTTTATTGGGAATAATTGAATAAAATTATAACTCAATGATATTATAGTGTCCGTAATTTATACTTTGAACCATTGGCTTTGAACAAAACAAGTTATGTATATTCTGTGGAAATTTAAGTACTTGAATAAATAATTAAAATGTTGATGTACTCGTACGTTGCATATTATAATATAGGTAGGTGGTATCTCTACTGTAAGTTGTTGAAAAAAAATTTTTAATCAAAAAATGACAATAAAACGTACTCATAATTTCTATACGAAAATGAGTTCATACAGTGGAAAAAGAAGAGTCTATACGAAATATATTTATTGCATGCTTTTTAAATTATAAGTAAAAAAAAAAAAAAATTGTCTATTCCACCGAATCGAATAAATACAATATGATGATAATATCATTTAACGGAAAGAGTATGGCGTTATAAAATTAATCGAGTTCCGTGTTGGAAACAAAATCACGTCGATCGGATCCATGTAATAGGTAATAACAATAATAATATGCGCCGTGTGGGATGCACTAGTATGCGCTAACCTACGACCGATCAGCTATATACAATAATAGTAATATAATAAAGACGATAACAATCGCTGTCGGACGTTGGGCGAGTATAATATGCTCGCCGAATGGAAATCACGATAAATGTGTAACACACACACATGTATCGCAATAACGTTGACGATCCGTGATCAGATATCGGGGACAAAGGTCGGGAGGCAAATGCACATCGGAAACGGTCGCGTATTCATATCGATCGCGGCGAGTCGTGTGCGACCGTTTCGATTTCATAACGGCTTAACGTGCGAGCATTATTTAATACCTCGCCAACCTTTGAGTACCACTCTGTGGCGCAAACGGATTCGCGTGCGGTCATTGGCCATTGTCGCGCAGAACTCGACATCGTCAGGCGTGCGAAGACCTGGATTTCGGGGGGGAGTTGGTGGAGGGCCTACGATATTTTTGGGCCCTCCCTTGACAAGACACTACCTACGTACACTACCTACACTAACCTACATATATTATATTCAGTGGTGTATAATTTCTAGTTTCAAGTTATAATATTATATGTATTCCCTTGAATCTAATAATATCTATTTATAAGATGACATTGCAATGTTTATTAATATTTTGTAGTCAATAGCATCTAAATGTTGTAATCATAATAAGTTATTCCACGCAAATTAAAAATATTTTACGTTTTATTATTATTTTTTTTAATCACGAATTATATGGTTTATTATTTACCTGCACATATTTTAGAAAAAATGACATTTTGTTCTAGTGACATCAGTTAAAATACAGGCTCTCTATACTCTGGGACTTAAATTTTAGGGCCCGAATTATTCCAGGCACACTCTGCACCTCCCGTGCGTACCGCACCACTGCAATAATACTGACTGCTAACTCGTATTAACACCCGTCGGATGGTCTCGTTCGTGTCCTTAAGAAATGTATTCTTTTTATTTTTTTTTCGTATTCCACACTTCTTCAACATCCATTCCGGCCCATATCGTTGAGATGTATTTACTCTAGGGTTGTGTACTTGTGTGTGTGTGTTACTCTCTGTATGGCGGAAGTTCCGGCCGATCACCCGCAATGCGGCCCGCGACCCGATTTCCGGCTGCCGTCCGTCCGTCCGAAAACGCGCAGGATAATGGATAGTTCTCCACACGCGCACGTTTCGAATTTACATTCGGCTGCGGCGGTGAGTTATCGGTCTAGCACCCGGTCTGTTGTCTGAACGGAAGAAAAATAATTTCGACGAACAACAATCGGAACATATTATAATAATATATACTGACGGTCCGACACGAGATCGGTCACAGGCAGAGAACATCAATTTATTCGCGCACCGAGATCCACCCGAAAATTTTGAGCGGGTGATTGACAGCCTTTATTGTATTGTCGCGAATTAAATTAGTATACACCTACGCGTAGAGTACAAAATTATTAATCGTTATTAACGACGCAGCCGAAACGGATTCAAAATAAATAAGTCGTTTGCTGCTACATGGAAATACTTTGCATATTATGTAGACGTGACGTTATTTTTATAATAGGCTCGTATGAGAGATACGGCGAAGTAAATAAATATAGAAATGCGGAACAGACGCAAAGAATCGAAAGGCCCATCGGCCATTTCTTATGACAACAAATAATACCCGGCATCATGAAAGGGCCCTTTGGTTTTTGTTGTTTTAAACGACCCACAGAAAGGTCCTCTGGACATTATTGGGTTGCCAATGCTGCTGATGCGCCCGCAGCATTCCTCTATTCCTCTAGAGTTTTGTTTGCGAACGTGGTGAATACGTAACGTCTCCTTCCTGAGCCATGCCTTGCCGCTCAACACACACAATATAATATATACTTAACCACAACGTAACGACCCGTTACATGTGTCAGACGTCTATTTTTAGATCGGGACCCCAGATTTAGTGCGAAGAAGACTGAAGGTGCTGACGTATATGTCGTACGTGGCCTGTCTTATTCACTCCTCTGCTCAATTTAATGAAAACTAACAGTTGTACTCCGATACAGTAAGTACCTTTATAAATGTAATTTCACCAACAAATGTATTTGAGATTTGTTCCTAGGAGAGTCAAAAACAATATATTCTGTCATAGTATTATTATTCCAAGATTATTTTTTCAGAACGAGATCCTGCAGTAACGCGTTTTTATAGTTACCTACTTTAAACGCGTCTTTTTGGTAGTTTTAGTTGATTTATTTTATGAACATGTGGGACGTGGGTGACAGACTTTAGGCGCTGGTTAAAAATGTTTCTATTTATTAACTGTCAAATTTTTAAGCCACTCAATTTTTTAGTGAGTTGTCTATATAAAGGTGTTAATTGTATTTTTCATATTAAATAATTAATGTACGTATTAATCATTAAAATATAGACAAAGGGAAATATGTGTACATTTTAAACTAATATATTATGACATTTTAATATTACAAATTGTAAAGCTGACAAATGAATGCCTAGTTGAAAAAAATTGTACTGTAAAAAATACACTATGTAATTATTTAATACTAACGTTGATTTTGCAAACTACATAATATGTATATATTTAACTCTATACCTCGTCTCTTTTGTCGGTTGCGGCCGTCAGCAATGGACTGTTTTTCATTTTTGAAAATGTATATCCGTAGATAATCTATTATTATAAAATTAATGTCAACAGTTAATGGTATGACGTATGAACATATTTTCATTGTTTGGTCAATGTTAATTAATGTTAATAATCATTGTAATAAAATATAATTATTTAAAAAAATATTTTATTCATAATTCTAATGAATATTATAAAATGATAACATTTATAAATTAGGTTATATTTAAATAGTGACATAAACTTCATATAGATTTTGATTATAGAAATTTACAACTGTAACATGGGTATTACTTTTTTGTACTCTATATTTTTTTTTGTTATTACATTAACGGTTTTAGGTTTTTTGTTAACACATTTGAAGGACTTGTGTGCAATATTAATGCATTTTTTATGAGTGGTGAATTTTTTTTTTTTATAAAAACTATTATACGAAATGCTCGTCAGTTTAGAAACTGTTTTGACATTTTGTATTTGTAGGTATATAGAGTCAACAATGCATATAGTTAAAAAAAAATTAATATTTTATATTAAGACCGTGAGGGTTTTTAATTAAAAACCCTTAAGCATATTTATTTAGCACTATTAAATGTTAATACTTGGGTCCATAAAAAATATGCTAATAATATGTTTCCATACTAAAAATATTATTTATGGACTTTTGGTTTATGTATAGTATGGAGTTTTTGATGAAATAAATTTTGGTTTAACATAATATACACGGACTTTTTCATAAATAATTACTTGTGCCTCGTGGATTATAGATTTGGGTATAATTATTGTCATATAATATTTGAACCGTACTTAGAACATAACTTATCATCCACATTGTATTATACAATGCATTTAAGTAACTATTTAAAAAAATGTTTTTCAACTACATACCTACCATCGAATTGGCATCGATGTATTTTATTAATATGATCATATAATTCAGGGTAGTTTTTACGGGTCAATAATAAAAGTAAACTTCATTTTAAACGGAGAACTTTCATTACTCAAAATGAACTACCGATCAATTTCACGTTTAAGTCTACATTTTTGGACATGTTGATAGTGAATATTTTAATGGTTGATACGGAGCACCCGGTTGGGCGATCCGCGTCTTGAAATAAAGAACGCTGGATTTATTGGTAATCAGTGATCTCTATTGCTATATGAAATATATTTTAATTATAATAGGGATAGCGTAAAGCGTCGATTTGTGTCGACCAGACTTGATAAGTGGGTCGACACAATCGGGGGCGCTTGGTTTATGATCGGGCAAGTGCCGGATCCTATATTACAGAGTGATGAATAGTATTGATTGTTTATGTACAAAATTGACCGGGCCAGGGAGTTGGCCGCCGTCGGTACAAGCTTGATTAAGCGGTACTCCGACAGTGAACCAAACTCGGGTCGAACAACTTGAGTAAGTGTCGAGGTATTGTGAGTGGTGGCCCTGAAAAGGGCCGTTTAATCTGTGGAACGGCGTGTCGTATCGTCGCTGTTGCGTTGCCGATCGATGCTGGTCCGCGTCGTGGAACGGTAACGTGGTTGGTGCTCGGCGATTGGTTGATGTACACTGCCGTAGCGCGGTGCGTCGTCGATATGCCGCCGGCCGGTATGACTCTTCGCCGTGGAGCGGCGTGCCGTCGACGTGTAGTCGGTCCGTGAGACTATTCACCGTGGAGCGGTGGCGCAACTGGAATGCGGCGGTCTGCGGCCGTGGAGCGGCGCGTCGTCGATGCGTAGTCGGGTAATGCGACTATTCACCGTGGAGCGGTGGCGCTGCTGGTGTGTGGCGGTCTGCGGCCGTGGATGCGTATTCGGTTTGCGGTCTGGTCTGGTCCTTCTGTTCGTCTTGTTTCTGTTGATCAGGTACTTGTTGACGGTTTGAAGGTAATGAATAGACTGGCTAGATTGCTTTGCTTTGCTTTGGGAGGGGTGGCTATGCCGTTTACTATTCCAGGCTTGTGCCTCTACTAGTGGATGGATTTTGGGGTTGATTGGTAGGTTCAGTTATGTAAGTCAGTCCAATTTAATGGGTATGGTTTGAGTAAACGTTTGGTGGTTGGAGGGGAGTGGGTTTTACCTAAGAGGCGGATATGATCGTATTCGGAAAAAGAGTTATTGTAGAACATTGTTTTTGATTGAGAGCAAATGGAATTTTGGATAGATTTGAAGTTGGCTGATTTTAAAAGGACCGAGTTTCTAACGATAGTGGGCATACCGGTTATCGTGCGTATGCCGATGTTTTGGACGGATTCAATACGTCTCCAATGGGAGGGGCCGATAAAGGGTGCCCAGGAAGAGCCAGCATATGTAAGTATAGGGGTCACGTAGAGTTTAAGTATGTTAAGTTTTGTTTTCAGCGGAACGGGACTAGTACGGTTAAGTAAGGGGTAAAGCATACCACGGACGCGGGTAGCTTTTTTGGTTACGTCTTGAATGTGTTGGTTGAATGTAAGTTTACGTCCAATCGTGACGCCTAAGTATTTGGCCTGTTTTGACCAGTTAACGGGTTGGTTATCGATGGTTAGAGGTGGAATGTGGGTTGTATTAGAACGCCCGAAGAGGACGCCTACTGTTTTGGTCGGGTTTATTTTGATTCGCCACCTATGGAACCAGTTGGACGCGAGGTTGAGTTGGTGTTGTAGTTGTATGGTTGCACGTTTGGGGTTTTTATTACTAGTAAAGAACATCGTGTCGTCAGCGAAGAGTGAGAGGTTGGCTTTAGGAGTCGTTGGAATGTCGTTAATGTACGTCAAGTATAGCGTCGGTGAGAGACAGGAGCCCTGAGGGACTCCTGCGAGTACGTGTCTGGTAGTAGAGAAGGAGTGTTCAATTTTAGTGGTAAAAGTACGGTCGGTGAGAAAGGATTGGATGATTTTTACGATTTCTAACGAGATGTTGAGTTTGGAGAGTTTGTAGAGTAGGCCTTCGTGCCAGACGCGGTCGAATGCTTTCTCCACGTCGAGGAAGACGGAAGCAGTGTTTAAGTCGTTGTTAAAGTTTTCGCTCAGTTGGTGGGTGAGTTTGGTCAATTGTAGTGTGGTCGAGTGTTCGGGTCTGAAGGCGAACTGTTCGGGACGGATTTTGTTTTTGAGTTTGTCTTGTAGGTGGGTGAGGATGAGTCGTTCGTAAATTTTGGACAGGGAGGAGAGGAGGGCGATTGGTCTATAGTTTTCGGGTTGTTTATGGTCTTTGCCTGGTTTGGGAATGGAGATGATGACTGCTTTTTTCCAGGCAAGGGGAAAGTAGCAGATTCTGAAGGCGCTGTTGATGATCCGAGTAAGGGACAGTATAACGTTGTTCGGTAGGAATTTAAGAGCCGTGTTGGTGATGAGGTCGTCACCAGGGGCTTTCTTTTTGCGAAGGTTGCGAATTATGTCTTGTATCTGGCCGGGAGTGGTAAAGAGGTTAGATCGGGTGATGTCAAGGCCTTGTAGGTACTGGGAGTGAGCGGTTACGTCTGGTAAGTCGGGGCCGGGGTTTGTTTGAAATTGACGTTCGAGCGAGTCGGCTATCAGCTCTGCTCGTTCGTTGGCCGGAAAAACTAGGCCGTCGGGGCCGGTTAGTGGGTGAGATGCTGGACGTTTGTGTAAGAGACATTTGTTGAGTTTGTATATTGAACCGTCTTGGTGGTCTAGTGAGTTAAGAAAGATGTCCCATTGGTCAGTATTGTGCGTTGCGAGTAAGGTACGTATGAGAGATATTTTGGCGTTTAGTTGTCGTTTAATTGTCGGGTCGCGGTTTATTTGCCATTCGCGGCGTATACGGTTTTTGTCTTGTATTTCCAGTTTAATGTAGTCTGGTACTACAGTGGACGGGTGTTTGCGTGTCGGTACGTATACGCTGGATTCAACCGCTTGTTGGATATGTTTTGTGAGGTTTTCGATTGCCAGGTCGATAGACTCACGGTCGTTGGTCGGTTGAGTGGTTGAGTTCGGTAAGTTCGCGAGAGTTGTCGTGTATTTTTTCCAGTTAATAAACCGATTCGTAACCGGTGGAGAAGAAGAGATCGGAGTGCAGAGTGTATCTAGAAGAATGGGGTTGTGGTCGGAAGATAGTTCGTTGAGGTTAATGATTTGGGTTTGATAGGGTAGTCGTACGAGGGCGATGTCGAGTATGTCAGGTCTGTATCGTGTGCATGTCGGGAAATGTGTGGGAGAAGAGGGAGCAGTTACAGAGTAGTCCGATTGTTGTGCGTGGTCAAAGAGGACACGGCCGGCAGCGTTAGTCGTGTGGCTATACCACAGCGGATGTTTGGCGTTGAAGTCGCCTGCCGAAATTTGCCATTCGGCACTCTTTGTCAAAAGGTCGAGGTCGTTTGTCGTTAGTAGGGTTCCGGGTGGTTTGTATACGGCTGAAATAAGTACTTCGTGGCCGTTTAGTTGTACGAGGATGGAAGAGGTTTGGATGGTTGTGTTTAGGGTAACTGGTTGGTGGACGATACGTCGGTTGACGAGAACGGCCGTGCCTCCGTGGGCGGGCGAGCCCCGCACGGGCGGCAGGTCGTTCCTGTACGTAAAAAAGTTAGGAATGTGAAGTCTGGCAGAGGGTTTTAGGTGGGTTTCGTTAAGTAGGATTATGTCGGTTTTCAGTTTTAGTGCTAAAGAGCGCAGTTCGTCAAGTTTGTGGTTAATGCCGTTTGAGTTCCAAAATAGAATTTTTAAGTTATCCATTTTGGGGGGATAGTATGGTTAAGAATGATTGTATTGCTGTTTGTATCAGGGTTTTGGGGTCCTGGTTGTTTACTATGGCTGTTAAGAGGTTGGTCAGGAGGTTTAAAATGAGGGACAGGTTAATTTGTGGGGCTTCGGGATTGGTCGGTTTTGGTGGTGGTGGTGGTGGGGGCGCTTGGCCGGTGGTGGCTGCAGCGTACGAGCGGGTTTGGGGTTTTATTGTAGTTGTTGTTGGGGGCGGGGGTGGTGTAAAAGATTGAGTTGTCGGCGGCAGGGTTTGAGGTTTGGTTGTTGGTGGTGCGATTTTGGGTTTTATCGTCAAGAGATGTGGGCATCCGCGGAAATTAGCCGTATGAGGCCCGCCGCAATTGCAGCATGTCGGGATTTGCTCGGGAGTTTTTTGGCATTCAGATGCCAAGTGATTTCCTGCGCACTTGACGCATCTGGGTGGGTGGCCACAGTTACGGGAACCGTGTCCAAAACGTTGGCACGAAAAACATTGTGCCGGGCCGGAAGGTTTAAGGGCTTCTACCGAAATTGTAAGATAAAATAGGGAGTTGAGAAGGAAGATATCCTTGGCGTTCGGGGTTGCCGCAATGTGTACGAGGCACATGGGCATCGGTTTTTCGGGAGTACCGAAACGGCGAATGTATTTTGTTTGGAAGTTTAGGGTTTCTAGTTCGGATTTTAGATCGTCAGTGGTGATGTCGGTCGGTATGCCCTTTAGAACGACCTTAAGGGAACGATCTTCAGGGAGGCTGAAGGTATGGAATTCAGTTTTGCTGTCAACTAGGACTCTCTGAATTTGTCGGAAGTGGGGGGGGTCGGTAGTTTGGACAGTTATTTGTCCATTGGATGTGGTTTTGGCTGTAATTGCCGATGGAGTGAAGTTCGGAAGTTTGTAGATGGTTGGTGCGATTTTTCGCCAGGACGCAGAGTTTAAGATTAAGGGGGGTGGCCTGATTTGCTTGGGTTTGGCTGATGTCGGGATTTGTTGTTCGGATGTTTTGGCTGGTGGAGGTTTAGTAGTCGGGGTGGAGTGTTGGGCGGATTTGTTTGACTCGGTGTCGGAAGAGGAGCAGTTTGACGACATTGTTATTGATGAGTCGGTCGACGGAGTTGGAGAGGGGGGGGAATCCCTCTGTGGACCTTTTAGGAAGGTGGACGGTGGGGATGGTGAGGCACGTGGACGTCCCTTCTTGGAACTCCCGGGTGTATGCGCGGGGCCCTTCCGCTTGTTAGCTGTTTTGCCCATGGCAAGACCGTAACAAACTCAGGGTTTAACACTGTAGCTCTGAAAAGAGCGATTTTCTGGTGGTGTGACGGGTGGGTCTAG
The DNA here is from genome assembly GCA_949089665.1 of Macrosiphum euphorbiae. Lineage (NCBI taxonomy): Eukaryota > Metazoa > Arthropoda > Insecta > Hemiptera > Aphididae > Macrosiphum > Macrosiphum euphorbiae. The sequence goes on along the minus strand of CARXXK010000001.1, from coordinate 150,685,746 downwards.
GGGGTTTGGTTTGGTCAGGGATGGGATTCTGCGGCAATGAGAGGGCGCGGCCCCTCGACAGATAAACGGTGGGAGGTGGATACCCGTCGCTTTCGCGACGGCTTACCTTGGGCGCTGGTGCCCTGTCGGAGTAGCGGTGAAAACGGCTGTTGATTTGGACTACGACGTCGCTTCCGCGGCGGTTTGAGTGGGCGCTGGTGCCCTGTTGAGAGCCGTGAAAACGGCTGTTGGTGAAGATGTCGCTTCCGCGGCGGCTTGCTGTGGGCGCTGGTGCCCTGTTGAGAGCGGTGAAAACGGCTGTTTAGGTGACGGTTCGGGTGTGAACCGTGGGCGCTGATGCCCTGTTGAGAGCGGTGAAAACGGCTGCTTGAGGAGCTGCTGTTGAAGGCTGGCTGCAAGTTGAGTGGTGTTGGACTTGTTCGGATGTGAACTGATGATGATAGTGACTGGCTAGATTGTCGAAAGTGTCCGGTATTTATACCCTCTTCGACAATCTAGCCCATCGCTCATTGGCCCGTGTTCTTCGTTATGACAGATGAAAAGCACACCGTTGTCTTGTTGTTTACCTTTGTTCGGTGTGGTTTTCGTCTGTCAAACCGTTCTTTTTTGTCTAATTATGTTTGTTGGTCTTGATAAAGACCGTTTTCGTTGTTGTGGTATGTTTGCTCCGTAACAGAACCCCCCCCAGATTTGTGCCGGGGTGGGAACCATCTAGCACAAATTTTCAACCGTTCGGAACAAACATGTTCGTTTCTGGGCTGCTTTGTAAATAGCTGTTCGTAGTTGATTATTGCTCATGTGGCATATCAGTGTTGGCTCTTTTCCTGTTTTGTGTTTTTGCATTGGACGCTCATATTGTGCCAGTTGATTCTTCACGTAATCCAGTGCTTGAGCGATGTTGATGTTTTGTTTTTCGAATGGGATATATTGGTGTAATGTTGTGGTTGTTACCATTCTCCAGTCAACCGGTTGGTTCCAATCGGTATCCTGTTTTTTTCTCGCGGCATTTACTTCCGTGATCCATTGAGTGATGTATGAATGTTTGTCTTTGCTGATTTATATACTGTCGTTACTCGTTCGTAGTTGATTGTTGCGTGTTTGTTTATTGCGGTATCGAAGAGTCTTCATTGTTTATTAGATCATTAACTTGTCCGGTGGACGTTTTTTCTTAACTGGTAATGACTTCATTTTATTGTTTGATGGGTCTCTTGTGTCGTCGGAGAGCCACTAGTTGGGCGCCAGTTGATACGGAGCACCCGGTTGGGCGATCCGCGTCTTGAAATAAAGAACGCTGGATTTATTGGTAATCAGTGATCTCTATTGCTATATGAAATATATTTTAATTATAATAGGGATAGCGTAAAGCGTCGATTTGTGTCGACCAGACTTGATAAGTGGGTCGACACAATCGGGGGCGCTTGGTTTATGATCGGGCAAGTGCCGGATCCTATACTACAGAGTGATGAATAGTATTGATTGTTTATGTACAAAATTGACCGGGCCAGGGAGTTGGCCGCCGTCGGTACAAGCTTGATTAAGCGGTACTCCGACAGTGAACCAAACTCGGGTCGAACAACTTGAGTAAGTGTCGAGGTATTGTGAGTGGTGGCCCTGAAAAGGGCCGTTTAATCTGTGGAACGGCGTGTCGTATCGTCGCTGTTGCGTTGCCGATCGATGCTGGTCCGCGTCGTGGAACGGTAACGTGGTTGGTGCTCGGCGATTGGTTGATGTACACTGCCGTAGCGCGGTGCGTCGTCGATATGCCGCCGGCCGGTATGACTCTTCGCCGTGGAGCGGCGTGCCGTCGACGTGTAGTCGGTCCGTGAGACTATTCACCGTGGAGCGGTGGCGCAACTGGAATGCGGCGGTCTGCGGCCGTGGAGCGGCGCGTCGTCGATGCGTAGTCGGGTAATGCGACTATTCACCGTGGAGCGGTGGCGCTGCTGGTGTGTGGCGGTCTGCGGCCGTGGATGCGTATTCGGTTTGCGGTCTGGTCTGGTCCTTCTGTTCGTCTTGTTTCTGTTGATCAGGTACTTGTTGACGGTTTGAAGGTAATGAATAGACTGGCTAGATTGTCGAAAGTGTCCGGTATTTATACCCTCTTCGACAATCTAGCCCATCGCTCATTGGCCCGTGTTCTTCGTTATGACAGATGAAAAGCACACCGTTGTCTTGTTGTTTACCTTTGTTCGGTGTGGTTTTCGTCTGTCAAACCGTTCTTTTTTGTCTAATTATGTTTGTTGGTCTTGATAAAGACCGTTTTCGTTGTTGTGGTATGTTTGCTCCGTAACATGGTTGACTACGTCATGCGTGTGGTATAGGTACCAAACCAATTCCGTTCAATTGCAAATCGAATTATATTGTATTGAAAATATGTGAGTATATTTTATTAGGTTACCTATCATTATTTTAATTGCGAACAGAAATTTTATTGACATTTTTTAATGAAGAGATTAATAATGGGATATTAAAAAAAATTAATTATGATTCAAAAATATATTAACTAAATGTAGGTATACATACTATCTTAGTAAGCATTTTTAAGTAAATAAATTAAGTTAATAGTTTTCATAGAAAATTTAGTCAGTTTGTATAATCAATAACCACGAGAAGAGGTAAAACTTAGTATCCACCTACTTGTTATGAATTTCTAAGCTTAAGAGGACGTGATACCCGTATGCGTTGTCTCCGTCTTACTAATGTACAATATGGCAAAATTCCACAGCGCATAGGGAACAACTTTATCTGTGTCATAGCGTTTTTATTTTTTTTATAGCATTTACCAATAATTTTTAATAATTAAATGAAAAAAAAAAATCATAAAGTTTTATAAATGATAACTTTAGTTTTATTTATGTTATCCAAATAATAAAAACGCTACGACACAGATAAAGTTTTTCCCTATGCGTTGTGGAATTTTTGGTTATTCTACTATAAATACCGAGGGAGTGGTTCTATCCCGCGAAAAACCGTTTTTTGCTATGTTGTACATTTGTAAGGCGGAGACAACGCATACGGGTATCATGTCCTCTTAAACATTGTATCGATGGAATGTATTATCTTCGTATTGACTCGGGTGATTATTAATTTACAAACGTTAATTACTAAAATTTACTACAGGTTAAAAAATTGCACTTGAATGGCTATCGAACAGGTAGTGAATAGGTAATGCATTTGATAATTGCAAGTAAACCTGATAGGACTTGAATATTATGAGTTTCGAGAAACCAAAATAAAAACACTCATAGAACGTGCGTAGATAAAATATACAAATTTCTGGTCCTTACAAAAGTTGTTTTTAAGTATTTTTATCGTACAATTGTTTAAGATATTGGTAATTTGATAAAAGATTAAAAACAAAATAAAAACGTGTCGTTTCATCGGACGAAACCTATTTCGATAAATAATGTGAACGTTTTATTTTTGAACTAACTCAACCAGAGTGTTTTAGTCGTATATATAGTTTTACGAGAATGTAATTTTGACATCGCTGTGCCAAACTGCCAACCGAAGTGTAATTTTTAACAACTTCTTTCGTTGAAAACGTTGTGATGAGCATTTCAAACGTTCAGACGACGTGTTTCCACCTAAAACTGTTTACAACGACATATTTTGTTTTCGGACCGTTCGCGAGGAGGAAATCCAGCCATGCGTGGATGGTAAGGTAAATCGTTTTACTACGTTATCCAATTGCGTACTGCACCTCTATCACGTGGCTGGAAATTTTAAACGGATTTTAGTTTTAATATCAACATTTGTAGGACAACAGTATTGCCGACCGGTGTAATATGTTAGTAATTATTATTTCCGAGTACAGATAAGTTTTTGGTCACGTTTTTCCCAACTACCGATCGATAGCATAACAATATTATGGTCAGCGGTTCAAGGGAATGTGTTCGGGAGAGTGGACAATACAATAATAAAATACTGTTTTTCCAAGGTCCTCTAGCGATTACACATATACATAATATGTGTTTACAATAAAATGTAACCCATTAAATCTTGCTATATCGCAAGAAAAACGACTGACAAAAGTCAGTTCTAACAGCGGTTCTTATACTATTATGTAATGATGAGCATATTATTTTGTTTCGTATATTCTTCAGATCGCCGTGGGACAGTACATATAATAATACATTATAGTCGTGTATTATTATTATTATTTCGAATCGGAACGGGACAACAATTGGATTTGAAACCGATTCCGATCGGAGCTCATTGCTGTATGGGTTATTAGCAGAAAAAGCTTGCTTTTACGATTTTGTTCACCGTTTTTATTTTTGTTCGAAAACTATACCGAACAATTCGAGAAACTACCCCCGTTCAATAGGTATAATCAATTTCGAATCCATGTGGAGGCGTCGGTGCGAAGAAACTTTTTGAACTCGCTCTTATTGCCCGGAAGAAAATGAAGAAGAGATAAAAAGCACACATCTTAAAATATTTCGATGACACAATACATATACCTACCTAATAGTATGTATTATTATTCTTAAGCCCAATAGATATCTATTATAGTATAATATGCACTCGTTGATCTGTTATGCCAATGGACAATGTTCGTGGTGTGTTTGTTCAATCATACTTTCTACATCACATTATACACTTCACGGAGGAGATTGATAAAAAATAAACGCTCAACATTATTATTATTAATGTAATTATTATATACATACCACTATACCAGCTATAGTTGATATTATATGTTTTAATCGTCGCCTAACACCTCGACGGTGTGCGAATTTAAGTTCGGCCTGAGACGACGGACACATTTTGTTGTAGGTACACCCTGCGAAAAGCAATTGACCGGATGGTCGAACGATGAAAGTCACGCATGTCAGGGGTCGGTGGTTGGTGCTATGGAGGGTGGTTGGTCAGCTGATTGAGGTGACGGAAGCTCGAGGGCCTCGACAACAATAACAATTATTATTAAAGTACCCAGAGGGAGCGTATTGTTGCCGTTCCGCTCGACGATGCACGCTTTGTACCCGTCACCAATGTGGTCTCGTCGTCGTCGTCGACGGCCAGCAGAGAATATATTATATTGTCGTACACGGTATATTGCAATTACACGGACATAGGCCCCGAAGTTAAAAAAATCGTTTACGCCGTTGAAACCGAAATATGTCGTTTACCTTAATACCACAGACGGTGGTCGTCAGCGAGATAATCGCTACCCGTTTTACCGACAAATATATTTTGTAGAGATGCAAAAAAAAAAGAAACGAATAAATAAAAAAATAATTAAAAATAATTAATATAAATGCCTGTTAATTTTTCAGTCAACATTATATGCGGACGCGAGTCATATTATAACACAATAATTATTAGGTACAAACGTTGTGAAGCAGTATGTTATAACAATATTTCACGCCAAAATTTGACGGCTAAATATATATTACTTATAATATTAAATGGAATGTAACGAGAACGGCTAAATAGAAAATATCACATTGAACAAATTAAAGAAGAACGGAGATCTATTAAATATAATCAAAAACATATGTATTACCAGAAACCGTTTTAGGAGGTTAGCAAAAGAGCTTGAAACAGAATTTTTGTTCAAAAATATTAGTTAATATGGTTTAGAATCTCTAGTATTAAGGCAGTAATTTTAAAACGAATCAAAGACAGAATTTCAGAACAGTCGACGGAATCTAATAATAATTTATGAAGACATTTTGAGGGCAAAAGTACACGACACCCACTATAAGCAGTGATAGATTAAGGAAATTAAAAATATTATCATAAGAACAGAGGGGATTTCCATGGATATTAAATTTAAATAAAACAAATGCAAAAAAATTATAAATAACAGATTCTAGCATAGTATTTTGCTTCGATGTATTATTTATTCAGATGAGAGGGAAGCATTCTAAGTTGGGACGAACTAAAGAGAAACTGAGGATTTTTAAGGAATAGGGTCCATGAATAACCGCTTAATAAAGCCCAAATTACCAAATACTCTTCACCAGGGATCAACAATTAACATTATTGGAGGGCCACTTTAGGAATTGGGAAACTTTTCGGGGTCCATCATCCATCAGAATGTAATTCATATGTTTATTCAAATACAGTGAAGTCGAAATTAAAAAATAAAAAATAAAACTATTAAAATGCTCATTTAATCAACCATAAAAAAAAATTTTAAAATAAATGTCTTGTGTGCGGGTCTGACAAAGTTCATCCACGGAATACACCGTATATAATATTATATACAATACCTATCTCTAGTTTAGAATTTTTTCAATCTTCTAGTAATTTATGGTTTATCTCCATAATCCCAGGATCATATCTATTTCGTCTATGACATACTTTGTTAGGTTAGGTTTTCTATTGTTTTCTCGCTCCTCATCTGTTATTCAATTCATACGGTATCATAAGCATGACATACTATAATAATATATTATAAGGTTTCGTGACGACTGCTAAAACACGTTCTGATGCAGTGGTGCTGTTTGACGGCACGTGGTTATTGTGCGTTATTATCTCGTTGTAGGTATCGTAAAAAATAATTACACTTCAAATCCACACTAGTTTACTAACTGAAAGTTTCGAACAGAATAATGTTCAGTAATAATACGTATAGTTCTAGTTTTGTTCTCTCATCCTCTGCGTGGATGTTAGGTATATCACATATAATAAAACGAGCATAAAAACATTTAGACAGTCATTTTTGTACATCGTGTCATTATTTATTAGATATTTTATTTTTTATTCTTCTATTAAAATAAAAACATTTTTGTTAAGCTTAGACTCCAAGTGATTGTACTACAAATGTCGTGTGGATTCATCAGTTAAATTATTTTTATGACATGATTGGTTATTTTTTTTTTTTTCATTGATGCACTGCAACTATGGCCATTAGCTGTTTTTGTTTTTGTTTGTTTGTAGGGGGGGGGGTACTGTTGGTCTGTAAACACGTGTGTGTAGTTTGGCAGATTTTCTAATGGGTACCAGTGGGTATCTACTATCTGCCATGCCCGGATGGGGGATGGCAGCACTTCTCTCCGGACACAGTGACTTGCCCGAAGAAAAATGCCACCCGTGAACCGAGGTTTGAACCAGCGTCGGTGTGCGTCACAACCGTCACCTTAGTTCGCCCGGCCCCTCCATCCTCATAATAAGTTATTATTTATGTTTATTTTAACGTTTTGCAGCATATAATGTTAATATTATTGCTGTAAATAACTCGAAAAATTCCTTCAAAATATTCTAATTATAATATCGTTGGTTTATCAATAAATTCTTTTTGAGTATTAACAAAAGTGAACTACTTGCCGCCCTCCAGCTATGTCACAATGATGCTTAGAGTAGGTCACATTGGTCTATATCTCTGCAGTTGAGGATAGGAAATTGTGATGTAACCGCCTCGGTATATGTGTGGTTGATTGTCCGTAAGTTATATGTAGAGTCATGTAGACTGTAGCAACACTGGAATAGAATATAATAAAATCTACTACACCCCATTGACATCGTTACAAAAGAACGATGTTCTTGAGCAGTTGACACGTTATATATTGCTAAACAATTTTAACTTAAACTAACATTTTTTTTTTTTAAATTTCAAATATTCAACAATACCATAATATATTATATCGAATATTATGGATGTGCAGTATATTAATAATACTTACATTATAAATTTAAATATTGTATGATATTACAATGTGTTTGTGCTATTTTATGAATATTTATTTGTAATAAGAAATAGCAAATAGGTATAGTAGATGGAGTAAAAAATAAAATAATTGTAAAGGAGGAATATCAAAAAGTTGTACGTAATGTTATTCACTTTTTAAATTTTAAATACATTCTGAAATCAATGATGCAGCCTTAAATATAGATGTGTATATACATTAGCGATCAGCATAAAAAGTTAAATTTTTTATATAGGATCCCTGAAAGATCAAAAATAATTCTGAACCCTGTTCTTCTATACGTAATATAATCCAAAATAACGTTAATAGTACCTACATGTACCTACTCAATATATTTTCAAAAAATAAAACTGTTAATTTGAACATTATGTTGAGCTAAAAAAGGTTAGCTAAAATATGGTTAGTAAATGGTAGAATTCTATAATACATACATGTTATACATTATACAGGGAAATAACAACTTTAAACAAATAATCTAAAAGTCAAATAGAAATTATATTATTAATGTTTTTATAAGTACAGTAATTAAAGCGAAAGGGATAATATTATATAAATTAATATGTTTTTTTTTTATGGGTTCCAAGAAAATGTTTAAAAGTAGTTTAATACAGCTAAATTAGACATTCAACCTTGATTATATTTTAAAAATATCAGTTTTAGAATTTCAAATTTTAAAAATCACACAAGTTTTTGTATCAAGTTTGTTCTGACGAATCGTAAGTGCCTACCAACTGTAAAAGAATCAATAGGTATTTATATAATTGGAGATAAAATATATTTAATTATATTCCTATGTAGTTAAATGAATTTCACATTATAATAAATTGACATTTTAAGGTGGTTGATAAAATTATGCAAAGAATAAATGAACCTATTAATTTGTTTAAAAACAAAGAAAACATAAAAGAAATGTATTTATTCCTAATGTAATAATCATTGTTTCTATGCATTTAGTATTTACTGTAACATGTTTCAACTTCTGTCTTCTACACATGTCAAAAGAGTTTCATTAGCTCAAAATGTATAACAATAATGAAATATTTGTACACACAAAGTTACTGGATCATAATATCAGATATTGTATGAACAGCAGTTGTAGTGGTTGAATAATAACAATAAAAAAATGTAGGCAGGTACTTATACATTTCAAAATATCTTATATTTTAATAAAATATTTCTGAAATCCTTTATTCTTACATATGGAGGGAATTATATTTCAAGTTGTTCCATATACTTAAATGAATAAAGTAAATAGGATTCGAAAGTGATTTGGCCTGAGTGGTTTTACGACTTTGTGTTACATGCTGTATTACATTAGTGAGATGTAACGAGGCCCTTCGTTGTCATCCATACATACCCATTTGAAGACTTATTTATTTTTTATTGTCGTTTTGGGATTTTGGCCGCTCGTCAGTGATTATTCTTCCATGAAATCGGCTTTAGAGCTTAAATGGGAATTTTCAATTATATTCAAGATAATTTTTAATGGCATTTTGAGGATATTGAGTATTATTTTAGTATATAACATTTGTGTCCAATTATAAAAATTGTTGTACTAAATCGCAAGATCGATTAATCGACATATATATTCTAGAGTTATAAGCAGGGCTCGGAAGTTGTAGCACTAAAAGTAGTACACTAAAATAAGCTACTTTTTAGCTCTTAAATATGCACTTAAAAACTCCAAAATATGCGCTATAAATAGCTCAAAAAATCAAAAAATATGCATTTAATTTGAAAAAATTAAAATTTATTAGAAAAAAATTAAATGTAATTTTACAATTTTATAAAATTTTTGGGCTCATAAACGTCAGGGACTGTCTGGACCAGTCGAATTATAATTGTTAAAAAATATATTAAATTACTTAAATATGTTTGTAAAAGTGTACTTATAAGGTCTATTTATTTCCTAACCAAGTTAACCATTATTTTCAACTTAATGTGATAATTTCCTATACTTTGTATAATGTGTAGGTATATATTATATGTATATTATGAAAATATACCCAAAAGTAGAGCTATAAAACCTAAATTAACAAAATAGCAATAAAAACCGTAAATATGCAAAAAATGGCAAGTAAAATTTCGTGTATGACATCAGAGAAATGTGATACATATTTGTATCTTACTTTGGATGTTTTTGGACGAACCAAGAAAAATATGCATTTGCTAGAACTTCCGAGCACTGGTTATAAGCAATAGAACGAATATTATATTGTTTGTGAAACAGTTTTCACTTGATCCACATTATGTATCCGTAAAAAAACAGCATACCTATTCATTTTATTAATTTTTTGTGAAGGAAATATTTGCGAGTACTATAAATAACATGATAAGTCAGCCGATCATCAATTTACCATTTTCCAATAGAAGATGATCGGTATAATTCACTTCAGCATTGTTTGTTTTGCGAAAAAAGGACTAAGAAAGTAAGGGCTAAAAATATCATTTTAAATTTTAAGTCCTTGGCATTGTGATATTTTTCAAGTAGGTACCTTAAAGGCTTAAAATCTTTAGGTTTTATATACTATTAGTGTATATTGTAATATTAGTTATATAACTTTTTTGTTCTAATTCTATGCATTACCTTAGACCAAATAACAATTGAAAATCATAGCACACCATTATATTAATATAATACTATTAATCTAAGTTAGTTTATAGGTACCTTTACATAAATTAGTATATTATAAAAAACCTCGACACGTATAATGATAGTTATTACATAATATTAAAATCAAACATTTTAATATTGTTAGTCATAATGGAAAAACGCTATTTAAGTTGAGTAATAATATTATTTTCTAATTAGTTTTCAACCTTTACCTATTTTATGCTCAAATAGCTTAGGTTTTAAATTTTAATTGATAAATTCTCAGAATATAATATTGTGATGACTTATGAATAAGAAACATTTAGTTTTACATTATTTTATTCAAAATTAATTTAATTATGTTAACGTAAGTCTCAAATAAAAAAATCCTTTTCATATTTAAATTCAAATTTTCATTTAAACGATTTTCATAACGTCGTAATGATGATACTAAAATAATAAATTATTTTATTTTATTCTTTTGAAGGTTTGGTTTCATACAAAAAGTTTAAATGTACCTACATTTTACTTCAGCATAAATCTGTATTTACTCCAAATGAATGAAGGTTTAAAAATACACATACGTTAAAAAATCTTAGGCATCTACTGTACAGTTTACATTGAAATTTAACACAGGATAGAAACATAACTTCTTATTAATTTGGTAAGTTTTTATTTAAGTTTTTATTTATGTGATAAAAGTTTTGAAATAAAGGTTTGCCTTTTTTAGTTCTTTTAAATGTTGTTTTGATATATGTTCATGAAACTAAAAATTTGTTTTATATGACCCATGTTGGTTTGTTTTATGATGAATGTTCAAGGTAATATAATTAATTCACGTTAAATAATAGTATATAGCCAAACAACGAGCTATAATGCAAAATTCAATAACAATGTAAACAGGTGATTAAAATACGATATGTATTTGTATGACTATTGTAAAATTTTGTTTTCATTTTGAATCACTGCCATTCAGTGTTTGGGAAATTTCCTACTTTTTTCCCCTAATTAAACTAAATTAAAAATTACCTTTTGAAATAGCAATTAAATTATTCTTAAATTACTTTTTTTGTTATTTGGTCATTACTATTTATTTAAGAAGTAAAAATTATTTGTGTTTCAACTTTGAGAATGGATTCTGGTAGAAAATTCGATTTACTTTGTACATTGTGGTCAAAAGTACCTAATACATTTATAGTACTGATCACAATAATTGGAAAAATTAGTTTAAAGAAAACGGGAATTGTATTACCCTATAAAACCAGTATTTGACAAAATTTATTTTTTAGGCACTTATATCTTTAGGCACTTCCACATCTTACCAATTATTCAATTAAGCAATTAGTAGACATGAAATAATTTTCAAAATATTTGGCTTATTTTATGAAATTTATTGAAATTGAAATGATTTTTTTTTCATTTTATGTATGTCATAATTGTTGTATTTGCTTAAAAAACTTATACAAGGTTTCTCATAATTTGTTCATATACTAATTAAAAAATATTAAAAATACATCACCGTTGCAATATATTTATAGGTATGCGTTTAAATGTTGAATTCCGACGAAATATTATTTATTGCATTTACTGTACGTAATATAAACTAGTATTTTAGTATTTATGCCTAGCTAATGCCAATGTTTGCATCTCTCGCTAAAAATAAAATATTTACCTACACGATAAATTATATAAAAAAATATGGCTTTGTATGAATATGTAAAAATATTCATGAAACTATTCAACTTCAAATGTTTTCAATGTAAATTATAAATATGAAAGGTCTGAAAAAGTAAATAATACCACAGTGAAAAATAGTTAAATTATTTGGCAAAAATAAAATGTTATACCTATAAGTAGTGATACTAAGAATTATTAAAAACATTTCACTTTTTCTATAATAATTACTGATAATATCACATTTCTTATTGTAGAAGTTGTAGTTTTATATAACTACGTGTAACTTGGTTGATAATTTTAGGTACATAATATAATAATAATATTATAGTAGAGTGTATACTTTCCAAAAGTAGATCACCCTTTGTAGCGAATACTATGTTGATAGTGTTTAACTATTCTCAATAGCAAACAGTTTTCGTGGACCCATCAGTGGAAGTATATATTTTTATAATACGTTTTACTTCCAAAAACAGACACATTAAAAATAATCACTTTTTTCCAAACCGTTTAAAATCTAACAAAAAATAACATTACTTCGGGTAATCATACAGTTATCTTAACGACTTTGTGCATGCCACACGATGCCCATTTGGACCGTTTATTGTTCATTACCTCTTAGTATTTATAACGCTATCTCTATACATACAAAAATTGTTAAATTTACCTATAATAATACAATCTCCCCGCATACTACAGTTATAAATGTTATCATAATAAAATAAAAAGAAAGTGTATATTATAAAGTTTAATTAATATTAAAAAACAAATGTGTGTTTTTATTTTATTTTCGTGGATCCCTCGAGTATAACAATAAGTATTTTCATCTAATGAGTATATTTAAGAGTACGTTGGTAAGACAAATAGTAAGGTTTTTTTTTATACTATTTTATCTATTATAGAGATTTGTTTTAAACAATGTTTTTGGCTAAATGCATCGACATAAATGTCATAAATATACATTTTTGAGACTTCGTGTATAAGGTTTATTAGTGGAAGAGCTTTTGTTATAAGTTCTACTTGACACAATTTTAGCGATCATTGAAGTTTACAAATGTTCTCACCTTTAATGCTTTTCTGTACGATCAATTTTTGTATATGAGTCATTAATGAATGAAGTACGATATGTCTATAAAGTATTATTTGTTGTTTGCTCATATTTTTTTTTAATATAAACGATCAGGATCATTAATTAATGACAATATTTAGAGCATACATATTTTGAGCAAAATAAAAATCCCAAAGACATTTTGTGTATAGTTTTTTTTATACTTTACGGAGAGGTTAAATATGGTTTCCATATAATATTATAGCTGGTATTAATAGGATGCATAAGCAATAATATACGTTAATAGTGCAACTATTTAGTTTAGTTGAACATCAACGTTAATAAATGATACTTCTAATTTAATAGAAACTATGAAGCGTTAATATTATTAATAATATTAATATATATTTTTTTTGTATTGAAATTATTTTTTGTTCTCAAATAAACACTAAACAAATCCAAGTCATTAATACCAATTAATTTAGAATTTAATTCTGGAAGTTTGAAGTGGAGAATAATCGTTGCTAATTAATATTTATGGTAAACCCCCTAAAATAGTTTTTAGTCTATTATAAAATAGTATTATAACTTAAAATTTTATTTTTGAACTCTCGAGTATATGAGTAACTTTTAATAATATAATCTACCCCAAAGGAAAGGAATCTTAAACAATTGCGTTTAACTATAGCTGATAACAATATACAATATTATACAATTATTAACAAATTAGTGGTTAGGTACAACTGTTAAAAGTAAGCTGTAGACCAGTGGTTCCTAAATTATCTACCGCCGTGGTAAGTTATTTTCAGTCGCATTGGATAAACATTGTATACTTGAAAAAATAAGTACTTTAGGACAGAAGAAAAACACACGTTGAGTATGTATTATATTATTATTATTGGAGTGCTTTTACTAAATTTTTGATTTCACAGAAACATAAACAAACATTTTTTTTGGTAAGTATTTTTACAATAATAATTATGATACGTAATACACAAATTTTGTTTAATTGATAAATTATTATTCTAAATTTTCACACATTTCGTTGTATAATATATTATATATACATTCATATATCTATATGATTATTTTTTAACTCTTTAAGTTAAACATAGATACCTCTAACTCTCGAGGAAACATTTGCTATATATGTCCTTATTGATTATTTGAGCCATAACTTGTAGCAATAAATATTTGTATTATTTTGCAATAGTTATTAAAAATGTTTTTCAAAATGAAATGTTATGCAATCGCTTTGTATATATTTCCAATAGTAGGCCAGATTTAGAATACGGTATACAGAAAACGGGTTTTTTGAAATATTGAATGTCATTGCCATTTTTTATTTTTGGTAAAAGAACGTCGAACGTGCACAGCGATGGGTATAAACGTCCGTGAACACCACATGACGTAATTTATGTAAATTCTATACTAATGTTAAAAAAAAGTAGAAAAAAGAGATTGAATATAAATTTGCTATAAATATAATATTACAGAGTACGGAGGGAAGGATGTATATGTGAAAACGTTTCTTTCTATAATGTGTGTGTGTGTATATACACTATGGTATTATATATACGAGTATACTATATATGACATATATTCAAAAACCATAATTTGCATGAACTTTGTTTACTGGTAAAAAACTCACATTGCTCCATATCCATAACGAAACATTAAATCAGCGATTTAATTTTTAATATTTTTTTTACACGAGGGTGAAAAAAATAAAAAATATTTTTTGTTATATTGTTTATTGTGGTTGATCTAAAATAACAAAATTATTTATAGGCAATCATTATTTTAAACTGAAATAAGCTTACCAAAAAAAAAAAAATTTAAAAAAAAAAACTAAAATTATACTTCACCCGTAAAAACCTATTACAGTTTTTGTTTTATTTTAAGTATCTGAACATTTAAACATTAATTAGCTATAAATTATAATTACGTTATTTAAAAATAGTCCGTGTTGTAGCAGAACGTCTCATATTCTTTTTTAAGAAGTTTGATTTTGGCAATTATGGAATAAAAGTTTGAATTTTGAATAATATATTATTAAAATACTAATTTAAAATTTCTAAGTAACTTATTAGTGTACCTACGTCAGTGCTGTTTATAGTTGTTGCGTAATTATGAAATTACAATGAAAGGTTTTGTGCGGGAAAGAATTGAGAAGGACTGCAATTATTGATAATAAAACCAAATTTTCACAACAAAAAAAATAACATAGCTTTAACTGTGCAATATCAATTTTATTTTTAGGCCAAAAAAGTCTAAACATTTAACACAAGGCTCCTGATATATTGTTACAATAGCAGTTGAAAAATATTAAAAATACATAGGCACAATTTTTTTTTATAAGCATTTAAAGATCGAATTTTGACAACATTTATCAAATTTAAAATTGAATAATTATTTTGTAGTTAAAAATGTATAAAATGTTCAACTTTTATATCTAAGAATTGAAAATTTAAAACGAGATTCCACTTAAGTATTTAATTCTGATACCAAAAAATCTAAAATATACAGAAGGACAGTTTATTTTTATAGTAATTTTAAGTTCAAATTTGGACGAAGTTACATAATAAAAAACCTATTTTAGTTATTTTGTTGTGATTGTATAATATTATTCGTAGGTACTTGAAACTTCTAAAGTACACTATTAATTATTATACATCTATGATAGTATCATGGTTTGTTGTTAATGTATAACGCGTTATAAATATCTAATGGATATTGTGATATGATTAATTTGGAATTTATTATAGGCACAATTTTTTTTTTTGATACCATAGATAAGTATATAATATTTCTTATACCTAGACTGACATACCATCTCCGCTCAGAATCGTTTTTCTTATACAATGATATAATATCATTGAATTTAAATTTAATACCATCCATTATACAGTGACCCACTTGTAACCTACTGTACAGCAGAGCACCTTTTTTCGTATCACATTTGCGAAAAAAGTTATTCAAGTTTAAAAAACATAAAAATAATGGATTTGAAAACAAAACTTTTTTTGTGTTAGCAATATTGAAAAAAATAAAAATGATACTACACGGTCATGATTCTTTTTATTTTTATAGAGAAAATTTGATTTTTTAACAAACTCAGTCGTTAAGTTTGTCCTTGACCATGCTAAACGATTTGTCAACCAATAATTTATTTTATGAACGTGTGATGTCTTCATAACAATGAATGTGATTATTATTATAAAGAATAACAAACATCGAGTTTTAAACTTAAATGTAAAATATACTTATTTACATTGACTACTATAGAGTTCATAGTAAATGGTAATAATAGTAACGAATAAAATTATATGTACTTTCACAATGTGTATTATCAGTATTTAAATTATGTGTTATTATATTTTGTATCATTGAATTTAAATGTTAAATTTATAATTGAAGAACTTGACTTGGATATGTAGTTCATGGAAATACTGCGGAATAGTATTTATTAAATCAACACGAGTCGAAGACTAAGAATACTTTGTTCAGCATAATATAAATATTTAGAATTAAATACGACCAGATAAATGCACAAGAAAATAATATGGAGATTTATGAAAATTAATTAATTTGTAAATTTTACCACTATATGCGTTAAATCAACAGCAAAATATTATAAAATATAAATGATACAATTTGTGAGCTATCCACCAAACATATGATCAATAGAAATCAGTATAAAATATACTTTTTTTTTTATTATTAATTAACCAGCGAAAACTCAGGCCATTGGGTGGTTTTTAACTGTGTGGAAGGGTAGGTTTAAACACGTTTACACAGTTTGGCAGGTTTTTTAGTGAGCACTCGGGTGGGGGATGGCGGCACTTCTCTCCGGACACCGTGACTTACCCGACGAAAAATTCCGCTCGCAGCCGAGGTTTTGAACCGGCGTCGGTGCTCGTCGCAACCGACTCTTCAGTCCGTTCTGCTACTCCGTCCCCCATAATATACTTTTATATGGTGTTATAATGTGTAAATATGTTGTTATCGTCTTGAAAATTAAATACCTATTAATATCATGGAATAATCGTGATATTATGTCGTTTGAGAGTACTGGTGGTAACTCCATTTGGCTTTTGTTGAAATATGTTTCCCGTGCTTATGTACGATTAAAAAATAATATTATCTATACAGTATTGCGACGTTACTATTATTTAAATTATTTTATTGCCAGTCTTTCTATTTTTAATTGTTATTCACTAGGTACTTCAATCGTTGTTTGTCCGTAGTTATTAATTTTAACATAATATTAATATTGGGTTCAACCCGTTTGTATTTCAATAAATAAATTAATATCTAAGTACAAAGTTGACTAACCATAAACACGTAATGTTCGGGTCTCTGTGTAGTAGGTCGTACCTATACCGTCGTTCCTACACTGCAACGCAGTGCAACATATATTCATTTTTCGTGAATCCAGTAAGAACTGTAGAGGAGTACTCTGTTTGTACTTTTCTTACGAACTCTGTTTATATTTTCGGTTGCTTTGTCGATGATGAGTTGGATATGAAAAGAAAGAAAAATTATGCTGAAAGGGTCTCGTGGAAGACACCGGCTGATTATTGCTTTTTTTTCCGCGTCAGACGAATACTTAATGCGGAATTTCACGAAGAACAATTTAGAAAATTAAACAAAACGCAATAAAAAGGTATTAATGTAAGTCGGTCGAACCTTTTGTTATATAATTATTCCGGCAACTTACTAATGGTTTTTTTTTAACGCCACTATTAAAATATGACAAAGGAGTTTCGGCCGTGTCGCCGCCGCCGCCCGAACTTTAATAATTTCTGAGTCACAACACCGACACCCGTGCCCGTGTCCAAACGAACAGACCAAAACTAATCTACGGAAACTCCCTTGTTTTAGGAACGACTCTGGCTGCCCGGGATTTACATAACGTTCTGCCATTAGTTTCGAAAGCGGTGCTGATCGCGAGATGGGCCAACATTTTGCGGACAACAACGTCTACCCCCCACCTAACCCTCTGGGAACTATGGCGGAATCACGTCGTAGGTATTATATATGTAGCCGACACGCCGAAATCATAGGTAAGGTAACCACTCTCCGCTTTCAAAAATACTGTACCATTTACATGGATAGTGTATATCTATAGGTACTTGTATAGTAAACACGTATTGCGTTGTTGTTAACGCAATAATATTGCCTATATTTTTTTTGTTTTTATGGCAATAAAACCCATGTCGCATAATACGCAGCCACAAAGGCGTATAACAATATTATATAATAATGGTGATCCACGGTACACACGTACACCTTGGAATCACTTTATTTTTCTACAAATTTTTTTCTTTCTCTTTTGTTTGCTTTGCTTGCTTCTAGAAGCAAAAAACGATTTTGCGATTATTGACGTTTCGATGGAAATTTATATTGTTCCTCTATTATGGTAATATCAGTCTCGAGCTTCTGAGAGCGCCATGATGATAACAATTTTTAATGATTTCTATAATCTATTCAGGGTCGATTCACTGAGCAATGATCATTTCCGTTTTTTTTTTTACTATAGTAATGAATTTATTCATTTATTTAATTTATTTTAAAATTTAAATATATTTACTTAAAGACCATATTTTCAAGTTCTTGAGATTTTTTGTACTAGGTACTTACTGAAGCAGTGTCATGTAGTGGTATGAACTTCTGTTTTTCAAATCAGAACCTCTTTTTTACCTTACATATTTTAGAGGATAATTTGTTTGAATATTTTAATGTAGGCACCTAGTTTAAAATTCGAACGAGTAGTTTTTTAGCAGTTATTAAAATGTTTATATCAAGCATAATAGTCCTTAAAAATGGTTTAATAAAAATATAAAGAATAATATATTTTGGATTTAATATTTAATTTAAACTACTCTATCAAATTTTGATAAACAAAATTATGTTTCAACACGTTAAAAAAATACAAGTGGTCAGTATCTCTTTTATACTGTTAAGCAATATAATAATGACATATTTGTTACGAATCCATTTGGCTTGGGACCGAACCATTAAGTCTACAGCCATAGTTGCGTTGCCAAATTTTAACACCAAGATAGATGATGACTTTATCTGGCCAGTAACGGTGTTTCGTTATTTTATTTCTCAATACAGTTAAGTCTACCATAAGATATTTAAGTAGTAGGTACCTATAGCATTAAAAGATAATATTATAAACTATTACCTACCAGTATAACAATAACATTTATAGAAATTATCATTATTTTGTTTTTACAATACTATTGAAAAATAAAGCTTCTTATATCAAGTAGATAAAGTTACAACTACTTCTTCAGGTAAGACTTAAGGAGACGACGCTTAACTATTAGCCTGTGCCTAGCTTACTGTTACCCACAGTTTTAATAGTTTATAGAAAGAAGACAATTTATTACGGTACCTACTCAATCAATTATTTGTATCGTGTGGGCAATTAACAACAACTAAAACTATTATTGTCAGTCGGTCCGTCGGAAATATATTAAGATAATTATAAACGGATTACTTCGTACCTAGCAGTTAGTATATTATAACTTATAAGATATTACATACACATCACGATACGAGGAACTTATAAATTAATAATAAAAAGGTATTCAAATTACCGAAATTGGCCATGTCCATAACTCACGGTATCGTTTTTATTATAATATTAATTATGAATCATGAGGGATAAAAAACTGAAAATTAGTAAGTACGATTATGGCCACGAACCGAACCAGTGACTATCGTACAGGTGACCTATAACTACACAGAAACGGGATTCCATATTATATAGGTAGGCGTACATCAAAATATTATAAGAGAGCTTATTTTCATATTTTTCATTAAGTCTGTCGACCATCTTCACGACCACCAGTCTAGCTTACGATTTATTATTTTACGTCCCTGCATTGATGTTAAATAAGTGTTAAGTAATTTAAATACATTTATTTAATATCTGTCATTGAAGTGTTTCTTTGTCTAATACTTATTTTTTTTTCAAGCTACTGCCCAACGTCTAGAATAAAATATGTAATGTAAAACGTGTTTGATTTACGAGTGAATATAAGACATCTGAGTGATTTTTACCAAAGAAATTATTTTTTAATGTAATAATAACTCAAGAGATTTGGATTAAAATCAACATAAATAATAAATATGCTAAGCCACAATGCTCTTTATTCCTTATAATCATCTTTCGAGGCTTCAAGCATTTTTTTTTACTACATCTTTTGGATTTTTATAACGACCATTTGTATATTATAATTTGTTCGAAGATTAATTAAATAGCTTTATATAAATATGCTTCTCGGGTACGACATTAGTTTTTATTTTTTTAATATTTGACTTGTACTTGACATTGCATTTAATAATTATTATATTTCAGAAACATATTTTAATTTATAATATAGAAATATCCCTTTATGTTATTAAAATAAATAATAATTAGTATAATTCTGTTTTGAAAATTTCAATTTAAACGGTCTTCAATACAATTTTAATTATGTATATTTATAATGAATATCTTGTTACAGATTACTGGGGCTGGCTGAAAAAAATTATGTAGAGCCGTAGAGGCAATCACGAACATTGAATTTATTAATTTATTGTAGCAAGGCTTATACAATAACTTTTCAGACTTAATTTCCGTCTGAACGACTGTATATTTGTAATTAAAATACAATTTAAGTACTGACGTAGTAATATTCAAACGTGTATACTATGTGATGCGATTAAAACTACTCGGAAAACTGTATCCGATAACTAATCGTCACGGACCGTCAACAGCATCCGGAAAAAAAAATACGCGTCATTTAATAGGTACGTCCTACTGAGTATAGTTGTAAAGTAATATACAGTCAAACTAACAACATGTTTCTGCGGAAATTAAAAGTCTCGCCATGGAAAATTACACGACGTCGTTACTTAATGACATTTACAAAAGGTAAATAATGCTATTTTACTGTGTATAATATTGTTAGTTTCAAATTGTACTGATCGGCCAGCAAAACCAGTAAATTAATTACCCGCAATTTGACACTTCGTGTCACAATTCCTTTCTTAAACTCGTTCTATTAGTATTTATGCTCGACAGTCTTAAATCAAATGTATGACGTCAAAAAAAAAAAAAAATGAATTAATCCCGATACGTCATTTACCCTCGTAAACCCATAAACATAATATTGCAAGTATACACAACGATCGTGGGCGACTAAAGTGATCTTTGTTTTGTATACAGTGCAGTACGTATGATTGTACCAGTGGAATAATTCAAATATTATACTTACTTTGTAGATAAGTAAAATATAGCATTATCCAACACTATCGACTATTATTCCACTTGAAAAGCTTATAACAAATACATTAGTTTTAATATGAATGAAAGTATGATAAAAACTTAAACGGTCTCAAAAAGAATGCTATACAATGCTCCACAAAGCTAAGTGCTTGGCCCATTCAGAGCCCTAAAGGTTTTATAATTATTTTTGTAAATGTTTTACTGGTTTCCTTGTGTATAAATGTCGAGTAAACATCAAAGCTATTTCTGAAGGAGACATAGAAACAAATCAACATTTAAAAAAATACGCCTTTGTGTCGCCATATTTCGGTAAGCCAGAGATCCGCGTAGTTAGGCCCAGAGGTACGCGTACCGAAAATCGCTTAACTTTATGATATATTTCCCGTGAGACTTCTGACCATGGTTCATTCGTATTACTTTTGTGAAATATAAGTGATGGCCAATAGAGAGAAGTTTGGATGTCCGATAGAGATGGAGATGTAATTAATTTATTGTACTATATTTTATACACTGTGGCCACAGATAGTGAGTTGATTAGGTTAAGATAACGAACATAATAATATGCTGAACATAAAATGTATGTTTAACTCATTTCGTACGAATTTACGTATAATTTATGACATAACAATATAATGTGTGAGACATATAATATTAGATATGAATAATAATATTATAACATATAGGTATATAATATATTATATTATTAAGTATATTAAATCAAATTATGTAAATGTCTATAATATTATTATAAACAAGGTGATTTTTTTAAAGGCAAACATAAATTTTATAGAAAAATATTAACGTTTTGAAGTATATTTATTTTCAAAATCATAATTTTTAAAAAAAGAGATTTTTAAAGTTTTTTATTATTATCTTATAGGTTATTACTTTTTTAAATGACAATATATGTTTTTTGTATTCTAAAAATTTAAATACATAAAAATCAAATGTCCGACGAATAATTGATTAGTTATAACTTTGTAAGTATTTAAAGTTAAATGTATGCAGGAGTAATGGATAAACATTTTGCCGGGCAACCTTACTAATTCACTTCACTCGTGATTCAAAAAAACTTAAAATACTATTTGTCAAAAAAATCGATTTTTATGTATTGAATTTTTCAGATAAATATTGTCCTGAAATATTATATTAAATTTAAAACTTGAAAAGTGTATAGAGTACAATATTGTAGTTATTATTTTTAATATTAATTTTAATATGTGGACGGGTATATGACACTTTGTGAGTAATTTTTGTATTGTCGATTGCACTTGGAGAGTCTGTGAAAAACGTTGTGTCTTTGAGGTTATTGTTTTTAATAAGATAAGTGTTTTTAGGATAGCAAAGGATTCCGAAAGTTATTCCTGAAGTAGTTGGTGTATAATGTATATAGTTGGAGTAACCTCCAAGTTAGGCTTAAAATTATGGTACCATATATGGTTATAGGTACTAGAGATATTTGATGCTGAGTTTAATGTTAATTTGAGTCTTCTTAAATATAATGGAGGGATTCCAGGGTTATGAATATACTCAAAATTGGACTAGCAATAGTCAGCGATAGACCAAATTCGATGGTCAAAAAAATAGAAAATAATGAATAAAAAAATGTATTAGAACTTTATCGAGGTCGACTCTTTTTGTAAGCGTCTTTTATAAGAATAAATATTATGTATCTTATTTAAAATAACATATCAAACTGTATACTGTTGACTGTTGTATACACATTGTAAATAAATAAGACTTATATGGTAACCTAACTGTACGTGTTTATCATTATAATAATTCACTAACTATACTTATATGGAATAACGCATAATACATACACGTACCAGGGTTTCTCTTTGTGTACTACAACTTTGAAAGTTTGTATATTAAATTGTGTGATACATTAAATATGATAAAGTCCATACGGAGGTCATTTTGCTGGCAATTTTAGTCTATAATTTATTATCGATAGTATAAAAAAAAAAAACGATTGTGCTCAGAAAATATGTTTTTACTGAAACATTGCCAACAGAATAACGGTTAGGCAGCAAAGAGGAAAAGATATAAACGTCAAACGCACAATAACGATCATGGCGTTTTCGTAATCATTCTATATGAAAGTAGAAAAATGTTAAAATTTTCAGTTGGAATCGTTTCAATTGTTTGTAATTTAAAACCCATTTGTATGGCAACTAAGAAGACAAATGTAACTATAATAATTTTGATTCTACCTATATAGTTATAATATTGTTTAAGAGACGTATTGAATTTCCATCTAAAATAATTTTGGTTGATGTAATGTTTTAATATCCCTTCTAATTTACCTACTTTTAACAATGAATGACAACAAGTTAACCAATCATTAATAAATGATATTATTTACGATAAACTAAAATCGTGAAAATCGGTTTTCATATAAATATTATACTATATACTTATAAAATTATTTATGGCACTGGTTTGAATTTAAGAATGTATTGCAAAGTCACAATAAGGTTTCATTAAAATTAAAATACTTGAAGAAATTTGAAAAAAGAATGTACGATAAGACCTGTTAAATTTGTTGTTACAGCGTTATCAAACAAAATAAATTCCTTTATATTTCTTCAGTTGATTTATCATTGAATAATAAAAAAAAAATAAAAAAGCGGGTAATTGGATGTCGCTCTGCTGTACAGTAGGCTACAAGTGGGTCAATGTATAATAGATTGTATTAAACTTGAATTCAATGATATAATATTATTGTATAAGAAAAACGATTCTGAGCAGAGACGGTTTGTCAGTCTGGATATTGTACATCGTTATTATTTATTGTAGCCTGTAAGTTGAATTGATATTAAAATATTACTATTTTTTATTCGTTTCTATGGTGATAAAGAAAGCGTTAGAAATTTAAATCCCATTTTTAGCGTTTTTTCGTAATTTGTCGGTGGGTTTTCCCGTGGAATTAAATAACTATTGAGAAAATCGAAAAATATCCTCTTTAAAGTACCATCTTGATCCAATTTGCTAAAAGATAAGATAATATGTTGAAATCGAAGCACTCCTTCTGGTAGAAATTTTGTATACAGGATAAAAAAAAAATAAACACAATTGTAAAACCACTAGCTTCCTCGCTCCCCTCATAATCTAAAATTAATATTTATAAATACAATATGTATTTAAAATTAAATAATTTATAATATTATAATAATATTATAAATTAAATAATTTATAATATTATAATAATATTATAGGTAGTCGTTGTATTATTATCTTATTATTAAAATCTGATGTTACCATGCGTATGCCGTTTAATGTGTACCTACCCTTCCAAAACGAAATAAAATTTTCATTTAATTTAAGTTCCGATTGACCATCGCAAATACCTATGATATTTAGTTGGTTTACGAGGAGGTGAAATTTTTAGATCCAATGCGAAGGTGAAAAGTTTTTTTTTTTTATTTACTATAAGAAACTTATTAAGCTTGGGCTGGTCTAGTAAAGGAGCATCCATTTTTCGGTCGTAAAAATCTCAGGTCCAGTATACGTTGCTACGGCAGTAACAGTAATAATAGTTTATTTTTATGACCGCAATATTTTCGCGGACGTGACGAAAACTCATTGGACCTCCATCGTCATTGGAAAAAAGGTGGATGGGTAGGTTTTTTCACCGTTTCTCATCGGCCATTTCAGACGCAACGACCGGATAATTCTAATATAATATTACACCATAATTTTTTTTTTTTTTTCATTAAAAATTAATTATATCCGAAAACAGTTTATAAAAATACCACACGTGTTACGTGTGGGGCAGAGGCCTATTTCGATGGTATTAGGGGGATGGGGAGAATATTTGATTGTGTAGTTTTACGGCCAATACGGGTGAGAATTTGACAAACAACAACAGCATCGGGCCAGCAGTTCAACGAAATGAGCATGGTGGAAGCAGCAGTAATTACCTATTTGGCTTTAGCTATATAAAGTATACATCAAAAACTACATGAGGAACAATATAATTTATTATTTGTATAAAAAGGCCGGTAAAAATGTTGTTCCCGTCTTTAATAAAACCTGAAATAACGCAACTGGTGTGGGAATGTGGGGTTGAAAATTATGTCAAATAGGAGAATTTAAACGAATACAATGGTTAAAGTTTCGCCTGACATGAAAAAACTGGACATTTATAATTATTTTTACTACCAATACTATTCTAGTTATCTGTTCACTTTTGCATTTTTAATTCATGCCTAATATTTTGTAAATATATTTTGCCTAATATTTAGGTATTAATTTTTTTTTTTTTTTTTTTTTTTATTGATCTTATAAAAACAACTCGGCAGCAAAGGCCATTAGTTCACAATTATTAATGACAATTTAGATTTTATACATAATAGATACAATTATATTTTGTTAATCAAATTAGTAAGTTTAAGAAATTTAAGCGTTATTTTGTTCTGGTCAGGATGTGGTCCGAGAGTTGAGTCGAGGGTTTCGGTCATGTTGAGATCCATTCGCTCCTGGTCGTAGACATGACATTCAGTCAAGATGTGTTTGACGGTGAGGGGAAGGCCGCAGGCTTCACAGAAGGGGGGTTCTTCATTAGACATGAGAAATCCGTGGGTAAGTCTAGTATGTCCTATTCTTAAACGATTTAAGGCGGTTTCTTCTTTTCGATTGAGGTTGGAATTATCCCATCTGAAAGTTGTAGACTTGATCTGGTTTAATTTAGTATTCTGGCTATTCCAGGTTATGTGCCATTTTTTTCTAATATATGTTTTCAATGTGTTTTTAAAGTCGTCGTAGGTTATGAAGTCTAGTAATGGCGTGTTCGTGTCGGAGATGGCCATTTTGGCAAATGTATCCGCAGTTTCGTTACCTGGGATACCAGTGTGCCCTGGAATCCATGTTAGTATAATTTGTTTTTTTTTTTGTTTAGCTTCGTCAATTTTATTTTGGATTAGGATAGCAATGTCACCGGAGTGAGTTTTGTTTTTAACACTGTTTATGGCGCTAAGGGAATCACTGAGAATTAAAAAATTGGTGTGTGTTGAGGTGTTTATTATTTCTATGGCCTTTAGGATTGCCAGAGCTTCCGCGGAAAATATTGAACAATCATTGGGAAGCTCGAAGGTTAAGTTTTGATTTTCGAGTATGATTGCAATTCCAACCCCATTGCATGACTTTGAGGCGTCGGTGTAAATTTTTTGAAAGTTCTTGTAGTCGTCAAGGATTCCTTGGAAGTGTCTTTTAAATATCTCGGGGGCTGTGTTCGGTTTGGATAAGGCGCTTAGCTCGGTATTGGTTTGGTAATTGTTTTCCCAAGGAGGGGCTATGTACGATTCACGAGGGATGATTTTGACTGAGGAGAATACGATTTCATTGGTCAGCTTGACAATTTCATTGTTTATGTTGCTGTTTTTGTCTCCATTGCGACTAGCTAGTCTAGCGATGTTTTTAATGGATAGCTCTATTCTTCTCAGTGTAGGAGGAGGTATGCCGGCTATGTTATAAATGCTAAGTGTAGGGCTGCTCCGGAAGGCTCCTATTGCTAGTCTTAGTCCGCTATTATTAACTGTATCTATTAGTTTTAGGGAAGATTTGGCTGCTGTTCTGTATAATATTGACGCGTAGTTGATTTTGGATTGAATGGTTGCGTTGTATATTTTTGTTAGAGATTTGGAATCACCTCCCCATGAAGTGTGTGATAAGATTTTAATTGTTTTTAGTGAGCTGCTTGTGTTTTTTTTTAGGTGTTTTATGTAGGGTGACCAGGTTTGACGTTTGTCAAATATTACTCCTAGCATTTTAACAGTATCTTTGTTGGCAATTGGGGTATCGTTTAGTTTAATAACTAGGTCATTGACTCTTTTTTTTGTAAAAGCTGAACAAGAGGACTTCTCAGGAGAGAAGTTGAATCCGGTTTTGTTTGCCCATTTTTCTAAGTTGTTGGAGGTTATTTGCAGAAAATTTTGAACAGTTTCGACTTTGTTGCTCCTGCACCAGTAGTTGAAGTCGTCGGCGAATAAGTTGCATTTTACTGGAGGGCTGCAGTTTTGGGTGATGTCATTAATTGCAATCAGGAAAAGTGTTACTGAAAGAGCAGAACCTTGTGGAACTCCATTTTCTTGGGTGAATTCCCTGGATAAGTGATTATTGGCTTTTACTTGGAATTTTCTTTGAGGTAAAGTTGGTTATAATGTTAAGCAGTCTACCTTGGCATAAGATTGTGTTTAGTTTGGTAATAATGTTATGCCTCCAAGTTGTGTCATATGCTTTGGCTATATCTAAGTTAATTACGCCCATGATTTGCTTGTTTTCTAATGTTAGTTTGATTTCTTCGTTAATTTCGTGTAGGCTATCCATAGTGCATCTATTTTTCCTAAAACCATTTTGTTTTGGGGAGAAAAAAGATATTTTCTCTAGAAACCATGAGAGTCTGTGATTTATTATTTTTTCAAATAGTTTGCACATGGTATTAAGAAGAGTGATGGGTCTATATCCTTCGGTTTTAAATTGGTTTTTTTCGGGTTTGAGTATTGGTATTATGGTCCCTGCTTTCCATTTTTTTGGCCAGTGTCCCTCATTCCATATCCGATTATATATACTTAGGAGAAATTCGAGAGTTTTAATGCTAAAATTTTGAATGAACGAGTAAGGGATGGAGTCGGGTCCAGGACTGTTGCTTTTGCATTTTTTTAGCATATTCGTTATTTCTTGTAGGTTAATTGGCTTGTTAATGAGGATTTGATCTGCATGGTTTTGATTGGCAGTATTAATTATAACTTCTTTCTCGCATTTATCTTTATGAGCTAGAAAGTTGGGTTTATAGTTATTATTGCTGCTGTTGTTGTAAAAATATTCTCCTAGGTTGTTGGAAATTTGATCAATGTTGTTTAATAATAGATTTGTGTTGGTGTTGATTAGATTAATTTTTCGGAGTCGACGGAGTCCTTTAAGTGATTGGATTTTATTCCAAACTAGTTTGGAGTCGGTTTTTTCATTGATGCTACTAGTGAATTTTTCCCATGTAAACTTTTTGCTTGATTTTATCAAAACTTTGATTTAGCTCTTAGCTGTTTAAGTTGGATGAAGTCCTTCTGATTATTAGTTTTTTGGAATTTTTTAAGTGCATCATTTTTGTCCTTAATTGCTTTTTTAATGTCTAGATTCCACCAAGGGACTTTTGGTTTTGGAGTTTTGGATTTTGATATTCCTATACATAAATTAGCAGATGAGATTATTGATTCTGTGAGTATTAAATTTAATATAATATATGCAGTTAAATAACCAGAGCTATAACGAAACTGTATGATTTAGAATAGGGCTTCATTTTTATTTTTAAATTCTTAATGCTTAAAAAAACTCCTTGGAATTTCTATAGTATTATGAATTTATGAATAAAGTAAAAAATGTTGAGTAAATTCAAGTAATTATTATTATTATTATTTATGTTGATATAATGTATAAGTTATAAGATATTAAAGTTATAAGATATTAAGTTATAAGACATTAAATTATAAGATAGAAGTTATAGGTACTTTGATTAAATGGTTCAATGTACGATATAGTGAAGAATAGTTTAATAGGTAAGGTAATTGTTTTTATATTAAAAGTGGTTATCGGTTGCTACTTTCTATGGTGACATAATTTGTTATTGTGATGAACGCGTAAATAATATACTATGATTTTATTTATAACTATTTCCATGTATTTAAAATACACGATCATAATAATGGTCCATTACAATGATTTTTCAATGTTTATGTACAAAAAAAATGTATAGGTATAAAGTGTAACCGCTGCAGGTTTACTTCTTTTTTCTTTTAATACTTATGTGATATATTTATCTTAGCACGTATTCATATTGTAAATAAAGTTTTACAGATTTTATATATTAAAAAAAAAAAAATGTACACAATTTAACAATTACCTACGAAATTGGTTTATCTACCTACATCCTAAGTTGGAAGTAGAAAGTTTCAAACTAAGTACGATATTATAATCGATTGAAAAATAATAAATATTAATTGCAATTTAGTGAGTTATGTACCAATAATGTGAAACACATAAATTTAATATGAGTAAAAAAAATATATAATACAATATAATATTATATTTAGAAGTAGCCGTATTACTCGACTTTGCCGGATTGATATTCATCTATATTTCTGTCATTTTCTGTTTTGCTTTAGTTGAATAATATAATACAAACACAATTACAATAATTAATTTTATGATTGTCTCCATTTTAATATTCAGGACTTATTTTTGATGCAAACACAAAACACTGGAGACAGATTCAACAAATGCTTAAAAGCCGACGTAGATATCGTTAACATTGGTATTTGTATTTATATGCGTACATAAAATATGTTCAAAATTAAGAAAGTAAATCACCAATAACATTATGACAATCATAAAAGTAATCATCGTTACTGACCTAAGAGTCATATAATTAATATTGTCTATTTGGTTCCTCTTGACACGAAAAGAAAATTCACTTAACTTCACGATAATGATAATTAACTAGGTATAAAAAGTTAAGTTACAGCAATATCAATTTTAACTGAATAAGTTAATAAGTTAAAAAAAATATCTTTTTAACTTAACATTAACTTTTTAACAAGTTAATGCACACTTTTGATTTTTATATACACTATAATATCTGTATATCCCTGAGTTGCTGAGTATCTGAGTATAATAAACTTGATATGGGAGATTCACTTGTAAAGTGAATAAGAAATTTTTTATCTTACGTGATACTGCAATAATTGCAAGCAGAAATAAACGAATCATAATATGCAGTTATGGTTTTAATATAATTGATTAATACTTAACAGGTAAGCCACCCTAAGATAACTGGTCCAATCTATTTACCAAACCTTCCTCGAATCGTCCATATCGGTCGAGTATTTTTTTTTTTTTTTGATTCAATATGTCTCAGCCATCCACTATATCTATTATGATTAATTATCAATCAATCGTTTCCGTTTCACTTCAGTTGAATTAATATTCTCGGTTGATTTTTGTAGAAATCGATCGAGTATTAATTTTCTAGTATACAAACCTCAACCACATACTTTGACTCTAGTATTATATATAATAGCTGTTAATCAATTGTATATGTTTATATTAGCCTGTTTGATAAAATAGAATACAATACAGAACATTATATCCAATCATAAAATATCATTATCTGTGACCAATGACAACCCAACAGTGTATAGATGAAAAAATA
Source organism: Macrosiphum euphorbiae (assembly GCA_949089665.1). Classification (NCBI taxonomy): domain Eukaryota; kingdom Metazoa; phylum Arthropoda; class Insecta; order Hemiptera; family Aphididae; genus Macrosiphum; species Macrosiphum euphorbiae. Next base: position 150,655,275 of record CARXXK010000001.1, on the reverse strand, counting down.
TTCGATTTTCGTTAGCCGAAACCATATTCATGTGTGAGCCATCCTACAGCAATCTATATGGGTTAGTCGGTACGAAGCTACAAACCCTTATCATGTCTCCAGGAATCTATTGATATAACTTTTATGGAAAACGGTCCACTAGTTTTCGGGTCTATAAATGACGAACGCACAGTCGTTAATTTATTTTTATAAATTATAATATATTATCGATTATTATTAAAATTACCCATATTATAATAAATTGTTTAATTGCATTAACGAGCATAAAATATAATGCATCGTACAGGTGGTGGTCCCGATTCAATTTACGGTAGCTTAAGCTTTCAAGTAATTATAATCATCCTGTTATGTAAACAGGAAATTACTAAATTTCACAAAATTAACATACGATTGGTAAGTTATTAGACATTATGCTGTCGTAATGAACGCTCATCAATAGTATAGGTAATTTCGCGTGCGTTCTTGATGTACTTTGGACATTGACGAGCAGATTATAGGGACCAGGTCATTTGTGTAATTGCATTAATTTATGAATACTTAGTCAATACCAAACTCTAGTAATCGCTTGGGGTTATTTCTGTTACACGCATCGAAGCATTGATTACCATCATTACCAAGGTCCTGTACGGAAACTACGCGTTTGTTAAACTAGACGTATAGGCCCAAGTCTTTTGCACCCGAGACACCAATAGATTTGTAATTTATTCAATCACTCTATGATGCCACATAACATACACAGTCTACTCACCGTACATTTCGTTCATGTAAATCATATAATTCGGTGACACTTAACTAATATTAATGGATAAAATTAGCGTCTTCGAAATTTTGTAGTAGAAATGATAGGTAATCAAAAAATGCAATATCAAACAATTTAAGCATACAAATTATTTTTTATGTAAATTGTAAAATTTCAATATACTCTGGAATTTGCTTAGATATATTTTATTTGATATTCGATTGAAACCATAACTCAATAAAATTACAGACATTTTACATGTATTATTTATATTGTATAACTTACAGTCTAACAGAAGGCGAAGAGAATAATATTATAAAATAGTATAAACGCCAATAAGCTCTCATTTCAACATCTACTTATAGACGTAATATACAGATAAAAATTGGGAATCGAGATATTGTCAATATTCAATAATTTAAAATGCTTTTTTTTATCATCATGCATTTTCAACTGGAGATAGTAGATAGGCATTGTAGATTCTTATGTTTAACTGAAATATGCGATGAGAATAATTTAACATAATATTTATTAGTCTAGCTGTTGTAAGGGCTACTTCATATCTGATAGAAGTCAAGCGAAACTTGAAGCAAATCCATTGTCGAACAAAAGGGTTTTATGGTCGTACAGATGTTCGTCGGATAATTTACCATACGAAGAGATGTAAAAAGTTTTCGTGCATTACGAAAATAAAATCGATTTTGCATATATTTCCAGACGATCTGAGTCCGATAGTCGAAAACTTATATTAAAGACGATAACTTCTGTACCAACTCATTACTTTGGTTAGCCGCGAAATAGAAGAAAAATTCCTGCCTGCAAATGTGCATATTAATTGTCTTCTTGTCCTAGGTCATTTGGTCTTCATAGTAAAGCGTGATGGAACGAGAAATCGCCAACGTAGGTTATATACGTTTAAATATTATATTATTATTTTTGTTTTGTCCCAACGAGCAATATTAATCTATTAGTATAAAATATGATTAATATCAATCGAGTTTCTGGTACGCCTCACTATCGATCCGAACACACGTTATACAATAATTAATAGTACAAGATTATATTATAACTGTTGACGTATTAAAAACAGTTGTTTTTTTTTTTTACAGTATTTGATTTTCAATAATTGCATTACAATAGTTATATAATTATATACATTACTCATAGTCATTGCATGTATTAATAAAACATTAATTTATTTAATTGTGAGTTATTTGTTATTCACAGGTACCTTTAATAATATTGTCTATTGAATACAATCGATATAAATACATGGTTCAATAATATAATTCCGCACGGTATTAAATCACACAAATACAATTTTGTTTTTTAAATACACGCAGGTAATTTATTATATTTGTTGAATAATATATAAATATTACGTACGTCGTCAATATATTTTATTCTCAACCAGATCTATTGAAATTGAAACTCGAGTTAGATTTAGGGTTCATGGACTTAATATAGATAAATAACATGACTAAAGTTTTAGAAATAATAATAGTGATTTTTCTGAAATAAAAATAATAATATAAATGCAACATACTACTGAACTGCATCGGGGACCGACTACCAGGAGCAGATTTAACGGGGTCAGAGGACCGCCCCCCCCCCCCAATGGCCTAGAATATAGGTTAATAAATTGGGTCGTTTTTAAATATTTGTGTCTTAAAATTTGGAAAAAGATAATGGGCCTCCCAAACGAAATTCTAGATCCGCCACTGCTGATTACACGGTATGACACAGCGAGTGGCTTCGTAGACATGCAGAAAGGCTATGTTTATATGCCATCATTATAATATATTTATTCCTATATTATAATACATTCGAATAACAATCGAAAGTTATCTCATAATAAGTAATATAACACGTGTGAAAGGGTTAATATGAAGTAGTGAAATACAAAATTGATACAAAGATACGTGCTGCCAACGTTTGAATCCAATATAAATTTTATATTTCAACGATACCGGTACAATTTTATTTGGATAACAGTTTAAATCAAGGCCGATAACAATTTGTTTTTAAGAAATAAATAAGTTAATAGAAATATAATAATTATCAGTATGTTGGTCCATGGATATTTTATGGAATTTTAAGTATCTACTTTTACCTATAGGTAATAATTATTTTCAAATGGTGTTCAAAAAGCGATACATGTAAGCCACATAACTACTTAGGATGCTGGTTCTGACATCCACCTACTTATTTTATAAAAAATAAAACAAACCGAAAACACAGACATAAACTAAATCCGACAGGACGAGATAAAAATAAAACCAATTGTGGAAAACATTAAGGCAGCGGCTTCACTGAATCCTAATACAACACTATTTTTCTATAGCGCGGAAAAAATGAATGAAGTATCGGGTGATGTACAAGCTTACAGAAAAGTCTTAGCTTCGAAGTTTGTGTCATGAAAATATTCATCTCGCAACCATAATGACTATAATAATATCATTATCACACGAAAACCTGGAAAATCAATTATTATATAAAATACTGAACGTCGTTTAATTTTTGTGGTACGACCACTGACAAGTACCTATATTACCAACTGACTATACTTATATAATACATTATACAATTATTGCAGTAATGCAATTCAAACATTACAAATGCAAATAGGTTATACATTTTTTATGCAGAAGTCGCTTTAGTCTTCCGTTCAAGATACCCAACTTAGTCAGCACTCAGCGCAAAGAAACATACATTTAATATTATTATCTTGATTATTTCAACATTCTACTCTTCGTATTACGAGAAAAATCTGTCCATCCAGTAATAATAGGATGTACTTACGTCATTTTCGTAAGAATAAAGTAGTTTCGTCAATTAACTTAATATCTCTGGAAAAATTGAAGGATAAAATTGAAAAATTCACATTGATATTATAATATAGACATTTTATAATTTATCTGTAAACTGGACAAGTGCCTCGTTTGCATAGAGCGATGTATTTATCAAACCAGAACGAAAATCTGTAAAAATATGATTTTATGAAAATTATAGACATTTGCTCTTTTTTACACATTTTAGTGGTTCATATAATTATAATATTATACATATAGAATAATGTTTGTTTAATTTGAATCGTATAAGGTATAACTGAGTGTTCAAAAATAATGAAATATTATATAAAATATAATTTACTCTTTAGATATTAATAACTAGCGACTATTGGTTGTAGTTATTCGTTTGACTGGTAATGGATACTACAAACATAATAAATATCTAAATATATTTACTAGTTGCCTACTGGTAAATACGAGTATATATTTATATAGATATATTATAAATATGCGAGTGTATTGACGGTTGTCGAGTGTCGAACTGTTGGCAGAATTATCTTTAATCTTTATATTCTGTCAATCGTCAGCTATGGTCGTCACTCACCACAACAATTTTGCTATTATGTGGGTAGCAATGAACAGATAACCAATAATGTATATAGATAATATATTTCCGATATTCGAATATGGAAAATATTTTTAGATATTTTTAGGACAAACCCGATGAGCCGCTCAGCCGCCACGCGTCAGCTGGCAGTCGACGGTCGTCGTCCCTCAATCGGTCATAATATTATTGTTATCAACAATTTACAAATGTGTGTTTTTAAAATAAAATACGATGAATTGTGACTGAATAATATTACGTATAGGATAACACAAAATATTAAATTTAAATAATATGGCCAACCGGGGGGGTGGGGGGGCAGTTGCCCCTACAGCCCCGACTGAATCCGTTCCTGTATTGTATTGGATGCCTCATATACTATTACAATACTATTAAAAGCTATACGCTGTTATACTTTTACACACTTTCTAACGAAAAATTATAGCCCTGAGTGAAATAAGTATTGAAATTAACCAGAGCCCAGTCAAAGTGAAAATAATCTCGTGTACCCGATATCTAAATTAGGTAGGTACTCGGCAGTTTAAGTCGATAGCGAAGGGATCGTTAAGACTGGTCTTTAAAAGTGCATATTTAGGTGTCATTATTCAAATATAATATTATGTATATAAATTATGGTACAGTAGTTTTTGATACCGCTTTTTCTTTTTTCTCTACTAATAGCTATATAGACATTGCATTATGTATGTAAATATATTATGATACTCATTTTGAAAAAAAAAAAACTGAGGATTTATTAGTCACTGAGTGATTTTTAACGTGTTCGACAGTAAAATATGTTGAAAAATTACGCTTTGCTGCTGCAGGTCTTGTCTTTTATAACGAAGAATGATTAGTCGTATAAATTATCCTCGCCGTCGCCGCCTGCTCATCCAACCGTACGATATAATATACCTACATCGGGTTGTCGACATTAATTGTTATGTGTGCTCGTTACTTACTCGCACCTTGATGATATTCATTACTATCCGACTACTAGAACTCGTGGAGTATTTGCGCTAAACGAGTCCAGTTCGACCTGGACCCGGGACATAGCGGCGGGATGAGCATAATATAATAAGAATGGTAAAACAAAAAAAAAGGGATACACCGGATTGTAAATGACGGCGCCTTAGGGTGATGTAAATTCCAAACACAATTAATTACGCTCCGTTAATCCTACAGCGCACATCGCTTAGACCATATTTCACTCACCGAGGTGGGATTTTAAGCTCCCCGGGTGTTGCGTAGTAGTAGTGGTAGTCGTGGTAGTAGTGGTAGTAGAGGTAATAGTGGTAGTGGCGGCGGCAGCAACATATTAAGCATTCTGTTGGTCAAGATTACCGCGACGCTTCCCACTCTTTATATAGCCATTAAAAATTGCACCCTGACTTTAAACAAAAACTTTTGCACTTGTCTTTGGAGATTCCGACACTGACGTGAACAAATAATACCTACTCGTTTACACTCTTCGTCCTCGTCGCAGTGAAGATTTTCGCGTCATGCATGATAACCGGTAAGGTTTTTTTTTTCACCTCGAAAAACTGTCTGCGGGATATGGTCAGCGAAATTTACCACAGTGGAGATTTCTTTTTGGTTGGGCTCTTTTTTCTTTTATCTATATATTTTATTATTCCGAGCTGAAAACAAGATTACCACCCATCTCAATCAGTCGTTCACGTTACCGTCCTTGATGTATGACCGTTAAGGTATCCGAACAAAAGATCAATTGGAGTAGAGACAAACATCCATTTTAAACTGTCACAGTATTATCGCACACAGCTTTGTTTGAGATAGGTTACTGTATAACTTTTTTTCTATGCGATTTGAAGATTGAACATATAATATCAGAAATCGATAGGTAGGCAGATACTTATATCTTTCGTTTCATATAGGCCCACTACCATCGTGTTGCAATCCATAATTTTCGTAACTGAGTTTTAAGATGATACTACGTAATCTCGATAGTCGATTTCTAGATGTGATGATCAAAAAAAAAAAAAATGAAAGTGTTTGGTGACTATAATGATAGCGTTTCAAAGTAATTGGTTTTGATTTTGATTTTTCCATTCATACGTTATTTTGTTGAGTCGTGATTACTGATTAGTAAATCTTAGATTCAAGAAGTGCTATAAAAGTTCTTTTATAAACATTTTCTATTGATAAGACAGTATGAGATCCCTAGTTGGTACATTGAACCCGTTTTTTCTGTATTTTTCGTTGTTCAAGTCAAAATCACGATAAACATCAAACAATAATTTTGAATATAACTAAGTATAATAATTGGGATATTAACAGCGTTTCGTTTATAATTGTCTTTGGAACGCAATAATTTATTATTCAAATGCACTACGTGTGCAGAACTGAGAAAAGTGATGTAACAAGTAGTCAATATCCTTGGTATATATATGTCGCATCCACTTAGTGTAATCGTATTTTTCATGAAATGGATATCCATTTCATGAACAACGATCATATCGTGTAAGTCAAATTTTAGTTCATGAAATGGACATATATTTTATCCATTTCATGAAATGGAAACTCTTATTTTACACTTTGTGTAATATTTTTAATTAATTACATCAATAGGTAACTTTTTGTGAAATCGAAATAATAACATTGATACGAGTACATTTTATTACATTTATTCATGATTATTATAATTATGTAATATTGTATTATAATTATATTTTATATAATAATAATAAATTATATAAATATAAATAGTTATATAATCATTATCATTGTGAAATCGAAATAATAATATTGATACGAGTACACGAATCTAGTATTTTTAAATTGTAAGCATTAAGATACTAAATAGGTATTGTAGAACTTACTGTACTATACTAATAAGTAATATGTTATCGATAAATAATCGCATCAATTGTATGAGTGTAATAGCACTCTGGAAAGTTTTTATTTTTATTTTTATATGATGCCAGTACGTTCTCTGACTTGATGCGAGCCGTATATTAACGTTCATTACAAGGAATACAATTTATAAAATGGAATTTGATTCATTTGCTGAATATTATGAAAAATTAAATGCCTACTATGTAGGCAATACCGGGAAAAAACCACCCACCAAAAATGAGGTTTAATTAATAATTGAAGAAATATTAGAGGCCAAAATAAAAATGTAAGTAATTGTTAAAATATACAAAATATTTAAACTCCAAATAAAATTATAACAATCAGCCATCAGGGCTTGTATTTCAAAAAACTATTTTGTTTTATGTTATTTGGAATTAAGAGGTCTCTGTCTTACTAACGTACATTATAACAAATTTTCATTCAGTATAATACATTTTGTGATGTTAGCTTTAATATTAGAGTAAATTTACCTATGATCAAATTTAAAGGTAAGAATATTATCTAGACAATGACATATGCTTTTAATGATTTTATTATTTTAAAGTTGTAATATTTCACATAGCTGTAACTCACTTTAAAATAATAATATCATTAAAAGCATATGTCATTGTCTAGATATTATTCTTACCTTATGCTTTTGATTTTATGATGAAATAATATTACAAAACTAAACACACCATTACCGTCCGATTTGAACGACAAAATTCAGCGCAAATCATAAGCTTCTATATCTATAGCCGCTGCGCTGTCGTGATGTTATTATTACGCGTATATTAATATTATTAAGTCTACAATTTATACGGGAAACCGGTATTTTTATGAGCGATTCACAATGTCACACAAGCTACGGCGTTGCAAAGGCGTATAAGCTATCCATATACCCGTTATAATAACGTCGCGAGTTCGTAACGATATATTATAATAAACTATATACTAATAATGTTATTATTTCGATTTCACAAAAAGTTACCTATTGATGTAATTAATTAAAAATATTACACAAAGTGTAAAATAAGAGTTTCCATTTCATGAAATGGATAAAATATATGTCCATTTCATGAACTAAAATTTGACTTACACGATATGATCGTTGTTCATGAAATGGATATCCATTTCATGAAAAATACGATTACATTAAGTGGATGCGACATATATAAATGATCTGCTTATTTAAATTTTATTATATTTAATACTTGTGAACTGTAATGAATTTAGGTTTTTGTAAGTAAGAAATTAAAATTAAATATCTAATGTTATTATTGAAGTATTGAACATCTGCTAACAAATCATAATATTTTTATAATAATAATAATATAGACGATAATGTAATGTTATAACCATCTTAAGTTCTGGTTTAAGTAACTTTAGGTACCTACACTTTGAATTTTAATTTTATTAAATATTCATTTATTTCTTTATTTTTTGCTGTATTGACAATTTGAATAACAATTTGCGTTTTTAAGAATGAAAAATAAAAGAACGTTCTGGCCATAGGTAATTTAAATAATATTAGTAATATGATGTATTTTATATAATAACTGAATTTAAGCAAAATATGATTGTCTTATAATATAATGTTATGAATTTTACTATTGGTTTTAGATTCTGAGCGTTTTACAACATTTTTATTTTATGCTTCCTCCGACGATTTTAGTTATTTTGTCGTAATTTAAAAAATATTAACTGTATAAACCATAGAGTAATATAGAGATAGAGTTTAGTATATCAACAGTATAATTAAATTGAAGCCATCAAAGAGGCTCACAATAATAGTCATATTTTCTAAATTGTGCTGTTTATCATTAACATAATGATAATTGTCAATTGATAACACGATTTCGTAATTAAAAATTAATACTTTTTCGTTATTCGTTAGAATTTTCAAAAGATTTTTAATTCTTCGTGTATTCTATTTATTGTATAATGCTACTAGATGCTAGAACCATACAATTAGTTAAATAATTAAATGATAATTTCACCACATTTTATCACAAAAAATGGGTACACTGTATAGTGTACACAGAAGGCATTTGTCGCTTCAATTTATTTTCAAACACCATCTCTATATTACTCAATGGTATGGACTTATAACTTTCTGCCTTTACGTTTATTAATATTTCTATTTTCTTTACACAATGCAATTTTAAAAATTGAATAGACTAATGTTTTAGCTTCTTGAATGCCGAATCCATTCTAACCATGGTACGGTACGTTGGTATTGACATAAATTATTAAGTTATAACAATACTATGGTATGATTTAATAATATTATGGGATGTTTTCGGAAAAAATTAGTTTTATCATGAATCCACTGTATTATCAGTAGAAAAATAAATTACTAATAGTATATAATAACTTATGTATCCAGTATCCACTCAGAATCACTTTTCGAGTATATTGAATTATAATTGAATTAAAATTAAACACACCCATTACCTATATTTTGAGTAGGACTCAAATATTCAATGACGAGGTACACTCGATACCTACTATTCAGCAGAGAGAGTTCGCCGGTTTTTAATAATAATTACTAAGTATTTTGTTAATGCTATTATTTCAAATATCATAACTCATACTTTATTAAAATTAATTTTCCATTATATTCTCAGTCATTATGTTATAATTTAAAAATTAATAAAGGATTAATATTTCAAAAAGTCTTTTTAAAAGAACATAATAATGTGAATAATATTTTATCACAAGACATTAATGTATTTATATTAGTAAAATACTTTTGAACACTATGCTGCTAAACTTTCAAAATGAAAAAGCTATTGCTTCTTATTTTTGTAACTTATACATACCACCTACCTTGTAACGTATGCACCAATGAATGTGCATAAGAAAATAATAAATATGCACACCAGTTTTTGTATAATGTGAAAAGTTTAAATCTCACTACAAGTGAGGTCATGCATAAAATGAATATTTTTTGCAATATTTTGTTATCAAAATGAATAAAAAAGGAATGAAACTTAAAACCCCTATACCTTTCATATTTTAAAATGTATGATAAATAAATTAGCGAATTAAATATTTTTTTGATAAATACGATACAAACGATAACATCGAAAATATTTTTAAAGAGTCTCCAATACCAAAAACTAAATCGACTGAATGAATGTCAAACATATTGTATCCTTTGTATTCCATAAAAAGAAAGTTACTACTTGTTAGTGTTAATACTGTTAGTTATCGGAATAAGTTAGTTATTGAATATATTATATTTAATAATCTTTATTTTTAATATAATTAAGAATATTGTTCTTTTTTGTTTTTAATTCACTTGGTATTAAAACCATTAATTTCGACCATATTACCGTTTTAAATACAAAAAAATTAATGCACGAAACTTATTTTCTATATGATATTATAGTCCATATTAACTACAAGAAATATTAACTTTTAAATTTGATTATATAAAAATAAATATACTGATTTTGTTTAAAACACGTTTATTACGAGTTATGTTTAACTCTCTACACTAATTTTATTTCTTAAAATAATTGAGTAATTTATAGTAAAGCAAAATAATATATATATAATGTAAAATGACTAGATATTTCTATATCAATGTTGAATAACAATTATAGTGAATTATAAGTATTCATATTCCTACGTTCACAAAATTGAAATTGTATATTTATTACGCAGGTAATTTAAATCACTATTCTAAATCTATAGTCTTATATGTTTTTCTTAATATTAAAAGATAGATATATTGATTATTAATATTAAACCATGTTGTTTTTCGACAGAAAAAACTTTTAATTTAACTCTAAAAATTAATAAAATAAGCTTTTAAGTTCATCATTCGATGTATAGCAATACCTACTTTCCCTATCAAGTGATTCATGCAGAGATGGAAAACGTTTTTAATTTTTTCGTTTTTGTTTATTGATTTAAAAAATATAGTTTTTGTTTAACGTGTTTAAACGTTATTTCAATATTGTTTTCAAATAACGTTTTAGATAATATTGTTTTAATTTTATTATAATAGTAAAGCGCAATTTAGAAATGCACCTAAAAGTTAAAAATTAAAATTAATTATTCTTAGTATTTAAATTTTAAATCAAAATTATAATTTATATAAAAATTGAAAATTAAAAATTTCTGATTTAAAATTAAAATGTTTTTAAATTTTAAAAATGCATTATTGGTAAAGATTAAAAAGTAAAGACTTAATTGAAAGTTTTTTCAAAATTTTTTTTCTTCGTGGTATAACTATAATAATGTATAATACTAGAATTTATTTTTGTTTTCGTTTTTGATTTTGTTATTAAATTTATTTCGGTGTTTGGGATTTTTTTTTATCATTTTACAGTTGTTTTTTGTTTTTGTTTTTTTCCCCGTTTAATAACGTTTTTTAAAAACGTTTTCCATTACTGGATTCATATGATGAATTATTAAGTGATACCATAACAACTTATTGAATAAATTGTGTATATAGATCGCTTATTTTCTATCTAAAAAAAAAAGTTTATCATCTATTTTCAAATAACTTATGTTATACGTTATATAGGGCTTAACCAGTTAATTTAAATCGTTATCTTTTTACTACAAAATATATGCATTTTGAACAACTTTCATGACATAGGTACTAAATAATACTAATCTCTATACTGTACATTATTTATAAGAATATTATTTAATTTTAACTTACAATTTGGTTATTAGTAAAAAAAAAAATCAAATGTAACTATTATATATATTTTTTAACAAACAAATAAACTATAAATGTACAATTTATGTTATGTACTTTGGTTTTGAGTTTATTCATATTTAATTAATATTAGTTAATTTAAAATTACTTACCAATTATTATGAACTGATGATTGATCTAATTTTGTGTTTGCCAATATAATTCTGTCATCGCTTAACTGTAAAAATATAAAATTAATTCACATAAATACCAATCGCTTTCGAATGGGCTTTCAATATTTTGTATTGGTAATAAATAATGATATATAAATAGATTAATATATATTCGTATGAACTACAATTTTGTTGCCATTATTTTGAAGCAATGTATATGAACATAATATATAGTTTTATATATTATTATGTATTTAATAACAAATCAATGCAATTCAATATTGCACTTTTGCGCACATTACTATGTCAGTTTAATTTAATGTACCAAAAATGTATTAAATGTATAGGTATATCTAAAAGAACTATATGCACGATTTTATTCTAATGCCTACTGGAACTATGACAGGTCAAGTAATTCTGTCATATATTATTATACACACCATACAATGATTTTACAATTTTTTTTATCTTTAAGGTATGTTTTTTTTTGTTATTTCATACAATCACATAATTAGACAATTTTATATTATTTAATTAATGAAAAGTATATTTCAAAGTAGTTAAATGTATCGAAACAGAAACAAATTATTTCATGAAAAAAAAATTACGGAAACGCTACAACAATGTCAGGTATTCAGTGCTAAAATTACAAAGCAAAAAGATTAAACGAAATGACGGAAGCAATTGTATAGAAGCATTTAATTTAGTATGGAATGTACATTTTAAAAGAAACTCATTAGATTCAGAATTAATATCACAAAGTGTGAGAAAAGCGAATCGAACATATTATACCTTATACGTCAGACAGACTTGAATGATAAGTCTAAAATTGCTTCGTCACGGTAAATATTTTATCGCATTTTGAATAAGAAGGTAGGTGATGGTAGATACAATTTGTATGAACACTATGAACATCCGAAATTAACAGGTCGTTGTTGACGGGATAACTAATTGTTGACTAATCAATTACAAACAATAGAGATACATTTTCGACGAACAATGTACACATTAGTAAAAGGACATAGTCAATATTATTACCCATTTCACACCATATAATTAATATTAAAACACTTGGCCAGTTGAATATATTTTTCGATACTATTCGGCACGATTGATTATAATATGAGTATTGTTTCAGTTGAGTAGGTACTATTTATTTTTGCCACGATACTGCAGTACCTAGGCACAACCGTTGGGGTTTTGAGTGATTTTTAATACGTATACGAGTGGATGTGTGTATGGAACGCGGATGAAACTTGGGCAAAATAGAAATCAAATCAATTACCATATTATTATACCGAATATTATGCATATTAATTTGGAGTGTAAAATAATATCAGTAGCCCGCACATATAGGTACATCTACATATACCACACTCTAGGTATACACCATATCACGGTTAATACCGCTATAATAGGCTATTAAGGCTACACGCATACCTACTGTAGGTACACGCGATAACCTCGACATATCGTTTTATATCTCACAACCACGTTCTGCAGTTTTCCACGATTTAGCCGAATTGAACTAGTGAAAACACCCCAAGATAAATTGTATTGTGAATATACTGTAGTTCATCGGGGTGGAGCTTAAAGATTTATTTTTTGAAATAGAAACAAAACGTTTGTACGATTAATATAATATGTTCACACATGACATGTTGATAGCCTCGTTAACTTTACTGTACTCGTTAAAACCTACACAGGCAATATTATTACCATCAAAAGTAATTTCAACTATTTTGTGTATAATAACTGTGATACCAGAGTGGAGTGGAAACGTCTTGTTAGAGTTTCTTTACATGCGTACATGTAAACATTGTTAAACCATTACTACACTCTGAGAATACTTGAGATAGCGGAGCTCGGGTAATCAAAACGCGATAATGATTTTGTAAAACGAAGATGTTTGCTTGAATTTTTTCACCATTAATAATATTGTTGTCACATACCAAACCACAGAGAGATATTCTGAAATAGATAAAAGAAACGTTTTGAGCATATATTAACTAGGTACTCAAAACACCTGACAAATATGTCGTCTACAAAATCTGCACGTTAAACGAGTTCACGACAAGTGAAACCAGCCATAGCTCGAGGTGAGTTAATCGCTCGAATCAGCCTTCAAGTCCTTTGCCTATAAATATAATAATAATATACACTCGCCCTTGGGGTCCTACCATTACCTACAACAGGACACCGGATTCTAGATCAAACAGAAGCGTTTATATGCAGTCGTCGGGGATCACGAGCGATTCTCACTTGTTAAGAAAAAAAAAATATAATCTTTGGATTAGCCTCTCTACTTATACGTTTGAATGTCCAAAATAATTGTGCCGACATTTGCAGTCGGCAGCCAATTATAAATGCTATAGAGCACGTAGCCGGTATATACCAGCCATGAGAAAACGTGTACGCGTTCGAGTGCGTAATCTCCCCACAAATGACAAATGTATTGCCGAGAAAAAGATACGTCATATTTTCCCAGTAAGTTTAGCATGTAATATACACAGTAGTTTTCATTTTGTTTATATACAAATGGCTTTGGTGCCCGAACGCATTTCGAGGGTTCGCGTGTACAATTTTCTCGCTCATTTACTTCAAGAGTCTGCGAGTTTTTTTTTCTTTTTATAGCGGCTGTTCAAATATTTTACTTTATACATGTGGATACATAAAACTATATATACACACACACACACACACACACACACACACACACACACACACACACACACACACACACACACACACACACACACACACACACACACACACACACACACACACACACACATAACATAATCTATGTATGTATATATATATATATATATATATACAATATACATAGATTTATTTAGAGCACAAGGAGCACTGTCAACATTCACTTAAACCACCTGCTTTACTACAATTGCACTCATTGTAAACCACCAGTTTTCTACCTCGGTCACATATATTATACATTTATACGTATATACATGTGCTCCACTGTCGAACGTGCAGTCAAATTGAGAACGCCTTTTGCAGTCGTTTTACAAAAATAATAACAACATGTAGTCGAAATCAAATAAAGGCAGACCAATTTATTAGAATCCAAAACAAGTTCAGTAGAACTATATGAGACGTATAACGGACCGGTGTAGTGTGGACTGGTATTGATCTTCAGCCGGATTTTTAACAATTATATTTTTTTTTTTGAAGAAGAAAAAGTGTATTATACAGATTAAATTGGATGAATATGATACGCCAATCAATAGCTGTTTACAATGAGTTGAGAAATAAATAGATGAATTTTGTTCACTTTATGAGAACTTTATTCTCTCAGACATCTAACATAGTATAAATAATACGTTAAAGTGTTTCGTAACTGTTTGGATGAATTAATTTTTATTGGTGCAATTTTAAGATAATATATGGTTTACAATAAATAACTTTCTATAATATTATGATGTTGTTTGGGTTGTGTGATTATATTTAGACTTAAACTGTAATATGTTATGCAGTCATAATGTATCAATTTTTTTTAACCGTTTCAGTATTTCTTCCGGTAAATAATGTTATAACCTGAAAGTTTCATGAACAATTTTTGCTTGTTTATTATCCCGTCAGATTAAAACGATGAAAAATAGTCCATATAATCGTATGCGTTTACTTTAGTATAAAGATAAAAAAGTAATTTATATATATATATTTTTTTAGTTTTAGTTTTCGAATATGCAGGTCAAAAATAAAAAATACACTATACCAAAATGTAACATTTAACTAGGTACTGCGGGAAAATCATAGGTATGGGTACGTATTTGAACATTTTGAAGTTGAGATTGTACGAACTTATTTGAAATAATTAAGAATATAATACCAATAAAATAAAACTGCAAACTGTGGTTTGTATTCGAAAAAGTGTCAAGCTCCTGACGAGTGAAATAAACTCACGTTACAGGACCAGCACAATGAGGGAAATGTGCACACACATGCGCAGTGGCGTATTTACCAAATTCATTCAGGGTGCGCAGATATTATCAAAATATTATGAAACTGTATTATATTTATTGAATGCCAGAACAATAAATTTATCAAAATTTCTAGAAGTTGGGACGTTTGTAACAGAAAGGGCCACGGTGGCAGATCTATCTGCGTCATCTGCCTCCGTAAATAATACGCCACTGCGTAAGAGTGAAAAGTTTTAGGAAACGTAGGCACACAATATATAACAACAACTTTCGACGTTCGTCTAACCTGATAGGTTGTGTCCGGGGGGGGGGAGGGGGCTCACAATATATAAATGTATATCCAAAATGTGTGAATTATTTTATTTACCCACTAGGTACCTACATACTATATACGAACTTAAATTGCGGAACTGTAAAATGTATGAACTCCAACATGACTTTATAATATTATAATTTATTCTATGTTAATATTTTATAATATAATATGGTAATATATAGAAATATAGTAATAAGTTGATCATAGCACAAAGTATCACTTTGATAATTTTCAACGTCGAATTTCGTTATATTTTCTTTTCATTTATTTCAAAGGATGCAGCTTTCATTTATAACAGTCAAACATTTAAATTTACAAGTATTTAAAAAAATGGTTTACCCTCAAATAACGATATTATGGCTGTTTTTTTTTTTAAATTCTACCGAGTGTAGGTTTGAGCTATGTGTTTTTATATTTATTACAACAAATATATGCAATATATAATTTATTTTGGCATTCATAAATGGGTTTTTACACTGTTAAAACTTTCCTATATAGTCTGTCTGTCTTGCGTGATAACAAGTTCAGTGATACGGAATTTTTTTTATCGATTATCCATACATATATTATTTTAAATTATTTGTTGATGTCTTATCTTGTATATTGTGGTAAGTACAGAAAATTATAATAATAATAAAACTGGTTAAATTATTCAGTAATTTTTTAATATTCATTTTCTTTTTTTCTTTACTTAATTAATTTAATTAAAATAACTAACACTTATTATTTTTTAATTGTCCAAGATTTTAATGGTTTAAAACTTAAGTTTACTTTATAAAATATAAATAAATTATAGTAATATTATTAAGTGTTAAATCGATATGGAATCGTTATGTAGTAATAAACCGATTGAAAAAAAAATTGTAATAATAAATTGGAAAAAAACTATACAAATATATTATAAATTATAATCTATCATTTATTACTGATTATAATAATATATTATATAAGATATAATAATATATCGGATACCTACGTAATGGTAACAACCGTCGATTAACAAATCGTTGGAATACAACATATTATATACCTATAGGTAGATAACTCAAATAACAACAATAATTAAATCATTGTTTTTACACAGAGATCAAACACAACACAAAAAGGAACGAAACGAACGAGAAATACACGACAAGAGATCAACGCAAAGATAGGTTTACAACAACCTCTCACGTTCCTTTGTGTACCGTTATTCGCATTGAGTTACACACCTGTCGTTTTCCCTCATCTCATATTATCCCAAAACAACGGATTCCTCAGCCACCGGACACTTGACTACGTATAGGTATAACCAGTAATTTTAAGTTCCGTGCAATTCAACTATAATAAGTAGGTACCTAGGTCGGGCTATAGGTACATACATCAGGCCCATTTTCACTGTACCGTCGATAGAGAACGAGCTGACTGACCGATTTCTGCTTTTGAAGTCGTATAACAGTAGTTATAATTGTATATATTTCGATTTTACCATAGTACGGTATATACTAGACAGTAAATAATTGCGACGCATTCCCTTACAATAATAATTATAGAAATACGTGTACATAGGTAAACAAAAAACTCGAATGAACTAAATTTATAATCATTACTCTCAAGAATAATATAAGTAGCCATATTCCTCGTAGATACATAACAATAATAATAATTAATATGTCAATATAAGTTATAACGCGGTATTATAATATTACGATAATATTGTAAATACAAATACGACAATAATATTAAGGAATATAATACTATATAAGCATATTAGGTACATTATAATATAATAATTAATTAAATATTAAATATTTATAACGTAACGTTTTTTATAAGGAGTTCGAATTATTATGGTTGAGTGAATATTTTTATGTGTAAAACAAATTCTAGGAAAAAAAACGAATAAAAAAATCTTGTTCAAACACGTCTTAATCATTCAGAATATTATTTTTTTTATATACAGGGCTTAATTTATAACTCATCACTAAAATCTAAAATGGAAAAGTATTGACGTTTTTGAAATAATGTTTACACAATATTTGAATCAATTACTTATAACAAAATTACATTCTTGAAAAAAATATAATAATTTTTTTATCTAATTTTTTTTTTTTTGAGAATTATATTATGTACCTATATAAAATTGAATTATGAACGAGTTGTTAATTAAATAGGTAGGTGCCTAGCTATTTAAAGTTACATCAAATTGATTAAATATTTTAATTTAAATTTTTATATAATATGGAAATTCGAAAAAAATATAATCATAAAAATAGAAAACAAAAAAAAATAACAACACTAAAAAATAGGAAAAAATATACTTAACTTTTTTCTGAAACGTTTTGTAATGACTTCAAATTATGTAAAACAAAAATTTCAAAAATGTTAATACTTTTCAAGAAATGTTATGATTACCTTGAAAATAATCACCAAAGTATAAAATGTCGTCTATTTTACACCTACATATTTTTAAGCTTTAGTCAATTGTATGGCTTACAAAAAAAAGTACACCTATGTATATTCCTATTTTAAAAAATTCTATTTTTAGTTAACCCTAAAAATAAAAATGTCTTTAAACCTTGCCTTAGAAAACAATATTAAGGTAGAATCCGTTGGATGAAAAACTTTGGATATAAAAGTTTTGTTATGGTAAATACATTAAAATTATTTGGCATGTTTAAAAATAATATTTTACTTTAGAAATTCAAAATATAAGCAAAAAAAATATTTAATTTTTTTGCCATTAAAAAAATAACTTGTACATGAAAATTTTAAAAGTTTTTGTTTTATATTATCATGAAACATATATAATATACTTTTTTCACCGCGAAACTCCAGAAGTACGTTTGTAATTCCCCGGGGTATATATACTATAATACTATATATAATATAATTTACAGATTAGTTTAAGTATTTCCAGTAGATTTTAGTTTTTAACCACAATTCAATTTGTGTCTGTACAAACATTTTTATAAAAACACAATTCATAACTTTAATAAACTTTAATTAAACATCTTTTAATATATATATTTACTTAAAGATATTATTATACTAAATACAACTCTTTTACTAAAAATAAATATTGTGTGCAATAATTATTTTTTGTAGAAAAATATAATCAGTAAAACAACAAACGTAGTGTATATTTGAAGTTACAAGTTGCTAAAATCAAAAGGGAGCCTCTAATCATTAATCCTCATAATTGTATAATATATAATCTTAGTCCACTGTGTTTAAACTAGGATGTCATACAGGTGTCTTCTAAGACCACACTACAACCTTCACTAATTCCCTAAGTTTGTACAACATCTGTCAACTGTGTATGCACATATCAGTGTGTTTACTCACGGAAACGTTTTAATACCTTTTAACATTCTTGTCGATAGTAAAATTTGAACGTCGTGTATGTACAACTGTATTATAGGTATTATAAATTAAATAAGAAAGTTAGAAAATAGGTACGAATAATTACCATCTAAGAATGATTTAATGTTTTCAAGAATCTAAAGTTTTGTACCATAATTATAATGTTATGTGTATCCGAAGTTCTAGCTTCCAATATTATAATGTTTATAAAAAAAAAAATTGTACATAATATTATCATATTATATTTTCTATGTTTGTTAAATGCTTAAGACCAATTTATAAAGAACCATATACTCATTCGATTATTAATCTTTAAAAATTAAACTTTAAAACTTTATACATTTTTAACTTTAAAATAATTTTGTAATTATTACGAATATTGCCAACACATTTTGAACTTGAAACGCTTGAAATTTACTTTCTCGAACGGTGAGGAAATATTACCGTTTTTGTTATTTTTTTCCAATTACATAACATTTTAAATAGTATTGAGAGTTTTTACTTTTACCAACTAGGTCCAATTTAATAACCCGAAACCATCCACAAATTTGTAGCCTTTTTACTCCGCCGAAAGACGATGACAGACACTCACCAAAGTAAAACCAATACATACTTTTCTCCGTTTATATAATTTATACCATCTAATAACTGAAATTATGAATTGGACAATGTTGTTTTCTACAAGACATTAATCCACGTATGACCTTAGCACAATATTAATATTCATGTTAGTATGTTACACTACCAAAATCATAAAATATATCTGATCTGCGCGAGCGTATGCTATTATTATTTCAGAAAACTCCATTGTAGATTTAACAGAAAATTGTACACTGCCGCGCTACAATAATAATGATTTGTGTTTGTAAATATTTTTTGACGTTTTTCCAATTTGACATTGTTTTTTATTTTTGTCACATAAACATTGCCTAGGTTTAAAGTCGGAACGAAATTACTATATGAATAATATATAATCATGTACGCGCTTATTCGGTGCGTCTGCTGCGCCTTTATGCGGTTCGTGATATTTATTTTTTCTCGCCGACGACGTTATTATTTCGCTACACGACTATACAGGAGGTCCCAGCCGCCCCGAGCACCTAAGGCGGGGGTCGTCCTCATAATAATATTATACAAAGTACGTCCACCAGACAAGTGCCGTCTAGTGCGCAAGCGCGCGAGCTCCCGTACGGTTTTCAGTTACCTATATACGACTCGCGGTACATAGTCGCAGTCCCGGGGCCACGCGGTCTCGCGATAAATTCGTAATTTCGGATGTGCTCGAGGGCTACAGAAAAATGTATTTCACTCGGGGGAGACGGTCACACGCGGAACAGACGCGCTCGTATGGAGGCGGAAGGTTTGTGATAATAACTGAGCTGTGTAGGAAGCGACGGGGGAGCAGGGCGCGACGGTCGACGTTGGAGGTCGCTGGCAGGCGGCGGCGGTGGCGGCGCATATTATATTATATGGCATAGAGCGGTGCGTTGTTTTTAGCGTTTTCTCGGCGAATTTATGGCGGCACCACATATTATATATATATATAGTTAGATTAATGAATCTTCTGGGCCCGTTCAAATGCGCCGCACCCCCATCCCCCCGCCACCCTTACGATGTGCGTTTAACGAGTTTTCGTGCTTAATTAACCGAAATCGACCTGTGTAGTACCGCGTGTACTGTATATATTTATATTTAGCACACATTATTATTGGTACATCACGCCTACTACATGCGTCTACCTCTACACGAGCAATAGCTGAAGGTATAGACTATAGTAGGTATAACTATTATTATTGTATACAGGATGATTCGCCGAGCATTATCAACCCCCATTTTCGTCTTCAGTAACAATGCAGACATGCAGTTAATCGAAATCTGATTTTTGGAATTTTTAATAATTATATTTAAAAACCATCATATTGTTTTAAAACTCTTGATATTTTCTCGAAGTGGGTCCCGTATGACCCCCCCCCCCTAACTACTCCACTGTCAATTATTTACCGCATCATTTTATTTGAAAATTGAAATTCGAACGATTAATTTCTGAGTTATTTAGTTTTGTGTACTAAGGATGATAGATCCATGGTAATGGGTTTGGAATATAGTATGTCTATAAATATTTATAATTTTTAAAAGTGCACAGGTTAAAATAAATAATAGATCCAATATTATATCTATTAACTATTTTATATTTTTGTAAAATCATTTTTAACGACTTTGTCTTTTGAGTAAACATTTGCACAGGCACGTAACTGAAAACCTACTATAGTATATTGTAAAATGGCGGGAGGTTAGTTATCTTGAATAATATACAGTAGAAAATAGGTGAAAAAGATTCTCATTTGAAAAACAGAAGTGTAAATCGCTTCAGGTCACTTCTTAAGTAGTACGAAAAAAATCTCTAAGATTTTAAATAATTATGGTCTTTAGTTATATATTATTTAAAAATTCTCCAAAAATTAGAATTTGAATAAAATGGAAAACAACGGGGATGATCACGATACCCTCGGTGAATCACACTGTATATACCTACAGGCTACAAATTATACTGATGTTACGTATGCGTTGTTAAAATAATAAAATATTATACCGTTGCACTCGTTTTATAGTCGTACCTACCTACCTATTTTAACGGTCGTTCGGATCGGGAGAGCTGGTGTTGGTGGGCTCCTAGCCAATGTACGGGGAAAAAAAATTGGATTATTTAAAAAAGAAGTTCGGATTTCATTATGGCTGAGGACAAAACGGAAAACGGGCTCTCGCCAGCGAAAAATCGTGGGAAAAAAAAGGCAAAAGATTGATGGGTGGCCGTTTTCTCGCACGAAAAGGCCTATCACGGTGTTTCGAACCGTTTACGCTACGTCGTGCGGCGCACAAACATACTACTACCATTGCTCTCCCGCCGACGCTTTTATATCGGATTTGGTCGGGTCGGGGTGTGCGCCATTCGCCGGTGTGATTGATGAGACTCGTCGTGTCACATCCGAGAAGAGATTTGACTTTCCCACTCGTCCGACGGTGATTTGTGTGTGTGTCTGCGCTGCCGTGAGATATGAATAAGTCGATTAGTATAATAATAATAATTATTATGAGCTTATAGCTCGTCGTTTCCCGTCGCTCCCGAGTGGAGACGAAGACAGGTGGTTAAGGCGCCGATATCGTCGCGATGACAGACACTACGAAACGTGTAAGTCGCGCGCTCCACATAGATATGTGTCGTCGTCGAAACAACCTCCATCTGCAACCACCCCCCCCCTCCCCCCTGCATCCTGTATTAATAAATTTATATTAATAACAATATATTAATTATTATTATCATTACAGCGCCCGTATAATAATATTATTGTTTAGTTACACACGGCGCCCATAATATTATTATGTGATGAGAGTCCTACTGTGTGTTCATTATACTATTATTATATACGTAATACGTATACATAGACTAGAAAGAAATCGTTTAGCAGGTATACTTAAAATCGGTTAACCCCATTCGTTGTCTCTTCTAATTTTTATTAAGTCTTCTTTGGTTGCGTATGGTGTGAGAATTTCTCTCAGTTTTCATACTTTTAAATGTATTAAAACACATATTTTATATTATGCGATTCGTGTAAGTTACGGTAAATTAAAAACAAATATTCATAGATACCTAATATACTTGCATAAATCTCGTCATATATACATGTTACAGGCATTGTGCACAACGTCCGTTTTTCTACTTTGCCTTTGCTTTGCTTTGTTTAGGTTTACTGTGTATCAAGCATGCGCTTCTTGCAAAGAGATTCAAGTTTAGTGAAGTAATTGTTTACTGTTAATTGAAGATGTTTATGCTAGGCTTAAGGGTCTTTTTCTGAATATTTCTTTAAGATGTTTTTTCTATTTACTATGTTAGATATGTGTTCATAGTTGGAGTTTTTGATTTTTTGGAATGTTCTATTCGTTTCCAAGTTAACGGAGTCTTTTATAGATAATATATTTAACGACGATCTAATTGTATGGTTGGAAACATACCAGTTTCTGCATGTAAACATTCTCAGCGTTTTTGAAAACGAATGCTTCTAACTTTATCCAGCTGGCTTTTGAGATATTCGCTGTCCACGATGGAGAAGCATATACAATTATTGGTTTTACTACTTTTCCCGTAACATACATACTATTATTATGTTCATCACACGTTCTTATTAATTGAATTTGTTTATTATTATTGTCATGTGCATAAAGAATAGTTCACACTGTGTAAGTATGGATCCTGCTATTGAAATACTGACAATTGATTGTTGATTAGCATTTCAGTCGATGTACACTTATTTTTCAATTATATTTTACTGATGATAATAAGGACGCTCAAGGCAGTAGACCAATAGGTATAATGTAATATAATATATCTATAATAAACAGTGGTAATATCGAAATGAGAAAATAGCTTACCACCCGACCAACGGCACAAAAGCTCAAGCCGAATCTCTTATATGTTTATACTTATGAACCTATCGTTTTATAGGACTTACAATCGGTTAATGTGACCAAAGTACGCGTGGTCCCTTTGATGTCGCATTAAGCAATTTCCCATGTATATATATAATATATTATACAGTTCAACGGTTGAAGTATTACGCCGTTGGTGCCTATATAGTAGTATGCCATTATATCATAGACATTTTATAGTTTATTCTGCTAATAATCTAATTTCGAGCTCGAAAGTCCACGCCGAAACGGCCACCGCTGAGGAACGATGAGATTATAGAGGCCGCGATCGACCACCATCACCACCATCACCACCACCAATAATTACCAATACCTCCACTAGTAGCTACTACTACTTTTTAATAACATTTTTGCTATATTGTTTCGGATAAAATAATATCTATTTTAATAAACAGTTACAAACAAATATTATATACAATAATAATATACCTAATCAAATAAAGATGTTTATTATTTTATATATATAGGTTCATGTGTAATTTAATTTAAATTTTTTGTCATATCGTATAAAAACGTGATATATGTGAGTCCGGGGACAATAACTTGTGTGTGTGTGTGTCATGGGTGACGTATATACTGCTCAGTCTCCTTTGAATAATGCCCCGGAAAGTGTGCGAGCGTTCAGAAGGTAATACGCGAGTTAAGAATTATAATATTGAAGTGAGGGTTTATCAAGGTTTAGTCGTTAATTCTCGTGTGCGGCCGTGTACCTACTCGAAATCCTTGGCGTGTTAGTAGTGGTGGATAAGATTACAAAACATATACACGACGAAAAGTATTTTATGAGAATTTATGAGAATAAACGCGGGAGGGTGTAAATAAAAACCTAAACAACGAAAAAAAAAAAACCCGTTAACAACGGAGTGAGATATTGTGGACAAAAAGTATATATGGTATAGGTAGTGTAAAGCCACTGCACACGGAGTTATAACACTGTATAGGAAGATAAAATCGATGAGAACGATATCAGAATAATCGTGAACTGAAAATAATAATAATAATAATAATATAGGTATAAAACGCGGATACGTCTAAGATGATATTATTATTGTTTAACGGAGCTGGAAACAGCTCGTAAAGAAGAGTGGGCGTATTATATGGGGGTGCAATTAAAGAATGCTCTTTTACTCCAATTAAGAATAAACTGTTGTTAAAAACTGTAAACTAATTACGGCGACCATAAAACCGGCGGGACGTTAAAACCGCGTATATATACACGAAATGAGGTACCTATACCTACCTATAATGTGCATTAATAGCGAGTTCCATTAGAGCGACAAGATAAAATATTTTATGGACTACATATTGGCCGTCGACCGTGTTAATATAATCATACGCGCGTATAATATATCCTATAAATTCTTCGAGCGTGCCGAGTTCGATGATATTTTTTATGTTTTGTTTTTTAATGTCCGACGATAGCCATAGGGCATTATACTTTATTACTTTTTTGACAATAATTAATGTTAAGTTTTTTTGTTTTTGTTTTGTTTAATCATATTATATCATGACATAGTATTATATTGTATATAATAATACGATATATTTTCTAAACACGTTTTTTCAAAAACATATATAATTAAACAGTGATCAAAAATAGTTTGAAGTAATATTTTATAATACGTCTACATAATATGAAATTCAACACACATAATGTTAGGGTAGGAACCTCAAAATAATGATTTTGAAAACGGTACTCGCATTCATCCTCATTTTTTAATGGATATGCAACATTATACTATTATAAGATGCATGTATTGAAAATAAATACGTTGAACATTCAACCCACACAGGAAAATTGCATTTTAAAAATACTGTGGAACTATTATAACAAATTGAAATATTTGATTTAGATTGTCACAATGTTTTAAAATATTTTTGTAACATTTAAGAAACATTTTTTGGTAGGAGCTTAAACGTTTTTACAATATTGAAGCTATTTATTTTCATAATAATACTATTATAGCTATATATTTTCACCAAATTGTCGGTGAATATTTTCTTAATATTGTAGCTATATATTATAATGAACTGTTTTGTTATGCTTACAGTAGGTCATATCAAAACCACTCTGTTTTCTAATAAAGTTATTTTTATATATGAGATAATATGAAAAAATGTTAACGGTAAACGGTCCAATAACGAAAATAAGTTTTGGATATCTGTATTGAAATATCACTGTCATATTTCATGGATTCCTATCACCATATATTAATATTACTTATTCCAGTATTAATCATACATTATAATATCTGGTCAAGATGTATTTACAGAAACCCCGAGTTTCGAGTAAAACACAAAATACGTATACTTTGAAAATTATTTTAAAGATTAAATAAGGGTAGTATATAGTTGATATGATATATTATACAATATACTAGTTATATTTCTCATAACTGTTAGAAGTTTGAGAACCTAAAAGAATAACACCGTTTTCGATTTTGTTTTTATCTATCGACCGTCAAAATGATATGCGTTTAATAAATATTTTCTTACAGATCATTACTCAAAATAAATTGAAAAAAAGGTAGGTATATTGACATTATTTATTTACATAAATGATCATAAATATGTATCATAAACAATTATTGAAAACGGAATGTATACAACATAATTGATAACATAATATGTGAAACATATTCGTAACTTTATCGAACATTTAAAATTCTTCTCAAAGTATATCAATTTTGTCCGTAGTGTTTAATTACATAGTAGTATAAACCACCTACCTACATAAAGTAATAATACAAGTTTATTATACGAAATATTGTCTGCAGACAGTATTAACTAGTTGGTATTAAGTCTAAACTTTTGAATTGCAGACTACGCTTTGGACATGGCTCACTCAGATCGGAAACTGTATAATAATGAGTGATGACTATAATGAGTATCCACATTACATAATAGATTAAAAATGTATTTTCTTATATGTGGTAGTCAGGGGCGTATTTAGGAATTTTGATAAGGGGGGGGGAGGTGAAATATATAATATTATAGGTACACCCATAAATTGGTACATAATATACATTTTTAAAATCCCCTAACTTGTTGAGGTTAGTGTGGATCAAGGCAAAATAAGAATTAACACAAATTGTATAGTACTTAATAGCATTTATTATGAATTCATACAAACGCCAATCCTCGTGCTTAATACGATAAACAAAAAAATAGTTATAATACAATATAATGTTGTCTATTTGTTTGGATGCTCAGTTCATCGATAACCTCATCTGCCATGATTATTGTATTGGCCGATGACAATAATAAAGCTAACACACTAGTCGGTTCTAATAAACAAAGTATATAATAATTATTACTTAATTTATAGTTATTATTCAATATTAGATAGGAAAATTGATAAATTATTTACTTCTGTCATACCATTTATTATGAAGACTTAATACTTAATAAAAACTTGAGAAACATCGTTCAGGTGTAGCAGTTGATACAAGCAAAGTAGAAAATATTTTCAAGAGTTCACGAATATTTGGATAAAACTCTTTACCACAAACATCTAAAGCATGTAACCCAGAGGTGAATACAATTTTTTCAGTCACTAACTACACTTCAGTCACTAAAAATAAACCCACGTCTTATGGTGAATCTACAGTCTTATTTGTAATTTACCGACTATTTATCGGGTTTATTATAAACACTCATGCATGAAAAATAATTCGCAGAAAATTCAAAAATACACTACACCGTACTACCATAGAGGTATAATATGTTTTTATTTTCCAATAGTCACATACATGCCGACTAGTGGTATATAGTATATTAGAGCAATAAAATTATCACGGCTAGAACATTTAGAAAACAGACATACTTAAAAGTAAGATCATATTGAGAAATACAGAAAATAAGAAAACTTAACTTAACAAAAAAAAAAAGGTCAATCTATCCCCCTCCCCCCGTAAATACGCCACTGGTTGTAGTTTATTTACATATTATACCTATTATTATAGTTGTCTGCTTATTTATATTATTATCAAATTAAATAATAAACACTAAACTGTAATCATTACACATACCTACCTAGGTATCTACTTATTGTTTGTACACTTTAACAATGCAAATATGTTAATTTAAATATTTTATCAAATTATGTAGCTTATTTTATTTTGTATACACATTTCAGATGAAAGCAGAATGATAATAATTATTAATAAGGCATATGAACAGGTATATTTTTGATTCGCTGTAACTATAGGAAAAAACCGCTGTTTTTACAGCATTATTGAAACATTTGTAAGACATATTTTCACTAAGTATAGTTTTGAAAAAATGCCAAATAGCAAATTTTTACCAAACTTTGCTCAGAAGTATTTTATGAATGTGATGATTTATTATTACTTTCAAATTTAATACCGAAATAAAATTCTTTTTTGCCCTGACTGAGGCGAGCGATTCACACATTGTAACATCGTATCTGTAACATATTTGGAACTTTATTTTTATATTACTTCTAGAAAATCACCTTTGACGGGAATATGGCAAGTAGAAGACAAACATTTTGACCATTTCAATTCTAGTATGCACCTCTTATATTTATAAAATTCTACCAACAGAAGTAAGTTTGATTTTCAAGACGAAAAATTCGAATTTAAAGTTTATAGACTGACAATCTCTTTATAAAATAATCAATTTTTTTTATACTTATTCAGTATGGTTCTGACTTCGTTAAAAATATTTGTGTGTGTGTGTTTTTTTTTATTGTAGAAGGCCATCATATTAGTATTGACAACGTTTAATCAATATTAATATTATTATAATGATAATAACGAATATTTGAAATATTTTTATGAATTACGAAAAAAAAATCAAAAAAATCACGAGTATTATTATAAAGCGTCGGTGACGGCGATGACGGAATTACGTGGATGAAGATATTGAGATATACACCGCTTGGTAACTACTCCAAAAGAATATTAAAATTCGTTTAATATTAAAAAAAAAACTAGTGAAATCATAAAAAAAAATATATAAGAAAATATAATGAAAAACGAATTGGATAACACGGGACGTATAGGGTTTGTTGAGTTTTAACGACATCCCGTATAACATACATAGCCAACGTTATAGTTATTATAACTACATAGGTTATTATATAATTATGACTTGAGAGTAGAGAAAAACGCGCATGTGACGTGATCACGTCGTGCAGTAGATGATTCCGATGGTGGATGACTAATATTTATCAGTTTATTTCTAACGTTTCCTGCTCGTTTCGGCGTGGACAGCGAACTCTTCTAGGACTTCCTAGGCCCTAGGGACCATAATAATATGCGTTTTACCAATATACTATATTATGCTCGAGCTCCTTTGAAATTACTACGAGTTTCTTCGATGAGAAAAGATCCGGCAGTGTATAACATTGTGTGTGTGTGTGTGTGTGTGTGTGTGTGTGTGTGTGTGTGGGTTGGGAGGGTTGTATACTCGTTGGCGAGTGAGTGGTGGAGTATGGGGGGGGGTGCGTACAGTCTTGATTGAGTTCCGAGCATGGTTGGATATTATACTCTCTGCTTGTAGCTATTATATAGCCCATGCAGGCTAGCCGTTCGATTTCGGCCATGATATATTATTTGGCTGACCGCAGTCTGTCGGTTTTTCGGTCCCCAAAAACAAAGCTGTTAGTTGACAATTCACTTAACTACCCGGATGGAAGGAACAATATAAATTGTTGGTTATTGCTGTGAGCAATTACAAGTGAACGCAATACTGTGTGCGTAACGCGTTTCAAGACCATTTAGATTTCCCTGTAAATATAATATTATTATGAAAGTGATCGCCGTAGAGCACAAATAAAAAAAGAAAGTTCGCTATCAGGAATATGAATATTTACCAAATATTTACAAGTTCAATATTGGATGTTTGTATTAAGTTGGAGCATAATGTACCTGTATTATACCTATATACGTACCTATACACGATACATATTTAAAATACACAAAAGAAACACAGTTTATAATATAAGTTAAATAAAAATATAAGTTCAAGTGTGTAGGTAATAATAACATATTATTATGGTTTAATCTTTAATACTTTTATTAATGCAAAACTAAGGAACGTGACTAAAATTATCATATAAATTATATGATTACCATTTAATTATTTCATGTTAGGTCCTATTTTATATTGTGATTTATTTAAAATTGTTTTTAATTAGTAGACCAAAAAAGTGTACCTAAATCAGTCCAAACGTTATGGGTAGATACGACTTCCTCAATTGTTTACCTTCACTTTTTTTTAGAAATCTCGTTGACACATCCAATTATTTGTTTTAACAATAAAATAAAAATTGTCTTCCACATTTAAATTGAAAAATTAAACTACCTATTACCTAAAAGCCAAACAATAACTTAACAATAACTTTTATAATATTATATAATATACATAATATTATGTTTTTTTTTTCATGGAGAATAAAGTTTTAATTTAATTGTTTGAAGAGAGAAACTGGCGCAATTCCAACATAGCTTTTAAATGTATACACTCATCAATTTCGAACCAAAAATATATCATAATATGTTACACATGTCGAGTAATTTATATATTATTATTATTTATCTGCGAATTACTTGTGAAAATTAAAACTAATAACGATATGGAAAGTTAGTTGTTTCATCATCAAACACTTGATACAACAAGACAACTTTATCATATTATAACCTTCCTGACTAAAATATAATAGTATAATTATTATGCTATTAGTAAGTACAGCTTATTAAACTTGCGGTTGTGCTGGTTTCCACACAGTTATGCACTATATTATAATGTAAGTTGAGTATGTGAAATCACTGCATGCCCTACACCAAGGGAAGCTATTATAATCACTATTTTGTCACAACAACGATATTAAATCCAATGAGTTTTATTTTTGACACACCTAATTAAAAGTAATAACATGTACGCGTACGTATATTATTTAGTGTGCACTATATTCAGTATTATTGTAAATTTGTAACCAACTGCGTACTACCTTTGTTATTAAATTCTTTCAGAAGTTGTTTAAGATTTATAGTTTTAAAATTATTCAAAACGGTTCTTGCGTATGTGATTTACGACCGTCAATAAATAATACACAGTAAGTTGTGTTCAAATAATATAATATGTACATTTTAACGTAGTAGACAAATGTTCAATACATTTTGATCAGCTCTTCATATTAACTTGCCATCGATATATCGAAATGGAGGCATCGTTGCTTTTATATTACATAATGATCAGGACCAAGTTTTTAAAAGCTTTCGGACGACTTAAAACGATTGAAACGTTATGTCAACAATGTTTTTTTATGAAATTTAAAATCTACTTTTATAGACACCTGCGTATATTGTTGTACACGAGTCGGTCAATCCTGTTAGGTACCATCAGCATAATACGGATAATAATATTATATAAACGCATTACATGATATTATATTAAAGTGCATAGTAATATGTTAAAATAAGCACAAACATAATATACGATATACAAAATACTATGATGTATAGTATTTGTTATGCGCAGTTTAACTTCTGACACGCGTAAAGAAAAAAATCGCATGCAAATAGGATACAATAAGTATATTATGGATAGGAACATAATATCTCAGAGAAATGTACGAAAAAATAATAGTATAGATACTTATCAGATTTTTATATTTTTTAGTTCGACGGCGAAGTATATCTACGAGGTGTACGCAATTTTTTATCGGTTAAATATACTTTGTAGGTACCTATATAACTATACGGTTATAGCTAAAATATTGTTGTAGTTATTATAAGGCATAACATATTAAAATAGGTCAATAATAAGGTATTTATCGATTCACTTTACTGTTTCAATACCCTCTGTACCTACCTAGTAAAAAAGTCTGTTTTTTTTTTGTCTTTATAGGTTAGACCACCTATATAGGTGATGTTCAATGGAGTCTATACCTTATAACTCGTGAGTTATGAATGTACAAAGCTCGTAATTGAGGACAATATCATCAAGCGTAGTAAAATATTATTATTATTATTATTATATGAAAAACGTAACGCTTTATAATATAGTTTACACTGATTCACAAAAAAAAAAACGGCTTTTTACATACTCAGCAATTTTGAGTAATATTATAGTATAACCACCATTCGCCATAAAAGACTTTTTGTTACTCTACGAACATCGTTCTTTGTACTATATTATTATGAAATCGGTTTGTAATATCGATACCTTTTTTTTTTATACATATTTTTTCAAATACTGTTCTCTAAAATGTTCGGTTATGTACACTAAAATACTTTCAACCTTAACAACAACGAAACTTTTAAAGTTATTTAGTATAGTCTTAGCCTATAACCAATACTTAGGTAGGAAAGTATTAGAATAATATATAAAGAGTAGGTAGTATAATATACATCCATTATTTTAAATATACCTATAGGTACCTATCAGAATTTTTACAAACTTTTAGTTTGATTGTTTTCTTGTTGCCTTTTAAAGTTTTCAACCATCGGGTTGGAGGTAACGATTTCATCTCACAGAGTATAATAACACGTTTATATTTTACCTCTATGCGTCCGTGTGTTTAAGTCATCGAAAGTTTATTTTAAATACCTATTGAACATATTGAGTTTGATGTCTATTCCGATAAATATTTAAAAATAAATTAATGAAGCAAAGATATAGTGTTATTTGCCGTGTCAAAAATAACTCCATTGGGATTCATGAGTTATAAACTGTATAAGAATAAAGTGTAGTGAGTAATCTAATAGTATAAATTCTAGACTCTAAAATATCGTTCATTGTATGGTAATAAATTATGATAAGTATTGTATGCGATAGTTTATTATAGACAGAGCTGGATTTAGGTTTGTCGGGGGGCCCCAGGGACCATACCAGGAACAGGTCTCCATAATCCAGACTTTTATTTCGATGCTGGCTGGGAGGTTTAAAAACTTTATTCTGGGAAAATAAAAATGAGAACTCTTTCTGCTGTATAGACTGTATGGTATTCAAGAAGAGGAAACATCAATACAACGTCTATGGCAATGATTGATGTCTAAAGGCTGATTGTTTTTACTGTCACAAAAAAATAAAATAAAATAAACATTCAAAAAGGAATAGGTACTTATTAAACGCAATCATGACCTTGTTCATTATTTCATATTGTTTTGATTAATTAATATAAATCAGTGTTGTGATTGCAGTATTTTTATCGCATTAAGTCAGTGTCGTATTTACTTTTAAGATAAAATAAAATAATATGAATAAAGTTATGTCGACGAACAACTCAAATAATATATTATACCTTTCAGCACACGTGTAATTTATAAAATAAATGAATTAAATTAAATCTGTTAATATCTAATGCTGCCGAATAATTTGTTACAGTTTGTACACAAAACAAGAAACTTTGCCCTTGTATATTGTTATAGGTGTGTCGCATACGTGTTCATGAATATAATTGTTGTTTATTTAACAATACAACAACTATGCGTATGATTACACAGCTATTAGATTAAAAACATGGAAAATTTAATCAAAATTATAGGACTTTATGGTAGAAAATTCTGATGATAAAATAGATTGTCTTCTATAAAACGAAATCAATAGCTGCAGCCCCAATATTAAATGGGATTGAGATGATTGGAATAATTTTTATCCATTACTAAGCATTCATTTTTCTGGAAAAATCCAATATTCGTATTTTTTTCACGAACAATTCTAAATTTTTTTTTTAAAATAATAATTCCAATAACGAGTCTTATAAATCGGGGAAATCTATTGAATTTATAACAAAGAAGGCAGGAAATAGCATTGACGAATTGCACTCCGGGGTACAATAAATATAATACCGTAAATATTTCAAATTTTAAACGACTCCCTGTGTTATACACATTGTTCTACTATGTAAATGTTATACCGAAATTCTAGTCAAGTGCGATACTATTTTCTAAATATAATTTTGGAGGGTAAAAGTTAGGAATTTGATACAGATAATTATGTATAATATGTGCATCATCTGCGAATTAGTTTTTGTCTGTCAGATTATATTGAATAAAAATTCATACTAGGTATATTATATCAACGTAAATGTGTATTCAAATACAAAAAATAACTTGAATAGATACAAAAAATAACAATATTAAATTTCCTGGAAAGCTCACTCTCTTGTGTAGGTTGAGTACGCAGTGTACTACGGTTGTAATTTAGCATCCATTTCGCTGATTCAAAACTACTTATTATTATTTATTTATTTATTAGTTTATAACTTAGTGAAATACTTATTTGACAGAATTCATTAAGTTCTAATAGGCAGGCCGTAGGGTAGAGATAGTATGCGAAACTTTTTTTTTTATATTCTGATGGAAAAACTGTAAGACAATGTATCGCATTTTGTGCTTCTACTGATACATTTTTAATTCTAATATTCAAACTAAATAATTGCATAACGATATTCACAGGCTGCTTTTATCAGTGGTACCAGGTGGAGATGGGGGATTTCTAGCTAACATTTTTTTTTACAAATTGTTTTAAATTGATTTGGTGATTTGAAATATGATGACAAACATGTCAGTCTCTGGCCCACACGAATTCAGTTAGGAGTAGGGCCTGCAGCCTTATAGAGCGCACTTGTGAGCATAATAATATTACGAATTATACAAGACCGTCTAAATCAATCACTCTGTGATGCAGATTTGAGTTTTATTTTTTCATTTTTTGAACAATTGATAAATGAAAAGCTCATGACTTTATACTAAATTAAATGTATTTTGTATTATATTATTCTCGTACAGTATAATGAAAACAATTTGTTTATTATTGGAAGCAATATTTAGTATAATATCAAAATAGATAGACATTTGTACAAAACTCTATACTTTTCTGTTCGTTTTGATTATGCAAGTGGATATTATATTTTATGCATATTCAGTTAAAAAAATATCACTGGGCTAAATAATTTTCAACTGTTTTGAAAAAATACAAAAATAAAAAAAAATAAAAAAAAATAATACTTACTATGTTATTTATTTTTGTTGTTTCGCTAAGTACTAGGTAAAAAAATAGGTTTTTATTTCACTTTCAGGATAAATTGGTACATTATTTTAAAATGAATTATGCACACATTATGCCTCACGTTTTACATGTCACGAATTAAATTTCAATGCAAAAGTAACAATTATATACTGACATTAAATGCAAGTGACACATAATATGTATAATATTATGTAACTACTATCTAGTTGTTGTAGAATTATAACCTAAACTAATAATAGTTTTTGAAAAAAATTGTTCGTTAACTTGAATTTACGACTGGAAAAAAAGGCTTGAAATTGTTTATATTTTCAAAACTATTTAATCATAGTTATGCGATTTTCTTATATGTTTCAAAATTATGATATATTCATTCACCTATAGTTATAAAAGAATTTAACGTGATGTTATGTAAGTAATTGTTGACATATTATGAATGGCTGTACCTATGTATTGTCGTTTAATTCTAAGACATTGATGTAATGTGTGGTGAACATATGTATTTGTTAATTTCATACAAAAGTGGATTAAATGAATTTAAAGCGTTACTATCTCAATATACATAATATTTATAAATCATGATTATACTATCGTTAAATCGTTATTAATAATGGTTTATTAAATGGTTTATTTACTACAACAATTACAAATTACAAATAGATCAACCTTAAAAACAAACGATATACATTTTAAAATGCATAAACATTATTAGATTGTTTATGAAATTATTTATTTGTCGGTTATATTTTAGTATTTGTAGTTTTCATGTATTTTAGAGGTGTATGTTGTTGGTAAATCATCGTTTAAAAATAAATGAAAATTAAATATATCAAAATATGATTAGACACAAGGGCCGCAGTTTTTTAATCACTTTTTTAGCATTATTCATGTGTAGCATAGTCCCTATTTAAACATAAAAAAACGTCATCACACGTTTCGTGTTACACTAGCTTCATAATGTGATATTGTTTAAAAATAATATGTATTTTTTTTAAATAAACGTAATTTTTAGCCACAGTAAAAAAAAAATGTGCAACCGGTGAATTATAACTGCCATAAATTGAATGTTGTACAATAAAACGAATATTATATTTTTAATATTTTATTATTGTTCACACTTTAATTTATTAAAGCTAAACAGAAGATATGGTTTTGATTCAGATTTATTAAAAATAATTACCGAATAGAGTATTATTATTGTTGAATTTGAATTTGGAGCTCTTATTATAATCATAAATTTGGTAGTTTAGAACCTATGTATAGGTAAAAAAAAAACAATACCTAACGATATACAATTATTATGATTTTTTATTACACAAAAATATAATTATCAACACATCGCATAATAATGCAAATTTAGAATATAAAATATAATATATTATGTCAGTCTCAGAAATCAAAACTAATATAATTAAACGCTTGGTGTTTAGTAAGGTAAGTGATTAAATATAAGGAATTTAAAATTTCTTAAGCGTTATTATTAGGTAGGTACCAATTAATACAGTTAAACGAACTTTCAATAAAGTTACATAATCAAAATATGTTGTTCAAATTAATATTAAACTACCTTAAACCAATATAAAATATCATACTTTTTATTAACGTATTGGTGTTAAATGCTATATTTGATATGAATATATGATTACATCGAGTATATGGTAATTTATGCATATTCGATTTTAACGTGATTTTCATTGGTTGAAATAATAATTGTCCATCACAATTGGCAGTTTAATGGAATTAATTAATAATATAAAAATATGAATGGCATTTGTTTTCAAAGAACCCTGACTGAACTAGTTATTTATAACTAAAACTTAGTTTCTTCTGTTAATGATATTATAAATATTATAATACACTCCATGACAAGATTAATATCGTCAAAAAAGTTGAAGGACAGAGACCATTTTATAATAATATGCTCTATTAAGTTGTTCTGTATAAAATTCGTGAGACTCTTATTAACCCAATATTACCGTTTATAACATTTTATTGTGAACAACGCATCTAATTTATCGGGATTAAGATTTCCATACGAAAGTTATTAATATTATCAGGAAACATATTATTAACTTTTCAATGTTCTGGAAAACGAAATGAATGCCAGAGCTTTGTTAATAGAGTCGATTGCGGTTGTGCTGCAGTATTGCAATTATAACTCATAAATGTTATAAGAAGATTAGGTATGGAATCGTTTCAAAACCACTCAATATTAGTGGAAACTCCTGTAAAATCAAAAAGGAATTTCCGAGGCACTCAGACGCGAAGATACGAATCTGACGTAATTCAGAGATGCAAATGTGGGTTTTGTTTAACACGGGAGCATAACATTGCGGGGATAGGCGTATTCAAATGTAGATTACTCATTGTAAACCATATTGATGCATTGTGTTATGTTTTTACGTCTTTTACAGTCGATTGAACATAGTACAATAGGTGATCGTAAAATACATGTCTAGGTAAAGTCTATAGAAACGAATGGATGTGTCCAGTGTTATAGGAGTTTTCAATTTTCAGACGATATAGCCAATTTTGTTGAGTCAACAAAACGTGCAGAATATCAGTCCACGCGATAATATCATATGTTTGAGTTAAATATTAGCTCAGTTAAGTGTACTGAATAAAATACAAAAGTAATAAAGAGGGTACTCTCATAAATTTCGAAAGTAAAGGACATTTTTTTTT
Source organism: Macrosiphum euphorbiae (assembly GCA_949089665.1). NCBI lineage: Eukaryota > Metazoa > Arthropoda > Insecta > Hemiptera > Aphididae > Macrosiphum > Macrosiphum euphorbiae. Next base: position 150,617,675 of record CARXXK010000001.1, on the reverse strand, counting down.
CTACCACGGCCCACGACCAATTATTCAACACGATAAATAAAAACGTTACTCTTAAATTTGTGAATTTCCGGTGTTTTAAAATAAAAGTAACCGTTATAGATTAACAAATAATACCTATAATATGTTATTGATTAATATTTAGTAACAAAAAATATATAAATATAATTACTTTTCATCAAATTATTTTTCAAAATAATTAGTTCACTTTATTGTGATTTGTAATTTTGGTTTGCATACAGGGACGGCGCTGATGTTGTCTTCCATCATCAGAAATATCACAATTCACAGCATAAAATCTAAAACAAAGGTACCTACATATTATTATTTTTTTACATTATCTTTCTTTTGTCATGGTAATAATCATATACTAGCTTCTAAAATACTAAAATGTTGATCTTCAAAACGTATTAAATTTTTCAAATGTTTAATTAAAATGGTATTTTTTATTGATTTTATAAAATAATAATTAAAATATTCAAATAGGTACGAGAAAAAAAAATAAGAAATTGAAATTGTTATTTTATACTTACAACTGCTATGTAAACGAACAATAATTAACAAAATAATTATTTTATATATATGTCATTATTATGTACATCTATTAAAACAATATTCCAAGATAAATAATTTAATAATGCATTTTATATTCATATTATGTACTATAGATAATGCTTGTTGAAAACTTGAATATTATTTTTATAAGTATTATGTGTATGATATTAGTTAAATTTGTTGAAGTCAAAATAATGATAAATTACATACATATATTGAGAATTTGGTTTTACATTGTTTATAAACTACAACATAAAATGCAAAGGATACTTTGATTCCTTATAGGTCCCGCGATTATCGAGATCCATTTGCTTTAAATTTAAATTTGTAATAACATTTCGAAGGGTTATAATATATCGAATCGTTATATACAAGGTATAGTAGGTACCAGATGTTCAACGATAATAATTATTGATTTTTTTGTTTAATATTTTATGATTCAACTATAGTATTTTCTGTCGATATTTTTATACAATGTTTTAGATACAAATAGGATAACGAGCTTACCGGCTTGCAAATTTACAATAATGTGTATGATATTATAATATATAATATTATGTTTGTTTTATATTATTATATTATTAATTGTTCATTACTTTTTTAGGCACAGTAAAATGCACAAAATACGGTGAAAATGACTATTCATTGGAAATTCAACAGAGTTTTTACTTTAAGGAGGTTTAGTACTTAATTAAAATGTATAATTATGAGTTAGTATATTTGTCGTCGAAGTTGTCACAAAAATTCGAAAAACGGGAAAAATATAATATATAATTGTTGGTAATCTCAACTCAAATTATGCGTTTTTCGATTTTGATAAGAATATTTATTATGATATGTAATGCATTAAGTATAATAATTATTAAAAACTTTCCTACTGTAGTAATGGCGTTGAATTCAATATTTATGTTTTATTTTCAGGAAGTCTTAATGTAAACATTGTTGATATATTTGATTATTTTTAGTTGTTTAATAGAAATAATATTGGTTTTCAACCTTCCTTGAATGAAAATAAATAAATTTCACATAAAAAACATTAGGTTTACGTGAAAAATATTTGTATTTTCTAATAATATAATATGTTAGGTACCCCATTCGATAAACTATATTTTCTTAAAACAATAAAGAACTTTAAATATATTTTCATGTTTGTTATACAACGTTATACGTAAACAAATTTATCAAGAATGGTTAATTTGGTATTCTAAATATTATGCGAACTGTCAATGTAAAACGAGTATGCACTAAAATATTTAATACCCTTTAAATTACAATTATTATATTTCTTAGTAATTATTTAGTTTAGCTGTATAATTGTATTTATTTCATTTATAAAATAATGCATGTACATGAAAGTTACAAGTTTTAATATATTTATTATATGTAGGTAGGTACTTTCTCAATTTATTAATATTTTATCAACATTTTTATATATTTGATTTACTCGATTAATTAATATTTGAACAATAATAATTTTCATATAGCATAATATTAATTAATTATCTGACAATACAACAGTTAATATAAATATAATTTATTGTAAATAAATATGATTAATAACAAATTGTAAATTAATAGAATCATATTATGTTTATGCAATTATTTACTTAAAATTTAATTCGAATATATTTCTCAGGTGCTTATAGGGTTATGGAATTTGATAACGCATAATTTAATATTACTTTAATGATATTTATTTGATGAATAAATTATTTATTTGTAATTTTCATTGCAATATTGCATATACATTGATATTAAAATTACCAATAGCATCTACAAAATAATGTCAATATACCTACATACAGATACATGTTTTTTTATAAATATATTGAGTCATTCCCTTTGATGTGTTGTAGTAATTAAAAAATGTCGTCTTCTGTCAGTGAGATTTTCACGATTGATGATATATATTTTTTTGGTGCTTGTACATATAAGTGCCGTCCATAAGTTTTTTGCAGATCTATTTTATGGAAATAAGTATCTATGTCCAGATTGTATTTTTTAAGAAAAAAGACAATAAAGCAGACAGAATATAAAGTAACAACTGTAATATTTACCGTCGCTTTTCAGTAAAACGAGTACCGTAGTAAATAAAAATACTTTTGAACAGAGTCTCTACTGTATAGGTTTTGTGTAGGATAAATGTTGAAACGACTTTAGTTGTACATTTCATTAAAAATGTGTTTCATAGCCAGATGACTCAGTGAAGATTAATTTCAAAGATATTTCCACTCAATTAGTCAATCATCCATTTTGTCTTATTATTTCAATTTATTTCTTACGTAGACCTTTAGACGATTATAAAATCGAATAGCTATTATACAATAGTGACATTTTTTCGTGTTCTTTGAAATCAGATGGGTATTGTATTTTACATCTATATAAATGCTTTAAAAACAAATAAAGGGTTGGATATAGGGGTACAATGAATCAGAAGACGAATAAAATACAACTGTAAATGAAAATAAATAAATTTGTGATTGTTTATTAGACAGTTCCTAATATAATAAAGTAATAATAATAACTAACAAGTTTCGTGAAAACTCGTGTGAGGTCAACGTGTTTTTTGAAATAAAAAGAGTTCCGAGGCACGCGATAAGCCCGTGTGAATTCGTTTCGGCGTATACATCGTGAGAAAAAGTAAATAAACGTGTAAACATTACACGACGGTGCTATTGAAACGTCTCTATTGTCGAAGGATTTTGTAAACAGTAACGTGTGTATATAATATATATATTGTAGTGCTAGGTGGCAAAAAATTTGTTCCCGCGGAGAATTTCTGTGTGTGACTGGACAATATTGGAAAGAACGGAGAGAGAGAGAGTGACAGAGACAGAGAAAAGAAAAAAGATACATTTCACAGCAAACTAAACCATCGCTACACCGGGTTATCTGGAAATCTGGAATACACACACGATGTGGCGTCCACGCTGCGAAACACAATTCGTAGGTATACAGTTGCACCTATACGTATACAATACCTAAATACAATACGGTCACGCGCGCGGGGTGTTCGGGAGGGCAGTCGGACGATAAATTTCCTGTATCTGCGTCTGTTGTCGTCGCGGCGCGTCCTGAAAATCCATTAGCCACGCCATAATATTATATAATCGTATATATAATATAGTAGTATAATATAGGCGGCGCACCTCCTACTACCATGGTCGTGGGCATAAACTACCGCGTTTCGGACAGTTGAGCCGCGTTTGGGTGGTGCGGTCGGGTGTGATTGGGAGGTGCTGCGGTGCAGCGTTTGACCGAAAACGATATATAGCACGACGAACGCGTATAATGAATCGAAATCCACCTCCTTCGATCGCCCGCCGTCGCCGTTGTATAGTAATAATATTATTATTATTAATATTATCGTCATCATCGTGGGGCTATATAATAATATGGTGATGGGCGAGTGAGCGAGCAAAATGGGAAAGGATTTGATTTGTTTCGCGCCCGTCGCCATAAAAATACGCTCACCTATATTATACCTGGCGAACGTGATAATAGACAAAATGATTTAGGCTGGGCGGGTATACGTCAAGGTATAATCATAATATCATACTATCACGTCACACGATGATGTTGGCCCGGAGGACGAACACCGCGGAGTGGTGTGCACCGATGATTTATAATAATGTGTTCGTAAATATATTTCACCACACGGCCGTGAAACCCCCGTCGGGTCATCCGTCCGAAATTGGACCGACTACATCATATTATATTATTATAACAAGCCGCCGCCGATGACGATGATGACCGTGATGCCGATAATACGCTGGTGTAATAATATTATACATTATAGTTGATTAATGTTTGATAAGGACTGTCAGCGTTATCAGATGACCAGGTCTGGTATGTGTGTGTGTGTGTGTGTTGGCAGATATGACGTACTTACCTATTGTATAGTACACAATGAGTGCAGGAAAATATACACATTGATTTTACAACGTAGATAATATTGTAGCGAGTTAATTTTTATTTTTTTTTTTAAATTCTAATCGACATCTCACGGTGACCGCAGTTCAGACGGTACTCGGTCAGACGTTTTGATTTTTTTTTCTCTTGAGTAATGGCCGCCGTGAAAAACTCCATTGGCCGAAAAAAGTTAATGCGACGTACTGTGCGCGTTCAGTGTGGCGGTTATACACCGCAGTAAAACATATAAATATATAGGACGTAGACATTATGAGTGAGACGTTATCGAATTTTCGGTTTCATTTTTCAAAATGTCTACCGGTAAACCACGACGTTTCATTATACGCCTCAATAAACGCTAAACATTTTTATAAAAGTTTCCAGTAATAAAATAGTACCGTATTCATAATATTTTATCACAACGATTAAAGACCATACGTTTTTAACCGATTTTCTACGAAAAAATGATTTAAGAAACATATGCATAATTTCATAATGTAATCATAATATTATCAATACTAAGGAATCTTAGGTAATTGTAATTTAGGTAATTTAGATATGCACAAAAAACGATTTTAAAAAGGTGCTCTGCTGTACAGTAGGTTAATTTTTTGTGTATTTTTTAATGAATTTTAGTGGTTGAATTTCTTTTCTAAGTTAAAAATGGCCGAGTTATAGTCATCTGATTTTATGTTATTTGCATGGGAATAACAAATTATAAAATAATAATAAATACGTAATAATAAAAAGGTGAACTGCTGTACAGTAGGTTACAAGTGGGTCACTGTATAATGGATAGTATTAAATTTTAATTCAATGATATAATATCATTGTATAAGAAAAACGATTCTGAGCGGAGATGGTATGTCAGTCTAGGTATAAGACATGTTACATACTTATCTATTAAAAAATTTACCTATAATAGGTAGTATTAGGTACCTATAATAAATTCCAAATTAATCATATCACAATACCCATCAGGTACTTATAACGCGTTATACATCAACAACAAACCCTGATTCTATCATAGATATATAATAGTGTACTTTAGAAGTTTCAAGTACCCAAAAATAATATTATACAATCGCAACAAAATAAGTAAAATAGTAATTCTAGGTTTTTTTTATGTAATTTCGTCCAAATTTTAACTTAAAATGACTATAAAAATAAACTGTGTGTACTGTGTATGTATTTTTTAGAATTTTTGGTAACAGAGTTAACTACTTATGTGGAATCTTATAGTTCAAAATAAATCAAAATATTTTGAAAATATTATCGTGTATAGAAAATGCAAATATAAACAACCAGTGAAAATTTCATGTATTTACGGTCATTTGTTTTAAAGTTACACCAAAAACCAACCAAATTCAATTTTGTGAAAAATCGATTTTGCGTAAAAATTCCCGTCATTGTAAAATCCAAACATTCATCTTTACAATCAGAATCTAAAATGCTAAATTTAAATGTTGTTCTATGCACCTACTATCTTTCTTAATTTTCCAAATTTTTTTATAATAACATATTTCTCTCTGTTACAGTTATTATTTAAAGTTTAAACTAATAAAATAACTAATTATTAATATTCAACTAAAATATATAAATATCAATTAATAAGTGTCTTTACGTTATAAATTCAGCCCGTTGAATAATATATGTTATCATAGAGATTATTGGTATATTTGGTATTTTATTCATTAAATAGGAATACAATTTACTAGATCATTTATATTAGGGGTTGGCAAACTTTTTGATGACAAAAGCCAAAAAATAAAAATAAATTTTCACGGGCCATAATTTGAATATACCTACCTGTTTATTTTAAACACAAATATAATATATAGCTGTGTCAAATTTAGTTTATTTAGGTACATCAGTTTAACAGGTTATCTATAAACAAACCACGTTTTAATCTATACCTTTTTCAGTCCATACTATATTAGTTCATTGTTTTTATACATAATGTATATCTTAACACAGATATCCCTGATACATATTATTTGATATTAAAAATATAAAATCATTTTTTAAGAAAACAATGTTTTTAAGGTTGCAATGCATAATATTATTTTCATACGATATTAGCTTGTAAAATATTTAAAATAATGATGCTTTTTTGGGGGAGGAGTGCCCAAGAGTTTTCTTAAATTAGTACGTCAAAATTTGAGATTAGTTCGTGCTTTGAGATTATTTTTTGATTTTCCTGTGCTAAGAAAAATTATCAGCGACATAGCATATTTTAATAAAAAGTAATACAAGCACGAACTTTTTTAATAGTTTATTAAAATGTATTACATTCATATTGTTAATTTTTATATTTCTCAACATTTGTCACTGTATTCAGAATACCTACTTATTTTTATTTTTAAACTCTTGAAGTATGAAAATTGTAATCACAAACAGTTTATATAAAAATGTGTAAAATAAATGTTAAAAAAGACAAGATTAAGGTATGATTGGTTTTTTTTTAAATTTAATTTTCAAAATATGAAAAAGCTCACTATTATTTAAGATAATTATAATTTCATTATATTATGCAGGTAGTTAATAATAATATAATTTTTATTTTGTACCCTTACATAGTGCGCAGTTCATGTAAAAGAATGTCATTTTGAGTATAATATAATTGATGTTATATAATAATATATATATTTTTATACTATATGATTACGTACCTAAAATTTCTGTTTTACGGTTTACATAATTATAAGTCAATATACAATAAAGAAAACTTACAATAGCTTTGTGTACATAGGTTAATTATATAGATTTAGTAAAAAGCTCATAACTATTGTCTTGTTTATTTTTATAAATTTTTAAAAAAAATATTATAATTCATCACCTATTTTTATAAATACATTGAAAAAATATATATTTCCTTCTGCTACTCTAAACATATTTCCCTAACCTAGCCTGACAAGTGACGAGCTTAAAGTAAAATGTATTTTATGTGGAAAATAAATGATAATTTTACAATATTGGTAAATTTTTAATGAATGAGTATCAGCTGTACACTCATTCAGTAAACGACAGTAAAAAATAAAATCAATTTAAATACTGACACAATGATTTATAGTATGTTCAATCTCACCTATTACATTATTTTATTGTTAGGATGTTGGGTAGTTTTTAATTAAATGTGATTTAACATATTTTATTACGAAAAATGTGTTGAGCTTAACGAAATATTTAAAGGCCGTTTATAATTTACTAATACCTGAAGGTCTTGGCACTTTAAACAATTTATACAAACAAATTTATTTTCTATGAACAAAAAGTCGAATTAATAAGTAATTATAATTTCAGTTTTTTAACATAATATGTCATAATCTAGTTTTGTATAAGCAATTGCATTTAAAATCATCTTTATATTTATTATGATGGAAAATAAACTACAATAAAATAAGTCTGTAAAAATGTAATTTTTTTAATTTCATCTAATGATACACAACAATAAATTCGTTCAAATAAGGTTATTTCTATTTAATAAGGATGGGTTATTATAAAGTATTTTATGTAACCATCTAAAATAATTTTTACTTATAGTGAAAAAATATTTTCAACACTTATTTTAACCCTATTAGAGCAATAAATTTGTAGAATTTCATTCTTAAAGCACATAAAACTAGGTACCTTCTGCCAATTAATGTTTATCTTAGGTAAATTTGGCACTCAAAAATGCACAGTGTAAAATTCACAATACACAATACCCATCAGTTAGGTTAAAAAGAACCTATATTGATTCAAGATCAAAATCAAGGTCAAATCGACGATTTTTTTTTTAAAATGTATTAAGTTAGCTCATCAATATATTTTAATAACATAATAATAATATATATTGTAAGAGAATAGTAGTGCATTTTGTTTCGTATAATAATTTTGCTTACTTCTTTCAATATACTTTTTATTGTACATAATATATATTATAATAATATGGTAGTGGTTAAGACCAATAAAAACGGTCGAAAAAAGTCATGATATCATGTTAATCGTGGCGTTGTCAGATGATAAACGTAATTGTTTGAAAAGTCTAAGAAACTCTAGAAAGAGGCTAGTAAGTGATAACAATACGAGTACAATACCATTCCGATTTATGAAAAGATAAAGTTAAATATTATATTATATATCTTTATTCTTGTACAATAATAAACTACAAAAACCAGCTTAGATATTGTACTGAACGTTCGCTTTTGACTTGATTTTCCTCTTTTTGTCTTTTGAGGTTCATTTTGATGTATTTCAAGAGTATGATAATTTATTATCATAGTGTTTCAATAAAATTGTAACACGGCGTTATAGATAGGCTATTTAGCAACAGTCGTGGGTATTTTGTACGGTATCTAGAATATGATCGAAGAAGTATGTGATATTATTACAGCGAAACTTCCATTCAATAAAATTTTCCGTTTAACGATATATTTTTGAGATCGAAACCAAATTAGAACGAAATTTATTCAATTCTATTTAAAGAAATTCTCTACAATACGAATTTTTTGAAGCCCCATGAGACTTCGTACTATGGAAGTTGCACTGTATTATGATAAAATACAACGATGTAGGTTAGAAGAAAGTAGAGCTAAATATTAGTACGCTGTGTACAAACATCATACACACTTCGTGCTATACATAATATATTACATATTTAAATTTAGCGATGGACTGAATACTATTTTTAGTAACCTAAAAAATAAATAGTGTTTTTATTATACGATATTTGTAGTTATTCATGAGAAACTAATAGGTAGAATTTAGTCTCATCAGCTAAGATTGTTTAATTTAAAAATATTATTAACTACAATATTATTATAATAGTGAAAAATGAATGGCGTCTTACCAGATATATTATTTTAAATAATATATTTATTTAATCATTTAATTTTATTAAAATATGATTAATATATTTCATTATTTTCATTCTGTTATAAATTATAATAATATATCGTTTCGTCAACTTATCTATCAGTAGCCCGGAAATAATGTTATATTCGTGATTGTATAACCTGTATAATAATATCATAGTTCACGAATTTTGTCTCAAAACTTAAGTAAAATGAAATCGATAATATTATTCGTCGTGTACATAAATACAGTGTCTAAACGACGTTATTACCTTGAACCTTGCTATTGAAATTGTTTTATGCAATAGTATGCTCTATGGTTTAACACAGAGTTTTCGTTTTCGCGATTTGAAGGACAATAATAATTGTCCTCAGATCGTGTTATTGATTTTGTTCGACGCTTCAGATAGGAAAAAAAATAAAGAAAAAAAGGAACGTCATCACGATCATTATACCAACAACGTAAGCCTTGACCGGAAATGCTACAACAGTAGAGTCTGGTGTGTGTTTGTGTGCAGTGGTGTGTGTGTGTGTGTGTGTGTGTGTGTGTGTGTGTGTGTGTGTGAGAGAGAGAGAGAGAGAGAGAGAGAGAAATAACGGAATTACATGAGCTACTGACAACACCATAACGAGTTGATGACTTTTATTGTGGCCCTCGCAATACGCTGCGAAGGGCGAGGAACAACGATTCTACAGATTTGGTTTTACTATTTCTTTTTTCTTCTCTTTCTCATTCATTCGTTCCATCGCTCGGTTTCTTCTCAATCCCATTCTTCTTGCTGTCTGCTCCTAATCCTGTTTCTGAACTCTTGATTCATCTTGTCAAAGTCCGGGTCGAAGTCCGGTCCTTGAGGATGTTCCGAGGGCACGGTGGGCACCTGCTGGCGCAACCATTCGTGCGGCCGACCACAGCCTTCCGGTAATCCATCGGCCACCATTGCCGCCACCGGTTTCTGTTGTCTGTTATCGTCATGTATTAGGTTTTTTAAAGCACCGTTACCACCGCCACCGGACACAATTTTGTCCATGTTGTCCAAATAGTCAGAACTTAAAATTTTGTTTTTATTTGTATGACGAATAAAATCGTTGATGTTATAATACAGTTCTGCAGTGTATACATAACAACTTGCGTTTGGATACACGAACGAGTATGTTTATTTATTTTCATTTTATCGTTATGATTAGAGGTAGGTAACTATAGTTATAAAAATGTTATGTTGCAATCAATATATTTTGTTACTACTCATAAACTGTGTCAGGTCCATTTATGGCGAAGATGAGATTTTAGTACCTAATCCATATCGATCGATTCCCTTTCGACCATAATTTTATTTGATGAAATATTTGTGATTATTAAAAAGGACTTGTGTACAAAAGAATAATTCTATTGGTTTAAAATAATATGCAATTCGTTTATAATATTATGTTTTTAACGTTATACACAGTACACGCTGCATAATATATCTTCATCATTATTTAATAAGTGATGATTATGATAAATATATTCTATTACATCTTATAACAGTGATGTTAGGTAGTACTATAGAAGGGCATTTCAACAATTTTTCCCCATTTTTGTTTTTGTCTCATTATAATTTTAGTTAGTATTACATTAGTCTAATCGTCTTAACTCTAATCCGACTTAATCGTTTTGAACGGTTATAATAATAAAAAAATCATGGAACTCATAAGTTTCAACGGTAGGTGGTTTACTGTGATATCAATTAATTTATAACATACGGTTTTCGTGTTGTAGTTTATGGGCAATTCGATAAATATCGAGTATTATTGATTTGCCGAACAATCGATACGGTATTTGTTTTTTTTTCGCACACGGCTGTCTTGCACAATACAAAATTGCTGATTAATGTGCCACAATTACGGTTTAACACGAATCAAGAATCTGTTCTAGAGGTACTTGCAGAGATTTGAGAATTTCGCTGATGTATACGGAAATTGATTTGATGCAAGTGGTAGAAAACAAGATGATGGATCGTTGACTACAACTACGATGGCTTCCTTCACTCCTCGCCCATTAATATTCGATAACATTATCGCAAAAATCCGTCATGTAGTTTTCTACCTCGTCGAGTTCAAGTTATTATAATATTTATGCTAATTTCATAGTTATAATAAATAACCGTAAAACAAATCAAAATGCGATAAGAGGTAATAACTTTATTTTAATATACTTTTTTAAATTGTCTTAATATTTATAGTGATTAGGTTTAAAATATTTATTTATTTAAAGAAAATATTCTTGCTCTATTTTTTTTTGTGCACTTTTATATTTTTTAAAGTATAATGGTAAAGTATACTATGTGTAATGTATCAATATGTAAAGTTCAATTTTGAAATGAATAGGTACCATACAAAGATTAAATTGCCTTTTTTTATAAAACGTTTCATGTAGGTGATTATAATTGTTTTAATAGACACATTTCCCATTTTTTTGGTATGGTAAATATAGTTACTTTTGAATAATCATAAAAATAATATATTAAACATTATAATACTCAGGTCAACAGAAAACTACGATATAATTCAATTGGTCACTTTTTTTTATAATTATATAAATGTATAAGTAAATCACATTTTTAGAAAATAAACTAAATACCTAGTTATTGTTTCGTTTGATAGCTTTTTTTCGTCATAAGTCATTCGAGACATTAAAAAACCCAACGTCGTATACACTGAACAGTAAATTCGTAACATTTGGCGAATGTCGCATATAGTATAAATATATATATATATAAGGTTTCGTTACCGAGTTTCCGAGCACTGTTGTTTCCTGTTTAAGAGATCAGTAGTTGTTAGTTTGCCTTTTAACAGAAATACCATCGAGGGGCCAGAAATACAAAGGGATTGTGAATTGTTCTCGACAGAATATGAAAATAAACAGAAGATTTTCGCCTTATTCGGAAACTGATACGTATAATGCCGATAGTGTATAAAGAGCGATGGGGTTGTGACGTTCTGTAAAAATTTGATGAGACAGAAGAAACGAATTTTCGAGAACATAAATAACAGGATGAATATAGATGCCAAAAAAGGCGGACAACGGACGACGGCGGGTGGTAAAATATTTGAAGGGCTGCCAGCTTCAAGTCGGGATCATATATTACGATGATAGTAGTCATGTTTATATACCAATAAACACCAATGACGGACTACCATGTTATTATAATGGTTTATTCAAAGGAAATATAATATAGATTACAAATAATAAAATCGCACGAAATCTCGAAAACTACATAATGAGTAATGATTTATAATATTCTGTGTCTATTTGGACAGTATTAGTGTTATTATGCAAAACTATAAGCCTGTACATGTTATAATAGCAAAATACTTTTTTACTAATTTAAAATAAAAATATCAACGATCATTAGAATTAATCAGTGATCAAAATTACCGAGGTAAGTAATTTTTTATTTGAAAAATTATCTTTTTCGATCTTTATAACTGTGAAATAATTACTAATAGTGATTTGTTCACAATATAAAAATAGACCAATGATAAGGATTAAAATCATTTGACTTTTAAATTATTTATATTTAAAAAAAAAAAAAAATTAAAATTTTTAAAATATGTTGTAATGGTGTTATTTAAAGTAACATATTTTATTGGTAACTTTTATAATAGGAACTAAAAAACAGCAAAAACAAATAGTATTAAAATCTTAAATTATATTTATACTAAATATGTATTCCTATGCCATAGGGTTTGCCTAAATAATTGAAAAATACAAATGTTTTTAACACAGAACATTTTTACTAATTTACATTATTTCCGATAAACAATAAAAAATGAGTTGAATTGGTATTTTGAGAGTTCAGATTTCAATAAAAACGGAAAGAAATATAGATTGGACGATAAAGGGAAACAATGGTTTACATTTTTAATTTATACGTTTTATATAATAATATAACTATACAATTAAGTTAATTTTGGTTTTTTATTTTATTTATTTTTGTTATTTATGATCTTCATTAATCCCATTATATTATTTATTGAATTATGTTCTTTAAAATCCTTCGAGTTTAAATTGAGGTATACCAATGAGATCAAGACAAAACGTTATTGTTGTTGGCCATCACTAATTTAATTTAGTAAAATAATATTTTCTTACTTTGTATTCTGACTGTCATTATTTTTGATTGTGGTATTAAATGTTTTTACTATACCACATTGAATTGAATTTGAAATGAGAAAATCGTACTTAATCAAATTAAATTAAAGTTCGTAACAACATGGAACTTGTATATTTGATTTTAATTTCTTGAAAAGTATTATTTCCTTTGATTTTAAAAGAAATTGCATTTTTATCAAAAAGGAAAAACATCGTATGCTTAGTAAAAAAAGCCTTATCAATGTTTTTGCATTCAGGTATTCACCGATTATATGATTATCTTTTCTTCGCGTAATGTATACTTTATGTAAGTACATTTGAAAATAAAACGTCTAAATTATATCTCGTTCCCAACTAAATCACCGTATACAGAATATATATATATTACTTGTAAATTCGCTTCGGGTCGATCGTCTATATAACACTTGCTCGGAAAAATATTCTGATAACAGAATTCACTATTTTATTTTAAACTTTTTATAGCTCAACCTAAAATACCTCTAGTCGTTAAACATCTAACCTCAACGCTGCTATTACTAGCTGAATCGTATACAATTTATTATTATTATTATTATACATAATATATAAATACACGCGAAAATATATAATCTCGATCTTTATTGTTGACAGGATACCAAACGACCGGTATGGTGGAAAAGTGTGTTGCGGGGGGGGGGGGGGGGAGAAATATGAAAAAAAAAAAAAATGAAATGAAATATTACTCGGTTAAGGAGTAATGCGAAAACTTGTGCGCCGACCTTTAAGAAGAGGTTCGATGGTTCCCGATTAATCTTGCGAGAAACTTACGTGCGCGAGTGTGGGTGCGTGTTATCCCCCCCCCGCACATGCGCGTGTGTGGCAGAGGAGGACACGAATCCTTTTTACTGGCCCGTAAAGTTATACCTCACGGATATACAACACACGCGCACCCACACACCCACTCACAAGCGGGTTCACGTGTCTGTATAATGTATATATAATATTATATAATATTATCCTTGTACAGTCTGCAGTGCGCGTATAGTGTGCAGCAGTGTCTTTATATTGTACTCGAGATACGATCCGGGCCCCCGAAATGTGTCCTCGATTCTCGTATCGCAGGTACCCAATGAAATTGGCCATTATGCAAGTTTCGTGGAGGCTCGGCAAAAGTTATTCGCATTGAAAATCGTAAAACATCTCGCTTTATTTCGGTGCTAAAAGCTCTCGGTGGGTGGGTACGAAATCTCCGAGTGAAAAACATTTGATGTAATAATAATATTGTATATAAGATGTATTTTCACCGAAGAAACAATAACAATATTATGTATAATTATAATATGAGCGGCAACCCCGCGTATGGCATGTATACTAACATTATTATTCTTATTATTATTAATAATATAATTGCAAAATTATAATGGCTTACGAATTTACGATTCACAAATCAAAATACCGCCGTAATGACGTAAGTACATAATAATAATAATATGTGAATACGTAACAATGGAAATAATAGTATAATACAATAACTTAGATATTGTTGATGAGTAATTATTATAAGTAATAACTATATTACCCTGCACTCGTCGCAGCGACAATATTATAATTGAATATATTGATTTCTAATATTACAAATTTGTGACACGTTCTCCCACCCATTAAGAGATTAATGTTTTTTTTTCTACATTTAATGACGACATAAATGAAACAGAATGTTATTCGTGTGTAATACATATTATACAAATCTATTAGGTGAGAAATGATTTAGGTACACTCGACAACTATAGTAATATGTCGTCTACTTTTATATATGTTTAGTGACTTAGTGTTATTCGCACTTTGAAGTATTTACGTAATTCAAGTCCCTCTACATAGGTAGAGACCAAAAGTACGTGTGTACAATATTTAGTATACACATAATATAACATTTATGGTTGACAATAAAAAAAAACTATATATAAAATATGTACCTAACAATTCAAGAAATATTTACAGTGGCCTATCAATAAATCTTATCAGAGCGTAATCTCAAATGACTTTTTTTTCCAACCAAATTATTAAATCCACTGTTTTTTAAAGGTGAATATAAATCAAGATAAATGCGTTTAAAGAACTGTATCTCTGCTTGTATATATATTTTTATTTTTTTCCCTCGATTCTTATTTTAAATGTGTGTGATTTGATTGTCATCTCGTATTCCTGGTATTATCTCATTCACAGTACATTTATCATTTTGATTTGAATAATATGTTTTATGTTCATATAACATACTATTGTACAATAACACTATTATATTATAATAAACACTATTAAATCATGGATAAATATGTTTTACAGTTGTGTAATTGTAATATTATGGTTTTTCATTACCGGCACGAACACAGATTATTTCAGTGGAGTTTTTAAATAATAATCAATATAAATTAAAAATTAAAAGTTATGAAATATAATATTTAAAAAATAAAATATTTCCGTAAACCCCCTCCTCCCACGGTATTATATGTGTTAATGTGTAAGTATTTGAAATGACAAAAAAAAAATAATACCCAATTTGACCCTAAGTTGTATATTATAATATTATTAATGATATATCGAAAATGTCAGTTTTATAATTATTATTATTCTCTCTTTTATATCCATATACCTACGAGTTATCATAATTAAAATCTTAATCGAGTCCATCGTTTCGACCTACTAAATATTATGTACTTAGTTTTAAGTACACATTTCAAAACAAAAAAAAATTGGATATGATACGCAAACCAGAAGTTTCCAGGTAACACGTGATGGCACATCGTTCTGCGCAGTGCAGTGGTAATATATGTATTTGGAATAAATTTGGTACTGACCCATGGAATGTCAAATCAATTGAAAAAAAATTCCAACAGGAAATCCGTAAACTCTAAGACCACGGGTTTGCATTTGCCGATGACTGACGATAGTTTTTTTTATTGTGTCTAAAGGAACTACTTTTATAGACAAATCGAAAAATTACCTACCCTTTAAAAGTACCGGATATACTCCATATCCGCCATCTATAAAGTTGTCCGAATAAACTTTTCGAGCAATCATTTGAGTGGAAAAAGTGTTAAGAAAAAGATAAGTACCTAGCAGAAACTAAAAACGAAAAGCATTTAAATTGTACCTACCAAAATACACTACTCGTTTCGCTCATAGTCTGAAGGTTTAATATTATATGAATTACAATTGTGATAATAATTATAGTCTATTTACAGTTACCTAAGATTTTAAATTGTTTTAAAAAGACGTCCTTATAATATGATATCAAAATATTGTGTAGGTATATCATATTATTCAGTTCCAAAATAGTATAATAACATAGATTTATTCCATTCGATTAACCAGATGAAAATTGCTGATTTGTTTTATACTTTTCTTATTACTGTTGCAGTAGGAGAAAGATGTTTAGAGAAAGTACTACCAAAGTAAATTTACGGGCCAATACGGTGGTAAAGTTTCATTTCGTGTTGACTGTGCTGTGGCGATGAACAATTATTTTTTTTCAACATATATTATTAAATCGACTGCCATTCGCTCTCACCGCTATCCGTTATTTTTCTTTAACCAGACCATCTGCCGTTTATAGGTTGTTTTGATATTGTTCGTCGCTTCGTGTTTGTTTCCCATCAAATACTGTTCGTCCGGATAATAAATAATAACTTTCACCCTAATTCTTCCCAACAGAGCTTTTCTTTTTTTCCCTCCATCTCAACACTAATTCCTTTTTGCGAAAATAATAACGGTGGCTCAGAACGCTACTTAATTTTTTTCTTTTTACAATGTTTTTTTTTTTTTTTTTAGTTATAATTTACGGATAATAATAATAATAATAATATCGTGTAGTTATTGTGGTAATGTGTGCTACGTTGATTATTCAAGCGAGAAGATGTGGAATATTGTTATTATTTGAATTAAATTGAATATTTATAGGTACTGTAATGTTATTATTTATTATTGTTCATTATAAACATTTTTTTATTTTTTATAAATTAAGTGCAGTAATATTTTTAAGGCTGAGAAAAGAGAAAGTGAGAATAAAGAGTTTTATACTATCTTGTGACGTTATTAATGGGATGGCTAACCTATCTCAAAAATGCTATCAATAAAATTAAGATAAATTTCTTTTGTTTCTCTTGTACTTAACCAAAAACCTTAATTTTGATTTCCAAGTTTAGCTGAAGTACCTTATCTAGTTAAAATAATATCTATTATTAAACTAAACGTTTATTTGAATTGAAAATAATGGCTTAAAATCATAAAAACGTTGAAGCTTTTTATGATGTCATTATAGTGTGATCATGTTGAACTTAATGCGTTCGATTTCCATTCCTAAATCATACTTACATTTACATTTTAAATAGTAAATTATGAAATTATTTTTCATATTAATAATTATAATTAATTTTTAGAAAATAAATGTTTTCTCTAGGTTTTATACATTAATTTACATATTCCCTAAACTATCACAACTTCCACAGTCTCAGTGGTCAATTCATCCCTTAATGTAGGTACATTATTGTAATACGTATTTAAGCTGAAAGCATAAAAGTATGAAACCAGCTTACCTCCATAAAAAAGCGTCACCGGTTAAACGACCTGTGGTTACTGTCTTGAGTCACAATTTTTTTAGGACTTTTTCAGACTGTAAACATTCATGATGCACAATAGGACTTTTTCCATTTATGTATTATTTATGGCAAAACACTGCGCAATCAATAAAATATTTAGTTTATAGGTAGTTGTATAAATAACTAAATTGCATCAATAGTCCTAAACTGTATAATATGGAATTACTGATTTACCATGATATAACTGAACCAATTTTATGATGACATCATATTGTTTTGTCCCCATCAGACTTTCACATGAACAACAAACAAAATATTATACAATTATGGAAATCAAATGCTGTATACACTCACTCTTTTATAGTAATTTGATGTGTTTTTTTTTTTTTTAATAAATAAATCCCAAGCGTGCCCTGGGGTGTTTGAGTGTTTCACAGCAGCTCTTTGTGTTTTCGAATTTTAATATGCTGATAACGAGGTAATATAATAATTTTTGTTCAAACATTTACCGGACATCCAAATACTAGCTGGACATACCTATTTTCTCTGTGCACTATTAATTAAATTAAAATAATTACCGTTGATGAGGGTCTGAAAACCTATTAGGATCGAATATACTATTGGATGTGACATTTGTTGATGAAGCAACCGGTCGAATTGTAAGACCACAGCAGATTTCGAATTAATGTTTAAGCTGTCAGGCTATTTTCCATATAAGATTAGTGGTATTTGTTTAGGTTTAAATTTGGTTAAGAATGAAAACACGAAATAGGTTTGATTTAATTGTACGTTAATTTTTTTTCATTTTTTATTATTTTAGATTCTAGAGCACATTGAATACCATTTGTTTTTAAAATCAATAGAGTTCTATCTTGATTTAAATTCGTCGTATAAATTAAATGTATTATGTACTGATTAAAATCAAATGATATAATGTACAATTACACCATAAAGATTCCTGTTTTTTCATATTTTTTTTTTTTTTTTGTTTTTCCCATTAATTAATAAAAGTACTGGAATTATTTTTATTTTTGACAACCCTCAAAGTACCAAATAGATAGACTTTCCTGTCAGAAAACATATTGAAGCTAAAAACCTAAGCTTATTTACTATTTTTCTCCAAAAGATACAAAATAAATACATTTAAAAAAACACATATCATCGGAAATAAAATATACATTATACATTCATTGCTCTGCTCAAAGTATATAATATTAAAAACATAACAAAATAAAAGATACGTATTATAAGTCGGGTTTTGATATCTACAGTTATAGTTTAACTTTTTTTTGAAAATAGTACAAATCGAAAGTTATTTCTAAATTCAGATATTTTATTAAAATCACAGATTTAATATGTTATACAGAATAATGTGTGATAGTTTAAAGAAAAATCTGTCATGCTAAATAATAAATATAAAAAACTATCTAATTTGATACAACTAAATAAATTAGTAAGATTTTAGGATTAACTATAAACATATAACAAATAATCGAAAAACTAAGAAGTCGCGTCGAACATAATATTATAATTAATTTATGAATAATTATTATTTACCTAAAATCTACTCGGTTAGTTTAAAAGTACTAAAATTTTAACCAAAACAAGATATATAATATTATTACAAATGAATTCAAAATGATATGTCCGCGACCGAGAAATAGAAACGTCGTTCGTAAATTGGAGCATAAAACCGCATGGTGCATTATAATAATATACTACGATATTGTGTTACGTTGAAAATGTGTAACAAATTGCAAACACGCCGCGGGTGACTTTAGTAGTTTAGTGGTAATATTATACTGATAACAAGTAACAACATATTCGATGCACCATGCACCAGTTGCATCAAAATTAAATACATACAACATTGCAGACCCGACACCGATACATTAATTTAAAATTTAACTGTTATTTAATTGCGTGCGTAATAACCACACATCGTTAAAAAAATTGTGTATAATATGATGTATTAGGTATAGGTATCTATAATACGGGTGAGATCCATTTAACGTTAGAAATTCATTAATTCAAAATAATTCACGTTTTTAAAAAATATATATTTTTTATTTTATATTTTTCACCTTTTTTTTTAATGTTAAAATGTATTTTTAATTCCTTATTCCAAAGCTGAATGTCGTTTGGAGTACTTCGATACATAAAAATCGAATTTTGGGTGAGTAGTTTATGAGTTACAAGTATTTAAATTTTATAGATAATTGGAGTGGAGTGGTATAAGCCATAAGGGTCCTACCATTACAATATTGGTCCACTTCTCAGCTCATCTGAACATTAAATATTTTTAAGCAATATTATCCTAATAAGATTCTGCTTCGGAATATGAAATTAGAAATGTATGTTGTCATTCAAAAATATTTAATAAATGTAATTAAAAGTATTTTTATTTTCGAAAAATATTCTTTTGTAACGACTTAAAAATAAAATGTAAAAGAAATATTTTCGAAAAGTTATTTTTTTTTAAATAATGAGTTAAATGGATCAATTTAGGCATGATTTCGTATACGCGGTCCTAATGGGACTTACAATAGAAATTGATTCAACACTATATACAGCGTGACATCGTTGAAATTTAAAATCCGATGAGGGGGGAGGGGTATTTACATCGAAAGCAAATATGCGTGCTTGAAATCATCGATCTGCTGTTCGATAAATCATTCGCTGCGATAAATTATTTGTCTATACATCCACGGCGCAGAGTGAATAGTAATGTTAAATCGTTTCAATAGTACCTTTTTAGGAGGTATATATTATTATTGTTGTACACATATAAATTAATAACATTTTTTTTTGTGTGTTCACCGAACACAATGCTCGTTAGAGTGAAGGAATAATAATATATACATTTATATTATGATACTAAATTGCCGACCGAACAATCGAATCACCACTGATCACCCGAAAAAACCATTAAAGGTGATGAATTTAAATGTGGGCCTGAGACCTTCATGATGAGAGGCATGTCAGTCCAAGTCAAATTATAGAATACATCCAAAAACATTACCAAATAAGGTTAACCCAACGATTTAATTTACAACATTAACACTAATATAGATCGAGCAGTCCATTCTACATTGGCCCAATTCAGTCATAATATCCAGAAGAGATGTGATTATTCTCAACACAAACAGACAACCGATAGCCAAGGTAGATCCACCTCTAAGCCCAGTTAGTGGTAAATACTCATCAAAACTAAACACATACTTCTTGAATGCTGACAAAATTTACTTTTGGTAACTATATAAAAATGATCGCAAATCCATAAACATAATTAATATATTATAATATAACACTTATTATAATAGATCTCCACAAACTGATATATTCGATATCTAATTTAAATTTTCATAAAAAAATGTACATATTATATCAACTAACACCTCGCAGTTGATTAAAAAAATATATAAATAAAAATAAACTATAATATGATCGAACACACATACGGTTGCCTGTCACCGACCGACTGTTGTGTTACGTAGAGAACGATAATAATAATAATATAATATAAAATGTCACTGGTCTGCATGTGGATTATTATACAAAATAATAATATTATGCCAACATCAAATACCTTCAGTCACTTCATATTAATACGCATAATAAATCCACTATTTGGTAAATAATAGTGGATTTTTGTTAATTATTGACACGCCGAAGTGTATACGCTATTTCCAATTATAATAATAAATTTATCGTTTCAGAAAATCTATTAAATATTAATTGTAAGCTAACATGCTATGGTTTTAATAACCCTTTTACATTATCACTGCGCGTCGGTAAGTATTTATTTAAAAAAAAAGCATCGTTATTAAACTTTTTCGTTTCATTCTGAATCTGTGTCACGTAAAAGGAAAAATATTTTTATGTCTATAATATTTTTTGAATTTTACTCAAAATAGTTTTTATAGTTTTTGGTTTGTATTAGGTATATTACCTAACTACATAAAGAACGACGATTTTACAGTTTATAATATCGTTACACTCATTATAAAATAGGTGCACAAATATTTGTTTTAAACTATAACATTGTTGTGTGTGTATATTTTAATATAATTCAAAAATAGCTTTTGACTACCTACCTACCTAGTTTAATGGTTGATGTTTTTAAAGTTTTGTTGAAAATTAAACATATTATATTGCGTCTAGGGTTTAAATAACTAAACTTTTGATGAAACTATAACAAAGTTCAGCTTTTAAGAACGCAGTACAGCGAACAGTGACAATACCACAATTTATTAAAATAATCTCATATACTCAATAGGCCAAATTATCACGGAGAACAGTATAGATCACTTTGTTTAGTGTTCAACATATTATTATATTCAGCATTTTAATGAATTCGGGGAATGATTTCATGAAATACATGACGTATTGTGGTGTTATATTTTTTTTTAAAAAACTTATTTCCTCTAGCAATTTTTTTCTTCTAAAATCCTTTTGTCCGTATTCATGAAAACCTGCACTGTAGTATTGTGTTGCAATAAAAGTACCTAGGTATAATATAATATATCATGACATTAATTACATTAAATTAATAATATTATGTTTGTACGAAGAAGAATAAAATGTTTGCCATTTCATACATTACACATCAGTCTAATTTATTTAAGATCTATAGTTTTAGCAATCAGTTTATTCATATTCTTAAATTTTTTATAGGTAGGTATACATAGTTTATAATATTATGTAAAATCGATATCACAATTTTTTTTATAGAATTTAGTTGTTTTTACATTGTAATATACAATTATAATTTAATGATTAAGGGGCCTCGCAATGGCATTGATTTAAGGAGAATCATTTAGGCAATTTCTTATCTCGTCGTCGCCACCTGATATCTATGTTTTAGTCGTATATGATTATTAGTGTGTGTGGCGTCCATGCGGGTCAATTGTAGCGGTGCAGAGGGCTCTCGCACACACATGTCAATATATAATAATATTGTGATCATGAAAAATGCTTATTTTTCACTTAAACATACGATTCTAATTCCAACAGTACGTCGCAACGATTACCTCGATTTTCATTCTGACAAAATATTCTTATTTTCCACAACGTGTACGAGGGATCGATCGAGGCACATTTTTAAAATTGTATTTAGTTAATTAAATATTTAAGTTGGAAATTCTGTATTTTTTTTGATTTTTTACAATTTTTATTGCAATTTAAATTACAAAAATTAAAAAATGTTGTTCGATCGTTCCCTTGTATATATTACGGACAATCAGAATATCTTTTCAGAATGAAAATCGTGATAATTGTCGGACACGTATCGTTGGAATTAGAAACAGTAGTTTTTGACAAAAAAAGACTTGGTAGTAGAAAGTAGAGTGGAATGGTTATCCTTAGGTTTCATTAGTACCCTTAATATTTCACCGATATTGTTTTTTAAATAGTACAGATGTTAATAGGTACCTATTTTTATCTAAAAAAAAAACAAAAAGTTACCCACATATAAGCCAAATATAAGCGAATTTTTATGAGTATTTAACCGCTATTTTGCTTACTATTTATCAACGATCAATATTTGTTGTTTCACCTATGTATGTTAGTTTATATTATTTATGAATTGTATAAGTACCTACCTATAGTATGCTTTAATTGGTCCGGTATTTTAATTTAATACAGGTTAAAGTGTAGTACTTTAAAATATTACCTGTTATGCATAATTAAACAGTAGTTAAATACTTTCATGTAACAAACAAAATTCAATATCAAATCTAGTTTGATTTGTACTACATATTAAGCCTTGACTGAATAGGTGTACCAGTAAGTGTATAGGCGCAGCTAAACTTACTTTCATAAGTTTATTGTTTTTCAATGTAACAAGTAACCACGCATAATGCCAAAAACTTTGTTAGAAAGTTTTGTAACTACCTAAAATAAAATAACTTATAATTTCTTATATATACGTATTATACTTTGTACACAAGATTAAAATAATAATGTTGAGCTTTTAATTATATTATTATTTTATAAATGATAAATATTCAAGAATGATATATTTTAACTTGCGAGACTGTGTTTTCAGATTTTAAGCTGAGTATAATTCTCAATTTTTAAACTCAAATTATACGAGATTGAATAAAAAAATAAACGAAACAATGTTAGAATAAGAAAAGTGAAAGTGCATTTAATATAATAACTATCAAACTCTAACAATAAGTTATCTAATTGAATTCCTAAAATGTGGATCAAATTCGCAATAAATAAGAACGTGTTCCATTGAATTTAAACTTTTATGATTTTAACATGATAGAATTCGTAAATCATAAAATACATTTTATTGATAATTAATAGGTACTATACAACAAATGCATTTAATTATCATTAGTTATAGAAATGCGCCAAAATTATCTTTTACACAGAAGTCCACAGAGATGTCAAGCCATTGTACCTTACTAGACGTTCTTAGACGTCAGCTGTGCTACGGAAATTTCCATATACTATTGGAGAAGGACTTTGTCATTTTATAGTTTTCGAGTATATCACTAACTCTTGCTTGTTCCAATATCTGGGTATCTTACTCTTACACTCGAGCAGTATTGACGATAAATGCCGTTGCAGGGCCATCGGGGACAGACCCTTTTCTATATAGATTCTTTGGCGAATACAATGTATTGATTTTCAGAGCATTGACAAACGTAATAATTTAACGTAGATTAATTTGTATGGGCCTGATATCGTATTGAATGCGGCCCCGTATTGAGTAAGAAAAATCGAATTTTTTCTCTTTTGAATCGCCCTGAGCACGTATCCGTCATAATATTATGGTTGTATGGAATTAAATACCCTATGATCTGTGGAACTGCCAAACCGACAGCGACGTACTCATGTCGCATAAGATAGCCCCGAGCCCGCATGCACGAAGTTTTTGTGCAAACTTTAGAAAACGTTTTACCGACTATACCGACTCTGTTGGAAGTCATCACCAAAATAGTGACTCGTACATCTCGGTAATCATAATATTGAACCACACGAGTCGTAAAAAATGCGCACAGCAGACGATTAAACTCATTCAACTGCAATTTAATAATTTATTCCGTATTATTTGCTTTACCGATGAACACCGACGATTTGAATAAAGGTATAATATAAGTTAAACGATAAACAATCAACAAACACATCCAATGAATTCTCTACTAAGACTGCGTACGAAAGCGCCCAAGTTATGTTAATAACGATAATGTTTTCTGAATAGGTAATTATTGAACTATAAGTAATTTTTTTATACGATTGTATTTGACTACTTCCAGGATATATTGTATTAAAGTCAAAACTGTCTGATATAATGTATGTTTCAACTAGTATCGTATACACTATCATTTTATGATTTTAAGGTCCTGCTTTTGAATAATTTAGTTGAAGTTGATTTAAAAATAACATATAATATACTATACATTATCAATCATATGATATCAAAAGGAAGATTTTGTACAAAGAAATTTAACTATACAACTATTTTCAAAAACAGTATCTTGTCGCGGGCTATAAATTCTATGAATTCATCTAAGCGATCATAACGAATAGATAGAATAGTATGATTAGTAGTTTTGACGTTACACAATACATAAATTGTAATCCGAGTAATATATATAAGAAACTGTTGACAGAGTCACGAATTTGACTAATTAAAATAATTGTCAATTAAGTGCACGTGTTTAGAACACGTACACCTAGAACCCTTATAATTCGACAAAACTAGTATTCGCAACCATAATGAAGCCATATTTCGAGTTTCTACGAAAACAACAACTTTTCACGACCACACTCAAAAGGACACCGTCCTGCAAAACACGTTAGCCTTTCAAATCAAAGGAGCCGAAATAATTTATAATGAAGCCCAAAGTAAAGTATATTCAGATGTACCATAGCCGTTGAGACCTGAGCACATTCTCGCCACTCACTCTCACACACACACACACACACACACACACACACACACACCACTTGTACTCTATGATAATATTTGCTATAAATAAACCGTCATTGATCACTGTTGAACAATTTGTCTGTAACTATTTATTTTAAAAACCACCAATATCTGGATCGCTAGCAACAACCTACATAATATACAGGCACACATTTTTATGTAGGTAGATATACCTAATTTTATTTGAAATTTATACACCTAAATATTTATTATATTATGTTGATGATAATTTATACACTATTGTATTCATTCTACAGACCTTAATAATAATAGAACAATAAATCAATGAAGAATAGTATTCCATAATTCTTAAAATTGTAGGCTTAAAATAGAATGAATATACCTATTAGATTAATTAACATAAAAATGATACATGTTCAATTATTATTGATGATAGTAAATACTTAATGTGGTAGGAGGTCAACATATTATCTAATAGCATTGGAACTCGTGAATGTTATATTATACCTACTAAATATATTATATAATATTATTATGGAATGTGTCATGTGTGTAGAAGAGACGCAGAGTATTTTATTAATTATTAAAAAAAATAATTTGTTTTGATTTTAGATTCTGAGCGGAGCGAGGAAGCTAGTGGTTTTAACAAATAAATCCAACATTTTTAAGAGAAAAATAGTAGTTTAACTTTACTTCGATTATATTATAATTAATATTATTATATTCAGAGATGGTTTTTTTATATTATGAAAAAACTGTATAATATTCAATTTAGATGATACTATTTTCAAGAAATATAAAATTGTATGAAGAAATATTATTCCTACTCGTTATTAAATTGTATTAGAAATAAGTAATGTCATGAAAGAAAATCATCTGAATATTATATAAATACTTGTACAATATTGTACAAACAGACATCTCTTGAATACACAACATATTCCTTGTTTGCAAAAATTATAAAAAAAAAAATGTAATCATATTAAAAATACTACAATATAATGTAATGTAGTTCTATTCATACGAGACTTCATTTTCGGATGAATGATAATTATAATACATAAAACATGACTACAGTCTACAAGATTATATTGGACTATAGCATTCAACATGAGCTTCACCAATTAATATTTTCGAGAATGTAAAAGCATCAAGATCACATTGAATGGGATACTTCAAGTCCACTTCGTTTTCTCCGAACACAATGAACTAAACAGATAAAGTGAAGTCCGAGATGCCAACGATATAGTATTATTATTATTTTTTTTTTTATTATTAATAGGAATACCCTCGGCGACATAGGTCATTGTCAAATAAGACGATATCTTGCCACAATGCCACATAGTAGACTTAATTATAATGATTGAGAAATATAAACAATGACTATTAGGAACGTTAAGTAGGAATGTTACAAATGCCGAAATGTGTGTACATTTTTATTATTTACAGTTTGTTTTGTAGATTAGTTTTTTTGAAGTTTCGAGTTAAAATATGTCGTGGCCAAGAGATTCATGTTTTGGAAGTTTTGCGTTTGTTCTGAATTCGGTGTATATGGATACGACATTCCTTCATTATGTGTTTGATCGAGATAAGGGTGGGGGGGTCATTTTTGCTCATTGGGAGTCCTTGCATTAATTCCGTGTGCCCGATCCGGAGTCTTGTTAGGATGACTTCAAACTTTCTAGAAAGTTCTGTGGGAATACCTACATCTTTTTTAATTTCATGAAGTTTCGTGCAAAACGATTTCCAGTTATCCTGCCACGTATTGGTACAATGCGATTTGACTAGAGGGATTACGTCTTGTTTCGTTGCGAGTTGAACGACTGCTGTTGCTAATGGGTTGGATATATATATAATATTATTATTATAGTATTCCGTTATAGTCATAAACATAATAGGTATTATATTAATGCGCACACCGGACTTAACTGACAAACTAGTACGATTCGTACGAAAACGTATAACTCGCAAGTTATAATATTTATTTGCACACGTTTTTTGAATTAATATTGTGCCCTTTAAATGAATAAATTTGCTATATCAAACAAAATTAACTCACAGCCATATTATTGTATCCCATTCGCATAATAAGTTCCATGCAACCTTACATTTCAAGGTACCTACAATACATGAGGTTATAATAATATTATTATTATGTACATTTATGTTGTTCCCATGGCGATGTGCCTCTTCCCCGTTTTAGACGATATAATATATCATATGTTATGTTGTATTATTTACGTTATCAATGGTAAAGATAAAATATTTTTTGTTGGTCACCCCTAAAAATATTTCTGCGACTTGCCTTGGTTATACGTAGGTATAATAAAATGTTGGTGAAATTTAATATTATAAAATTTAAGCTATGCTCATTAAAAATCATAAATACTGAAAGTGATCTGTGTATATTATATTATTCAATAGATATGACATGTTATGGGCATTTCTTAGACGAGTGGAAACTGAGACCGCAGTACCTACCTACGCAACAGTCATCGAATCGAAAATCAAATTAGAAAAATGTGATAACTAATTCTGTGTCAGATGCGTTGATTCTATTTCTTCTCTTTTCTCTCCGTATCAAACGGCTCGCAAAATAAACCGAACGAGTTTTCGCTTTGTTTTCCGTTACATTTTCATCACGGAGGGATTGATGAACTCACGTATAGTAGTATTGCGTGCATGTGTTTTTAATTTGTCGAAGTGGTGCGGACGGATTTGATTCCATTATTACAAATTACTTTTCAGATATATATGGTTTGGATCGAAATTCGTAATAAGTAATAACGTTTCCTCTTACGCGCAGTTCCGTTTGACGTTTTTCTTTCTCTCCTCCCCGCACGGATGTCTACACGACGACGACGACGACGATAACGACGTGGTCTTAGACTACCGAGAAAAATATAATACATATAATGATATGTATGATGCGTATACAAACGAGATTTCAGAACGAAAAAATCAGATGCCGGAAAATCATGGTTTAAGTACGGACGCGTAGCTTACTGCCAGCGTTGCGGTGGCGCCGATGGAAATGCACTTGTCGAGTAAGCTGCATATAATAATAAAAATAATAATAATAATATGCACGTCAAAAATCAAAACCAACTCTAAGAGGCTCGTCAGTAATAAATAATTGCGCCATGCAAACCACAAAAGGCGGGTGTTGTTGTACGTGTGTAGGTGGGAGGTAAATGGCGCTTTATTCTCCGGTTATCTCGAATAGAAATAGTCACTATTTTTGCAGCACAAGTCATTTTGAGGGAGACGTATATGCATTTAACGGACACAGAGTTTACCGCCGACGTTGCGGTTTGGCGCCGATGAAAATGCGCTTGTCTAGTAAATAATAATAATAATATTATGATGTATAGGAAGTGATGTGCAAGTAAAAAGTCAAAACTTCTAAGACGCGTGTCTGAAGTAAATTTATAATATTGCGCCGGCCCGTGCGAGCGCATGAGGCGGGTCTTGTTGTCGTTATTTTTTAATCGAATTTCCGGGGTTAACGATTATTATTCTCGCTCATAACTGACTGATGATAATAATAATATGCTCCGGTCAGACACGGGGGTGCTAAAATATTGTATTCTTGAGGGTCGTATAATAATAATATTATTATAGAAATGGGTTGCAAGCTCTTCGGGAAATAATAAAATTATTAATTCCTCAGATTTTTAGAAAATCGGGACAGGGAACCGAAGCGAAATTTAGTTCACGCGGATAATATTGTTGGACTAAAGACGACACGAGTACGAATCCAAACACTCGATATAACATAATATTATTTTATTATTGTTATTTTTATGTGTGAAGATGGTAAGTACTTGGCGCGTTATTCTCCGATTGTCCAATAGAAAGTCACGATTTTCGCAGCATAAATCATTTCGGGAGACTTTAGAATTAAATAGATGCAAATTTTATCGACGGCATTGCAATTGCACCAATAAAAATTCTCTTGTCGAGCAAGTAGTAATAAGTCAAAAATCAAAACTACTAAGACGCATGTCAGTAAATTATTATACCTGCAGAAGCGCCATAACAACCACTAAATCCTAGTTTTTAATTGAATTTTCGAGGTAAAAGATCATTATTCTCGTTCACCAGCACTGACGATGATAAAAATAATAATATGGTTCTGTCAGATTCGGAGGTGCTAAAATATTATTTTCAGTTGTATAAATACAGGTAGTGCGCAAATAGCGCAATATATGATGTCTACAAAAATCAAATTATGTATGGAATCGTCTGGGCATAATTGCAAGGAGCTCAACATATTTCCAGTAGATCTTATATTCAAGAAAATCGTCATAATAAAGCAGTTTAAAAACTCAGATCAATGGGTCGATATAAACGAAATGAAGAATAAAAGAGTTTTTCGATCTTTTAATGCAAAAACTTTACTTTTCAAAAAAAACTTTGGGTAAAAAATGTATTAATTATCTTGGTCCTAAATATTATAATTACATACCTTTCACTATACATATATATCAAAATCTAAGAAATAATTGTAAACAAAATGATGATAAAAAAATTATTGCTGAATGGTAATTTATATCTTTAAATACAACTTAATCTAACTTTGTTTATATTTGTGTTTCTGGAAATGATTTCCTTTTTATTTGTTATTATTATTTGTAAAACTACCCAACAACTTTTATATTAATTTAAGTTTTTAGTTTTGAGTTTAGTTTTAAATTGTAACTCTCTATCTCCGACACAAGCATATAGCTTACAAGAGATAGACAGTTAAATTGTTTAATTGTATTGTATATTTGTTATTAAACAAAAAAAAAAAATAAGAAAAACAAGAACGAGAAGATTAATGGGTGCAAGCTCACACATAATATTATTAATTCCTTTGATTTTCAAGTGTCCCCTTTTCTGCCGGTAAACTGACTAGCTGGGACACAATGTGAAATTTACTTCACGTGGATAATATGGTTGGGCTTAGGACGACACGACGGACAAATGCACTCGATTTAACATTATATTATATTTATTATTTATAGGTACTATTATTTTTTTTAAGTGTGTGGGTGATGGTATGTAATTGGAGCGTTAATTTCGGGTTATTGGGAATAGTAAGTCACGATTTAAGCACAAATAGTTTTGGGAGATATAGGAATTCCCGTACCGAAGTCGACGGTCATTATACAGCGTTATAATAATGTGTTATTATATTTTATTGAAAAAATGAATTGAAAAAAAAAAAAAAACAATAGTTGAAAACGTCCTCTGTTCGTCTGTCCTTTTGTTTTTCTGTTAACGTGTTCATTGGTTTAAATCCATCATTTGATCTGGGTCGGGTCTCGCACGCGTGATTTTAATCGATTTACGCTGAAAAGGGTCGTTATTATTATTATTTGGCAAAGTGTTTTTTTATCGAAAATAAATTGCGTGAGGAATTTTGTTTGATTTGGTTTCGGGTGCACGAAATAATGGCAAATGTGGTGGGGGGTTCCGAAAGGGTACGGCAAGGCGGCGGCGGCGGCGGCATCTCTTCGGTTGTTTTTGTTTAATAATATATATATATATATTTCTCCTTTGAAATGCATTTTTTCCGTACCAGCAAACGAATCATTTGTATTCTATTCACGTGCGTAGACCCCGTGAATTATCACCTCGGCTCTTCGGTGTATATATATAATATACACATTATATATGCGGCCAATACGCCGAGCCACGCCGATATTGAACATTATGATTTACATTCTAATTGAAATGAAATATCAACAAAAGTAGATAGGCGACGTCGAATTGAAATATATTCCTGCAGATGGTTTTTAACGCTGTTTGGATACGGTTTAATCATTTGATTCGGTCATTCGATTCCGAGGAAAAAACACCAGGCAGCGCATATTTAAATCAAACTGAATTTTGATTGAATTTTCGTGTCAATATTGGTATTTTGTTTATTCAAATATTATCTATTGAAATCAACAGGTTTGGAATTGTGATGTATCGGTAAAATCCGAAACTAAATAACTTTCATAAATATTATTGAAAAAAATTACTTTATAATAATATTCAATTTTATACCGTATAGGAAGGTATAAAAGGTTTTATTAGGAATATTAACGTATAGAAGTATTTAATTTTGTATAATTCGATTTATCGTATACATTTTGTACTCCAATATAATATATAATATTAAAAAAAAACAAACTAAAATTATAAATATCGGTTTATACGGCTGAAACGTACATTTTATGAAGCCAATCTGTCTATTAAGAATGATTGCGTTCGGTGCTTTGGTTTTATTTTATTCACATTCAGCCAATGATTGAATTTAAAATCGATAATTCACCGAGAACGTCTCCTAAGCTCTTGAAATTATTATTTTTATGTTTCGGATAACGTTTAACAATTTTATATTATTATGATGTTGCAACGAAGTGCGGTTTTCACGTCTAGCGATAAACAGAAATATGTACTAAAAAAAAACGACGGGATAATAATAAGGAACTATAGATGAAATCGATCAAACATTTCGTCAACTATTAAGTTGTCGTGTTCAAATTGTTATTTAAAAATAAATCACGTTTATAACAGTTATTATCAGTAGCATATATACCTAGCAATTTATACGAAAATAAAAAAAACCACGAGGGATATTATAAATAATATTTTATTGTAATAGTACATCGCAAACATCAAAACCTGGTTTACGTTCGTTGTTAAAAATAAATAAATATACAACCAGACCCGCTTGTGTCCAGGGGCTAGAGTTCACATTTGAGTGATATTATTTTCTCAAAAAACGATTTTCCTCGTGATTAAATAACGTTGTTTGCGTGACAGGCATCGTTTTCACCGGTAATCGTCGGTGTCATGAAACGAGATTAATCACAAAAAAAAAAAAACATAATATTCACACATGTTTAACAATATAGTTTTGATGAATTATAATAAATTATAATGTCTCCGAATGACATAAAATCTGTAATGCAGCACCCGGTACGGTTAAAAATATGAATTTAATAAAAAAAAATAGTCGGTGATCATTATTATTATTTAAATTTAAATTTCAAATGATTACGAATTTACATTTTAAACTTAACCCTCTGTCACAATGTTCTAATATTAAGTTACAAATATATATTTAAAAATTAATGTAAATTTGAAAGTTAAAATTATAAGAAAAATCAGTAAAGCACTATCATTTATGTAATTATTTATTTATTTCAAAGGACAGAGCCCAATGAAAACAATTTATTAATGCCCAAAATATGTACTATGTTACAAGTTACATTAAAAAGAGGTACATTTACAACATAATACCTATTTACATATAATTTTGTTCATTTATGATAATATGATTTTAATATAATAGTATCCGTTAAAAGAAACAATACCTTTTAAATTACATAAACATACCGAAGGATTATTCAATTAAAAAACTGATTTTTTATCAAGTAAAAATATAAAGTTTAAAAAAAAAACAATTTTAATAGTCTAAAAATGTTTGTCAGACATTTACTTCCGTGTTTAAAATATAAGTCACGTTTTACACTTGACGTCATAAAATCATATCGCACGACCGAGTGTATTCATAAAGTACACGCGTGGTATTTACTTCGGACAATTAAAATAATTATACAAAAATAATTATTAAAAGTATACATAAGTCACAAAAGAACGTAATATTTTCCAAAAAGATTATGTATTTCTTTAGATTTGCATATTATTTCAACATTTCCATAGGTAGTATTTACAATTGTATCAGAATATTTTATAGGAATGGTTAGAAATACAAATACACAAAATAACAAAGATCAATTATACTGTACTAATTATTAGTTCAAATAAATATATTATTATAATTTATAATGTAAGAACTGAAACAATTGTATAGTAAAATATCGCAATAAAATACATAAACTCAAATAATAATACATAAAATTGAATATATTGAATGAAACGGATTATAACAATATGTTGGTTTTCAAAATCCATAATTCATGTAATGCACAACCATTTTTAAACACCAAATTTATTCTTATTTGAAACTCTATATTTTCACGCAGTAAACTAAAATCAGTTTTTTTAGCTGTATATATATATATATATATTTTAAATTCTCTTACTATTTGTATTAATGAATCTATAGAAATATGTTTAATGTCCCTATTCGGTACGATAAAATGGCACATACAACATATTAATATATTTTGTTTGTCTATAGTTCTATGTCCAGGTATACCTGCTACCAGTTAAAATTTAATAATGATTCTGTGCGATAGATATTTCCATTCAATAGTTTAAAAATAAAACAAAGATCCAAATAAATAACGTAAGCTTTCTAGTTTAATATATGATAATGAAGGTAAATATAATTATAAATAGCATTGTGGAAGATGTAACCTACACCTCAAAGCTATAATAAGCCGTAAAACAGATTTTCAATGACTCCAGTCTGACCAAATGTGATTGTGGTCCAAATAACAGAGTTATATAACCTTATAGTTATCTAAAAGACAAACAATAAAGTGCTTTGAATGCATGTGGATTGTTTGTGAAGTCCAAACAGAATCTATTTGTAAAATATATTATTAAAGATTCTTTATTTATCATGTTATGTAAGCAAAAATGATCGTTGAATGACAGATAAGAATAATATATTACCAAAATCATGAAATTCTTATCAATTCAATTCCATTTGAATCGTACCTATTGAAATATTGATACATTAATTATTGATACACGGGCACGCTTTAATGAGTTGGTCATAATTTCACATTTGGCAATTATATTGAAATATTGTTTGTAATAAACACAAAATTAGGCGAGTTTGTTTGGATATTTTTGGAGTAATTCCTCGCCCCTAGCAACAAAACTAATAATTCGGTATAATATTAAATCATCGCAGAGAGTAAACAATATATAATATTGAAATACCTCAACATAATATTCATATTACAGTGTTTGATATGAAAGTATGAAACACAACTCATACTTAGTCATGTTAAGATACTTAACAATGAAAAAAACAAATTTAAACGATAAATCGAAGAATAGAGAAATATTTGACTAGAGTAAAAACGAGGTACTTACGAGTAAAAATCAAACGGAAAATAATTAGTAATACATACCTATATTATTATTTACGGCCCGACTAATGGGTGGCTCAATATTATAATGTGTTTTACGGTCGTGCCATTATTAAACCAACACGGGAAATGAGAAAACAGAAAAACCCGGTGGCATAATATTATGCTACCAAACTATTGTTATTTGACGGTTTTTCGATTTAAACGTAGATACTATCAATACCATAGCGTTTAAACGTCCGACGACTACAACAGTCGTAGTTGTACGTATAGAAAACAGTGTTTACGGTCGAAAGTCGAAAGTCGTGAGTGGAAAAGACAAAATACGTCATAGTTTTGTTTTATAACGCAATGCGTCTGTGACTTTTCAGTGATGGAGTTTAAACGATTAGAAAACGTTGATGCACAGAGCGCCTCGTCACCGTGACACGTCATTTTTCATTCGGGATTCTATGGCCGCGATACGAATATCATTATATGTACAGCTCTTGCACCATCGCCGCCCTCACCGTCGTAATTGTCTTGCGGAAAACTGGAATAAAGATGTCTAATAATGGTCGAGGGGTTAAAGAGTTAAGACAATGGCGCCAGCGAGTCTGTGCACTCACAACGGCTTCAATGTTTACATTATATTATATTGTATATATATACATATATATATATATTTGCATACAGGGTGATCGACCAAGCACGGTCGCCCCCTTCTTCTTCGTCGATAACACGGTAATCCAAAATCTGGTTTATAGAACTTAAGACCATTATATTATATTCTTGAAATGTTTTGTGCCTACTCAAAAGTAGAACACAAACTCAAAAGAAAATAATATGGTCTCTTATACTAAGTACATAATCTTATATTTAAAAATCCCGAAAATCGGATTGAAGAAAAAAGGGGGAAAGCGTGCTTGGTGAATCACCCTGTGTCTTTGTATATATGTTAATCAGCGTGTTTTTTGTTTCTCGGTTTTTTTTTGTTCTCTATAGCCGACGAGGTGCTCGGTGAAAAACGATTTAAATATTGTTGTAGTCTCGAATGTCGGCCACAGAGTGTAGACACCGAGCCCAGAAACAATATCAAGAGAGGAGTTGAATGGGAATTTATTTTCGTTCGGCGGAGGCAATTTGAATTTTCGCGACTTGCTGATACGACGTGATACGAAAAGCGGCTCCTCTTGCGTGCAAGCGTCCATATGCGAGGAGTAAAAATACGCAAAAAAAAAATACTAAAAAAAAAAACGAAAATAAAAAAAAACGTTACGCGCTATATTTATCATTCCACCCGCCACCTCGGCCGACGCCCCACGAGGCTTTCTACTGCCCATTTAGCGTTCCCATAAATCCGCCATTGTTTACGGATTTATATTTATATATGCAATGTTTGCCTCATTAGTTTATATATATATATATATTATATACTATTATAAACATTTTTTACACTGACTATATAATATAATAGACAGTGCGGCAGTATTGCCCGCTGCCATTAGACGGGCCTAAGTGGCCTCCAATAGAGAGACCGTTGCGCTTTA
This sequence comes from Macrosiphum euphorbiae, assembly GCA_949089665.1. NCBI lineage: Eukaryota > Metazoa > Arthropoda > Insecta > Hemiptera > Aphididae > Macrosiphum > Macrosiphum euphorbiae. The sequence continues at coordinate 150,581,179 of CARXXK010000001.1, read as the reverse complement.
TAATAGTACCTAAGAGACACTCGTATTATACGATAGTTATTGAGGGGTGGCGGGGTGGCGGGGGGGGTGAGGGGTTGTGTAAATATAATTTTTTTTTATTCAACTCTTTGCGTCTACAAAAGCGCACAACGATTTCGTCGATTCGGGGCTCGTATCGCTTTGCCCAAATTGTTATTATTATCGTACTATTCCGATGTCAACCATTTCTGCGTCGATCAAATAGGATCGTCGTAAGGACCGATTAATAGGTCCTATATGTTTGTCGAGTAATCGTTTGCTGCAGGTTTATACTTTTGCCAGTAAAATATAAATAAGGACGGACACATATCCACGCGCATTTACTTATGGATTTTAAACACGCGTTATTCGCCCGATAAAGTTCGGTCAATGGGTTCTCGGGATTTTTTTTGTTTTTATTCATACAACCCGAATCCGATATATTTTTATGTGTACCTCCCCCTCCCCCCAGAGGCAGTGCAAAGAAAATCTATTTCGGGGTGTGCGTTAAAATAATATCATATTATAATACGTAATAAAGTTTAATTACGCGTAATAATTTATTTCCACGGAAGTGTAATAATATAAACGCGTTGTGTAGTTTTAATAAAATGCATTGTAAATAAGTCGTTCGTATTGCGTGTACGGATAGTATAATTGCATTAAATAACCTTTCAGTCGTCCCATGCCAAGTCATAGATTGGTCGCGTTTCAGAAGAATGTTCTTTTCTTTTCTGTTTTTCGTTTGTTTGTTTTTGTCAACCCAGAGGGTTGTCCAAAATTATTTTAATGGGGAGATAATGTACCTACATGGTGTGTATTCATTGAATTCTTTCAAGCTAAACGAGCGTAACTAACATTTAAAAATACCCAGCATTATATAATGCGTATTGCAATAATAATGTCATGGTCGGTGTATACACAATAATTACAATACACACTTTACTCAATTTAAATCAAAATGTTTGATCTAAAACAACATAAGCAATATTTCCCGTTCGAATGAATATTTTCTCAAAATTGATTATGAATTAATTATCTAAGCAAACCGTGTTTCATTGAAACTGGGAACACTTTATAATTCAGTTAAATATACATTACACAGTACCTTACACAAATTTTAGAATTATGTCAGTAGGAAATCGATGACCTAATAATCTAGTTTCATGTGCCCTCAACAGAATTCAAAAATTTTGTATAGGATACTGAGTAATGTGGGTTTATATTTTGGTTGTACAGTCTACTCTGTTTTACCGGACACGCGGTATAAAGTGCTATCTATATCTATTTGTTTTGAGTGGACAGTTCTTGGTATTTGTTATTCAATAAATAACTTAACCTAAAGAGTAATTAAGTATGAATATTATGCAAATATAGGCTCCACCTCACAAATAGCATACTGAAAACTGATTGATTATGCGTAGCCCCGTAGGTAATAATAACAAATTATTGTCGGTAAAATTATTGTAGAATAATGATAATATAAAAGCACTTAGGTATCTGTAATTCGAGAAAAAAAAATGACAAATAATTAGTAAAGTTTATCTACTAAGAAATTCACGGTTTTACTTTCATATTGTATTATACAGTTAATAATAAGCGGATTGATATTTTACAGTTATGAAATTTCAATTTTTTTGCAAAAATGCAGGATGAAACATATAGGACATAGGTATTCAAAATTTCTAGTTACTACTCAGTTTACGAGACTTAAACGTGTTTATCGGTGATAATATTAATGGGAATCATTTCTCCATAGCAAATAAATATTAAATCCTTATGACTTACTGTAAATGTTAAATTAGTTAATTTATATTTGTGCGTATTGTTATGGTACCCTTGGCAAAGCTCATTTCACTAGCTAAATTATACATAATATTTTGACTTTCGGTCTAATTGGATTGGATTGTGTATGAAGGTTGCCAAGGGTGTTATGTCACAATAATCAGGATCTTAGACCTTTAACGGCCACCGAATATTCTGCCAACCGACTTATAGGATTATGTGTTTTAATGTCAATATCTATGTAGATTTATTGTAATATTATAAGCAATATTTTGACACTTTAAATTATTTATAATTTATTTTTCGAGTTTGAATATAAGCCTATTAAACATTATACAATGAACAATGAAAATATTGTTTAAATTGTTTTAATACTCTAAATACGATTTTGATTTTATATCATTGCGCATTACCTAATGAATGATGTTAATTAATACATACATAATATATTATTTACTGTATGGCTAATTATGTTATACTTTAGCTAAATACTCACTTAAATAAATAAAAAACCTGTTGTTGCAGTGTAATAATATATTAACTATTATTACTATTAAGCTGTATGAATGATGAACTGAAACATTTTTAAAACTAATCGGTAATATATACCATAGATTAAATTTATTATCATTCAAGTTCTAAAAAACTCTTAGATGACGTGCAACATACATTGAAACATACATGTACACAATTATACGTTATAAATGATTAAAGGCCATTGGTAAAAAGTAGTAGCTTTACGGTAACTAACTATTCGCCTTTAAAAAAAAAATAAAAATAAAACGTTATACAAAGCACATTGACTCATTTTACGAGATATAATGTAATAGGTTAATAATACTTTGAAAATATAAAACCAACGGATATTAACCAAAATCAAATATTATGTTGTTATTTTTTGGTTCAATCACAAATTGTCCCTCGGTGAAATCCGAGTGTGTGAAATTATAGTCTCTACTTATACCATTTTAGATTTATATATATTTTATCAAACCAAATAACTCTTAATAAAGTTTGTTATTATAAATAAACGGAATCAGATATAATATTACCATATTATTTAGACACGAGTGATATATTGTCAGTTGACAGTTAATTTAAATAAACATAAAGTTTCTCTGGACGAGTTAAAATCACTTTAATTCTGGTTAAATAAAGTAAATCAGTAAACAGTTAACATTTTTAAAAGAATCGATAAACATGTCAAATATGATTTACATTCGGTTTCTGAAATAACTGCACTAGACACAGTTCATGTGCTCGACACTAACTCATAAATAATTTCAGTTCACAAGCGGTTTTAGTAAACACAATCGTGTGTACATTGCATTGGGAATTGAATGAGTCAGAAAAGGTTTTTTTTAGAATACCACTAAATGAGGTTTTTGAATTGAATTTCGAGGTTTTTTTTTATATTAAGTGTTTTTTTATAGCTTTTCTCACCCTCTCCGTAGATTTCTCAGTAATTGAAAACCCGTGTAATACTTTTCCAAAGTTTCTATTTTGATTTGGCCATTTGACTTTTCACTGGACAAAAATAATTGACAAACGGCCAATACACATATTATCAACGAAATTTTCTCAGGAAATAAAAAACAAGGAGGGTTAAAAAAGAATAACAATGCAATAACCACTATAATGTCGAAATGCATTTTTCTAAACATTATTACTTGTAAGGTAAAAGTGCATTCCATTGTATAAAAATATGTCGTATTTTTTTTCTGTTTTGTGATTTTGATTCAACAACAACTACAATATTTTGTTGATTTCTTTAAAATAATTAAACTACAGTCTGAGATTCTGAGAAGAGTGATGAATGTATTGATTTTTTGATTTTACAATGATATATTTTTATTATTTTTTTCTATCTTAAAATGTTCTCCTAGTAGAAGTAATAATGCTTCGATTTTCAACGTCAGTTTTTCTGGTGGGAAAATGAATATCGTTAGTACTTTTGAGAGGTCAACATTTAAAAGTAGTTTTCAAAAACGTTTGGAGAAACAAAAAATTAAATTAAGGAAAAACGTTAATTTTTCTGTAAATCAAATTTGGACAGAATATTTAAATATTATAATTTTCTATACGCAGTAAAATGTTTCAAATATTTTCACTCTCTTTGAGTTTTTTTTTATTTTTTATTTATAGTCAACAATAAATTATTCACTCTGTTAAAATACTTGAAATTTGAATACACTTTATACAATAAGTTTTTCTACCTTTAACAAAAAAAAATTTTCTCAATTTAATTTTTAAAGAGCTTTTGAAGTTCAATTTTTTTCGACATTCGAAACCCCTTTAATTAACGATTTCAGATTTTTATTCAAATATGATCATTTTCACCAAATATTTATTTTGATATTTTCTACACACGGTAAAATTTTCAAAAGTAAGTAGGTACTTCCTTTATACCGTCACCAAAAAATAAAAACAAATATAATATTTACATGGCTTTTAACTATCGATGCGTTCAGATAAAATTAGTACGAAATTAGATATTAATATTTAAAGACGAATAACGGTTTTGTTATTTAGGAAATAGGGGCGCATTTAAGTTTATATATTTATTTACCTTGTAAATAATATTTTATTAAAATAGATGAATAATGAACGTGGGTATATTGTTTTTAGGAATCACAAATTTAAAATTTATATTTCTTTTAGTTTTAAATTTAAAAACATAAAGTACAAGTAAAACCGTCACTGATAATGTATTTTATTTTATAACATCGTAGAAATGATATAAATATCATTAGTAGCAAATTGACTAATCACTATTTTATTCTTTATTTTAGTATCTCTGGAAGGGATCCGCTGTAAATCTTTCTGCAGATTTTATCACCTACATACATCTAAAAGGTTAGCATTATATTTTCACTGATGTCTAGGTAGCTTAAAATTATGTTTATTACGTTGAACTCGAAATAATTTATATGACTTGAACTTAAACGATTTACATAATTTGAAAAGCTTTTGTACAGATAAAATCAAGGTCGAAGTATAAAAACTCATTTTTAATATTATAATATATTTGCAATACTATATTCTTATATTTTATTTAAACTTGTGTATACAGTGGCGGTCAAATGATATTATCAATTGTGTGTGTCTATTGATCTATTTGATCATTAAAAATATAATTTACGTTTATCAAAAATAATGAAAAAAAAGGACAAGGGTGGATCTATTTTCCTCATTCCCCCACAGTTTGACCGTCACTGCATGTATAATTCAGATAAATAATATGATAATTATGAAGAACTGTTATATTTTAATAATAACCGGCTGGGTAGTGATTATATTTAATGTTACATGACGTTTTTCCTTGAAAGTTGTGAGATTATAAATAATCATTATTCGTAAAGAAATTAATCAATTGATCAAATAATGGATAATCAATTCGGTCAATGCAAAATAAATGAATAAATAATAGGATTGTAACAAATATATAAATAAATAATATAATTTTTTTGTTTTTTTAATTGATCACGAAGCCCGGCAAATATGGCCATTCGCTGTTTGTTTTTGTTTTGTAGGGAAGGTATTTTGTAGGTTAGTAAACATGTGTGTTATGGTTTGGAAGATTTTTCAGTGGGCACCCGTAGGTATCTGCCATGCCCGGGTGGGGGATGGCCGCACTTCTCTCCGGACACCGTGACTTGCCCGAAGAAAAATGCCGCCCGCGGCCGGATTCGAACCGGCGACGGCATGAGTCACAACCGACGCCTTAATCCGCTCGGCCTCTCCGTCCCCCCTTCCCCCAAATAATTTAATATTAAATAATTACGTCAAAATATCAAATCCTATATTGCTGAAACCCAAGTATAATGACAAACGTTTTGAAATATTTCGGAAACAGGGTGTTCAACAATTCACCCAAAGCGGACCACTGTTAGAAAAGTGTATAGAAGACAACACGATGATTTGTACATTTTCGTTCACCACGACCGACTCTCCCCCATTGTTAAGACTTCTAAGTTACAGCGAGTCACTGTAGAGTGAAAACCATCCACATTTCTACCGCTGTAGGAGCGCTATAAAAACGTGGTCGATTATAATAATAATAATAATATCTACTTCGTCATCGATAGCGGTCTTACACTTACATATTTATACAGAATAAATATGAAACAATTATCGCAACAATAATATTTTTGTTCTTTTTTCCTCGCCAACGCACTGAGTAAATATCGCCGAGAGATCGAGTGGAGTGTGGATCGGACGTTTTCCGTATAAAAATAAAACGTTTATACACATAAATATATATACGCGATGTACATACACATATTATATATATACAGGGTACATATATGTATACCTTTTATACATACAAATATATATATATAATTGACTGCTGACGGTCGACAAAACCTATTAACATTGACTATATACATAATATTGTATATAAGAAACTGCAGAGTCGAACGATATTATTGACGGGACAAAACACACACTTATTATACACACACTTTGACATACATACACATGAGTGTAATATTGTATAGCATATGGTATTATAGTAGTTGTGTAGTTTTTATCGAAATACACTTTATTCGCGTATATACATAATATATATATATATATATTATATAGGTTACGTTTAATATGTGTGTGTGTGGGCCACAGTCCGTATCAGCAAGACCGGTGGCCCCCGCGATATAAAGCCGGAAAAATATTATTGCGTGTGCATTAGCTGTAAATTGTATTTTTATTTTGACAATTCACCCACCCACCTCATCCACACCCCGTTACACACGCGGTGTGTGAGTGTGAAATCTAGTGTGTGTAGGTGTGTGTGTGTGTGTGTGTGTGTTACGCGAGAGATGGGGAAATACAAATTTAATCGAATCGAGGGTCCGCGGCCGTGCACTAACATACACACGTGCAACGCGCACGTCCTCCGAGCGGGTACAAAATATATCGGACTCGGGACATGTGCCCCAAAGGCTAAACTGTCATAAACACATTCTCTTATATAGATATATAATATAATATATATAATATGTATATGCGTACACTATTGGTGTGTGTGTGTGTAAATGGTTTGGGTTAACCAACCGTACCGGTGCCGCGGTCACAGCCTATAATATCGCGCGAATGAAATCGTCGTCCGGCAATGTACCGCGAGTGCGAATAATATTATTATATATGACGTTAAAATATATAATATAATAATAATATAATATATTACGTACGTATGATAATAATAATAATAATAATACGTGTAGACCGTGTGTGTTGCTGATTTACATAATAAATTCAATATTCCAAGTAGGTACCTACCTACTACCTACGTATATTATTATATATTGGTTAGAAAAAATACGATACCCGTAGTCTGCTGCAGTGGGTTTTCACGAGTGTTATAATATTATAATCACTATTAAAAATCGAGGAAAACGTGAGCAAAGTTTTTATTAAAAATGTTTTCGAAAAAACTCTTGTCCGTTTGTACCTAACACCGCCGCGATAATCCGACTCTTACACCAAGCCCTCTCACCCCCATATTTTTTTCTGTAATAATGGATTTATTCAAATTCTGATTTTTGGAAATTTTAAATAAACTCAAAAACCTTATTTCATCCAATTATTGTTTTTTTTTTTTATTATTTAAGTGGTGATGCAAACTTCTGTTTTTCAAATGAGATCCCTTCTTTGTTACTAGCTGTCAATTGTTTATTTGAAAGTTTTGATGAACCCAATCCAAAACAAGTATCAGTAGTTTTTTCAGTTAATAAAATGTTTGTATTAAGAATAATAGTCCTTAAAAATGGTTTTAAAATAGTATAAAATAGACTTCAAATTGGATCTAGTATTTATTATACTTGGACCATTCTTACAAATTATTAATATTAATTACTACAATTTTCTAATCACCGTAGCCCTCATAAACCAATATTGCTATGGGACCTTTTATCCTTAGAACACTCAAGTCAAACAACTCAAAAACTACTCGTACGAATTTTGATTTCGATACTGCAACATTTCCAGAAAAAGTATCCGCTATTTAATCTACTGTGTAAGAGGGATGTTTCATTTGAAAAATATTAACAATAATCTCAAGAATTTGAAAATATGGTCATAAAGTATATTTGAAAATTCCAAAACTCAGATTTTGAACAACTGCATTATTGAAGAAAAAGGTAGTGATCATGCTTGATGAATCACTCTGTATATGTGCTGCCGACAAATGCAGAAATGTAGCTCCTTTATATTGCGTGATTCGATTATTTAAAATAGGAACCATTCTAGCTGGCGGCCATTGGTATTCGCTCTCTTTTCAAGTATACGCCGTCATATTATTCTCTTGCTCTAAAATAATATAGTTAAACTACTCTACTAGTCGCTAAAATAATCCGACACATAGTTTTTTTTTACTCACCATATTCATTAAAACGAAATTCCTCAGGAATTGTCAGATATTCAACCAACATTTTTAATCATTAAATATATTTTCCACTTGATACTTACTATTCATATAATATAACACCAATGTTGGAAAAATAATTAAAATAGTTTTTTACTTTAAGATTTGTATAGTTCAATATTACCTAAGTTATGTTTATACTCTGTCGTATACATAAAGCTTACAGCATATATTATATTATAATCTACACTTTTATAATATTTATAAGTAATCAAAAAAAAAATAAATAAATAAATAAATACAAAAAGCTGATACTTAAAATTTAGAACAATACACTAAGAATCTAGTATAATTTATATATATGTATTTAAAAAAAAACCCTTAAACTAAACTAATAATTTACGGGACTTATATTCTCATATAATAATAATTTAATGAATTTTGGTATTTTGTAGTGTTGTAATTATGTAGTAGTGCGTGATAAAAAAAAAAATAATAAAATTGAAACTAAAACTTATAAATACAGTAAAAATAGTTTAAGCCTTCTTATGTTCTTATAACTTACGGGTATTCTTTTCTTTTAAATTTTCTTGAATTAAGATAAAACGAAACACAGAAAATATATTACACAAATATATCTAGAAAATAATATCACCAACGAACAATATTTCTAATCATATTGATGGTATTATAATATGTCGCCTGAAAAAATCTCTGACATAAAATATACATTTTCCAAAACTAAATAAAAATATTAAATATAATTTAAAAATATAATAAATTTACAAGTATTATACATATTGTTCACAAACTATAATATTATTACAGAATTTTAAAAATTAAATTAAATGAAAAATAACATTGGTTACTTCTATAAGTTGGATAGTTTAAGATTATGAGAACTTTTGGTATTGTACAATCAAATTATTTTTCTACTGTCCTTAACAATTTAGCGTAGTAGTCGTTGTTATTGTTTTCCTTTTTCGACACTAGTCAAAGGAAATCCACTTTCATGACTTGTTTTTTAGTTTACCACGAAAAACGCTATTTAAAAATCTCCTATACTTATTATAGTTTCTGGGAATCACTAGGTATATTAAAACCAACTTTTTTTTTCCTTAATAACACTTCAGTATTTTAATTCTCAGTCCGCTTGTCTAAAGGACATAAATAAGAGGAAAGTTGTTTCATTTTAGATTCTGAGCCGGGCGATGAATGTATTGGTTTTACAATGATGTGAGTATTTTTGTATAAGTTAAATAATTTGTTGTGCTCGTCACTGCGTTTTGGAACAGTAAAATGTTTCAAACTTTGAAGATTGTGTCTGGTAGAAAATTGGATCTAGTTAGTATTTTGGTCAGGGGAGAAGGGAAGTAAAAAATTCAAAATTTAAAAGCTAAAAAAAACATAAGGAAAAACCAGCTTTTGTCAAAATAAATTCTGTTATTTTGTTGTTACTCAATAATAAATAGTAAAAGCTTGACATTTTCTACAAATGTTCATTATAATATTTAATAGATTTGCACAAAATTTTTAAAATATATTAGCTTCTTTTTTTTTATGATGTAGCTAATTTTTATAAAATGTATATGTTTTTGGGCTGGGTACATTTTAAATATTCAATTTTTTTTCTAATCGATTTCGAAAAATAGGCGTTTTCGTTGTCGTTGTTACTTATTAACAAAAACATATTTATGAGTCATAGATTTTTCTTGTAGTGGAAAAATATCGAGTAGTGTGCTATAGTTTTTTTGCTGCTAAAAGCTTGACAATTTAATAAAAAAAGTTTCTGGTGAGTTTTTCATACAACAATATTGAAAATATCAAATATACATAGGTAGTCACAATTTTTTTTTTATAAACATTTAAAGTTTAAATTTTTACAAAATTCATCAAAATCACCAACTTTCAAAAATTATTTTGTAGTATAAAATTCATTGCTACGTTTTGAAATTGATACAAGATTCTAAATAATCTTTTTTAATAATAATTATAGAAAAAAGTCAAGTGCAATTCCACAAATATTTTTTATGAGCAATTGAAGTTTATATTATGTTGACGAAATTGGATATTCATGGGTGAATTAAAGATTTCTCATTTAACGATTTTAGTTGTCTTATTGTAATTCAAAAAGTAATAATCTTAAAAACTTGAGACATTCCTTTGTTAATTCAATTAGAATTTTCTATAGTCACTAAATTTTTTAATTATTTTAAGCTATTTAGAGGCATATAAAATGTTTGAGGTATTTTTAGTTTTTTTTTATTGTGATTTTAAAATTATTAAGTCAAAAAACTTGGAAATGTAATATTAATACATTATTCAACATAAGTTATTTTTTATCTATTTAAAAAAAAAAAAGCTAGATTTGTAATATCATATATATATATATATATTATTACGTTAAGTATATTTCTGGGGCTTGGGTCAAAAAGGGCCAATCTCACTTTTAATCACTTTGTAGTAATCAAGTATAAAACCTTGTTTTTTGAAAATTCATAGCAATTTTTTTTTTATTGTTTATGTTTTTGTTTTTGAGATGGATGTAAATATAGTTTACCCTACATTTTAGAATATGGTGTGAATTTTTTAGTTAAATATTGAAGGTTTTCTATTTACATTGGCCCTATAAAATCATAATTTTGTTTTAAACAAAAAGGGGCCAATGTTCACATGACATTATATATAGGCCTTCTCATATGCCTATCGACTTTTTAGTACTAGATTTTTATAATTATTTCTTATTGAAATCTAAAAATCTAAAAAATTTATATACAAGCACAATTTTTTTATAGACATTAGAATTCAAAAATGTGGACGAAATCAGATATTCAATCGAATAATAACGATTTTAGTTATCTTTTTGTAATTTAAAATAATATTCGTAGAGATTTGAAACTTTTACGTATATTATTATATTTCATAGGTATTCACAATCACACTATCAAAATATTTAGATTCCTTTGAAGCTGTTTTCTATTTATACCACAAACCTAACATCGCCGTTTTACAATAAGTCGGTATTGAATCAAAAATTCATAATAAATGCGATGTTTTTTGCAAAAAATAATTCAACCTACTATCTTACTAATATAATAAATAAATTACAATAATATAAATATAAATATAGAATAAAATAATAAACTTGGTAATATAATTATAGGCTGACGGCCTGTCTCCACTCAGAATATTTTTTCGTATACAATGATTTATCATTGATTTCAAATTGAACACATCCATTACAGTGACTTACCCGATGACGAGGTAAACTCATCACGTACTGTATAGCAGAAAGCCCAATGTTTCATTTTTATACTTCACATTATCAATGCTTAACATTTATTATCATTTATCGACGAGAATCTCACGTAATATTCAATCAAGGCAAGGCGACAATTATTATTATTTATGATTATATTATAATATATTTGCCTATTGGCTAGTGAACGGCGATTGGTAATTTTATAAGATAGATAGAACGATAAACATTTTATGTCGAAGAATTTTTTGTATAATATGCTACAGCTTTTTCTAGAGATATTACTGAAATGTTTTCGATTGTTGGGACCGGTAACCGAACAAAGACAATTTATTTAAATATTTTCAAAAAATAAATTATAAATATTGTAAAATATATTATTATAAACTAATATTTTAACACCCTCGAGAAAATAATAATTCTTAGAGGTCACCATATATTGAAGTTAGACCTTAAGGATAACGGTAAAAAGGAACAAAACTGGAAGGGAGTAGGAATAAAGAAAGATGGGGTGTGAGGTACTGTAAACAACGTAGGTCTCAAAAAGACTGTATATACCTACGCAAAAAACAATAGGGACTATAAATTTAATATACTTAAGTAGTTACTTTAGTTCGTATCGAATATGAAAAGAAATCATAGAGAACATGTCTCACAGTAATGTGATATGCGATGCGTTACGAACATGATTATTATAACATACATTTATAGAACGTACCAACGACCTATCCATGTTTAATGTATAATGTGTCTGGCATTTGACATTTGATTGATTCCACGTGCACGTGTTCGTAGAGACTGAATGACATATTTGGGTAATGCGGTTATGAAAACACGAATAAAAAATATATTATGTATATCAACTTAACTCACACAATGCGTTTGGGAAGTGTGGTGTCTTACATTGTATAACAATATACATTTATGTCCAAAGAGACTGTAATGGTGATATAAATCATTAAATATACAGCAACAATATTTTTCTCTTTTCTTGGCAATTCCAACAACGTGTGTTATAAATAATGTATCTATATAGAGATTGCTCGAAAATCAAAACTTTTTTTTTGTGAGTAACAAGTACATGACATTTTCTCCTGGAAAAAATAAATAGGTAGTAAAAAATAATGAAAATATGTAAACATTTAATTCTTTTTGATATGATACCCTCGTGAACACAATAATGTATAACAATTATAATTGTATAACACATAATTGTATAACAATATACATTTATGTCCAAAGAGACTGTAATGGTGATATAAATCATTAAATATACAGCAACAATATTTTTCTCTTTTCTTGGCAATTCCAACAACGTGTGTTATAAATAATGTATCTATATAGAGATTGCTCGAAAATCAAAACTTTTTTTTTGTGAGTAACAAGTACATGACATTTTCTCCTGGAAAAAATAAATAGGTAGTAAAAAATAATGAAAATATGTAAACATTTAATTCTTTTTGATATGATACCCTCGTGAACACAATAATGTATAGCAGATTTTAATTATTAAGTTTGTAAACTTTTAAAACAACTATATTGAAGTTTATAGTAAGCAAATAAGTTTTGTTTGTGTATATTATCTGTTATAACTTATAAACGAAAATTGCAGGATACATTAACATAATAATATTAAATTCTATAATAACAACTTTTTGGATCATTTTTCGTTCTTATTTAATTTATTAATTATGATTATTATTATACTTAGCACCATCGTTTTTAAATGGTGTAGTAAGGAAGTTTAAGTTGTTGGAAAGTTCTTAAAACAAAAAATGGAAATTATATTATGAGACTCATAATAATTTTGCTCTAATAATCTCATAATCAAAATAATATTTGATACGTTTGATATTAATTAGAGAAAACAGATGGTCGAAATTGTATGAACAACCAAATCTAGAAGTTTTAAAACTTTTATTCAATTTTAATAACTTATGAAAAAATATAAGTATTGTCATTAAAATTGACTTAAATTTGCATTTAATTTACATTGTTTACATGAAAATAATAAATTATTAATGATGATGGATGATTGATTATTTCAAGACCGTATACATAGAATCTAAGACAGTATAAATATGATACATATACGAATTAAAAAATTCTGTTTTGGAATATGAAATTAAAATATGTGTTGCAAATAAAATAAAATGATGGTTTTGCAATAATACAGTGTTACCGATTAATTTAAAAACTTTTTTTTTTTGTTTGTTTTCAACAACACCAAAATTGTGTGGGATAACAATTATAGTGTTGCGATGTTATAAAATATCATTTTATGTTATAATTACAAGTACAACAGCGGACTTATTTTTTAATATTAAAAATCAGGAAGGGAGGCCATATTTTTGCTAATGACCCAGTGTTTGAGATTTATTTGAAATTAAACATTTGTAATGAAGTTTGGCAAAGTTCATTAACAGCCATAATCTGTAGATCTTCGTGTAATGTTATGTCAGTGAAATACCACGGGACACCAGTAATTATAACACCCCGCAATTTATTTATCTTGGTTTGTGTGGATGTTTGGCAGGGTTGGGAAATCGTAGATTTAATAAACAAACTGATTTTCTGACAGCTTTGAACACAAGTAGTGTAGTTCTGAGTATTTCATTTAGATTTTAGATACGCTATCCATAGCTTACTATTTTTTTCTTTGTTTTAAACGGGAAATTTCCAGGTTAACCGTTAGTTCAGTGTTATTTTAAGATTGTTTATACTATTATACCATGTACGGAGAGCAAAAGCTACTTGAATTGATTTATTTTTTGTTGATTTTTAATCATCAGTTTCTAGACCGGGATTCGATACGGTTGACATGTTCTTCCAGGAATTTAGCTATTAGCTTATATTAGTATCCTTATTTTTCGATAGTATAGCTATGTGTTTTTGGCAAAGGTAGTGTATACTTTAGTTGTTAGTCGTAGTGAAATGAGCAGTAAAAACATTCCAAATCGCTTGGTACCTCAAGTATGAAATTATGGTATGACATTCATTCAAACATTTTTTTTTTTTATATGATAGACTTCGCGTTCCATGCCGTATCAAAGGCTTGACGTGGGTTTCGATCATAAACGGTAAGTGCACGTTAAACTAAAGGAATGCCGGCACGACGGGGTCCATAATACCACTGACACGGTTATGAAACATAATATACGCAGCTCATACTTCAAATAGAACCGACAAAGGCGACCCCCCCTCTCCGGCCCCCCTTTTTCACCACTGATAGAGCAGCAATCGGACTACGATAATTTTTCCAACGTCGAGTGCAACAAAATCCTCGACCACAACTAGAAGGAGGTTAGTGGAGAAGGTCCAAATGACTACCACGTAGGTACCCACTGCAGGTTACCACCAATCTGCTGTTTCATCCGACCACTCGACCGACCGAGGTATCTATCGCTGTCACAAACGACAAGTTTGATATAAATTCATGTAAATATCATGATCTCGACGTCAGCGCCAAACCACCATGGTCGTTAAGGCATTTAGTGAAACGTTACGTAGTCAGACGTAACTTATACTTTTTTGATAATTCTTGCTGACAAGCGATAAATGACAATAATAATTACCACGATTACTATATAGTTATATCATATTGGAGAGAAATATGTAAGGCATAGCGCATTGTATTTTAATTACAGTTAACTGTTATTAAGTGCTGATACACATTTTCTTGACAGGATCTTAAATACCTACATAAATTGTACAAACGACATGGCGCCCGCCATGTTTTGATCGTCACCCTAAGCCCAGTGACGTAGACAAATATATTATTTGCTGCACCCACTATTTTATCCGGAGACGCTATCAATCGAACTTCTAGTATTATTAATATCACAAGCTTACACCTTAATATTAAACTTCTATCGAACATTTAAACAACTGTGCAAACTGCGTGCTTTTAAAACACCACGTGGTGCTATTATTACGGTAGGTGGGTACAAAGTAGTTTATAAAATCTAATGAAGTTTCTGTTCCACCGTACGACGTATCAACACGTAGTTCCCAATCACTTTTTACCTCAATTATTCTTCGGTGGAAGAGCAAGCTGTGAGAGACGGCTCGTAAACTCAAACCGGACGCAAAACGGACATTAGCTTCAAGTGATTCAATTAAATAATCTTTCGAAACTACCTATTACATCCAACCGTACATCTTTCGCCGCCGTCGACGTAAGCTCATAAATAATAATTACTAATAACATTTCTATGGGGCCATCGTTAAGAATTTAAACTTTATCGCTGTAATAATAACTGTAATCAGTATAATCTCATAATAATCTACATTAAAAACTATTTTCAAAGAAAACAGTATACCTATGTTTCGATTTTAATGCAACGAAAGAAAATATTTAATTATAATTATTTCAGCCAAATATTAACTAAAACATATTATTATAAACTTATATTTTTTACATAGGTAAATAAACGTATACAAATATCAAAGTTTTCAATTAATTCGAAATAAATATTACGTACAATTTAATTTAACAATTTTATACTACAGTTTTTGAGATACCTAATTCAGAATAAACCTTATAACTCTATTTATTCCACCGAATTTTAATTTTATAATTCAGTTTTAAGAAGTTTCGGGATTTATATTATATATCTATTCCAAGACGACTATATTACATTACGTACCAGAGTTTTTATAGAATATATGATGACACACCGACGACTTCGTATTATTAAATTAAATAGAAAACTTTATTCGTATATCAGAAATACAATTATTTCACTATCACCGAAATAAAAATAAATTACTTAAACCTTGAAAAATGTTTTAATATAAATTCCAAAGAATACAATTAATAATACCTACGAAATATACCGAATTTCGAACGGTTGGTGATTTTGACGATTACTAAGGTTGTTGACGAATTGATTTATTTATTTTATGTTTGCTATCGTTTAGCTTACCTTTTCTGATAAAGCTTACAATCCTCAAACCCCGAATTCCAACATACGTGAACAGTCTTGAATTATTATCAATGGATTATAAACGTACGTAGGAAATATACAATTGTGCAATAAACAAATATCAAAAACATTACACTAACCATATTATAATGTGTCTCGTTCAGTAGTCGATATTAAAAGCTGTTAGCTTAATAACATCAACAAAATCCTAATATTATTAACGATTATGAATCAGAGATAAACATATTATGATATAATATTACATATTATGTTATGAACACTGGAAAATAAATGTATTCATTTAAAATGTTCAATAAAGGAAAGAGTATTTACGTATAGTATCTGTACACCGCTGAGACCGTCGAGCCACTGAATAACTAATAATAAGTAACTGAAATTAAAATATGAATGGTGCAACTCATCCTCCCGGGTAGGCAATTCGACCAGGTCGGATCGTGGACAATATGAGACAGCATATCAAGCAGGTAATGTGTGCAAATTCAATTTGATGCATTATTACACCTGATCTGCCCGATTAAACAATGGCAAAAAATAAAATACTAAATACTAATTTCTACTAATTATTTCTCTCATAACCAATAGCAACCATTTATACACAACAATTTCCACCTTAAATCTCAAAAGTCCCCGTTTGAGCACCTCCCCAGGTTGGACCTAAATGGTCCAATTGTGAATCCAAATCATCCCTGGAACTATTCAATCATACACAAAAAATATCATCAAAATCGGTCCAGCCGTTAAGGAATGCATAAAATATGACACACAGACAGACATTAATTTTTATTTATGTATATAGATATACCTACCTATGCATTTATGTATATTTACCTATCAAATAAAATGTTATTACCATCGTCTATAATAAACTGTATTTGAAATACATTTTTAAGCTTTCAAGAGCTTGTTTTATAATATACGTATAATGTCTACATATAACGAATGGGTTAATAATATAATATATGTATGATAAAAAAAAAAAGTGTTAAGTAAATATTTAAATTTTAAATTTATACTCGAAAAATTATTAATATTATTTTTTTTACTTACCTTTGTACAATACTATAATTTTTTTTTATTTATAGTCTAAATCACACGAGTACTTACGTAGGTATATATTGTATTACAATATGAATATACTGGGCAAATACAATTAACTTTTTTTTTATAAATATACAGTACATCATAATTTAACAAACATTTCCCAGTATTTGTAATTAAGATCATTCCTAATAAATTAAAACGATTATATTATGTTGAATAGTTAGATAATCTTATCTACGATGATGATTTTGGAAATCATAATTATTTTATATCAGTTTGTTTAATAATTTACTATACTATAATATATATTACCATATTGTAGAATACTAGAGTCTAGAATAGTAGATATATAATATTGAAATAATTGAGATAATCGAGAAAATGAAGTGAAGTAAGTACGTTTGTATAATAGGTACTTTGTCTTAAAATCTACTTTTGAGTTTAATTTTACATTTTCTAAAGTACAACGTTTTACTCTCAATAAAAAATTGAAATGTAATAATGCAACAAAGATTTTTCAATGAGATTAAAAAAAGGAATTTTCTTCGTTTAAGCTTTTGTAAGTCATTTATCCATTGAAATGTAATGTTTGCAGTGGCGTATTTACGGGGGGGGGGTCCATGGGGTCCGGACCCCTCCCATTGACTCGTGTCTCGTACATGTTAAATGTTATGCAGTTTTTACATGATTAAAAAACAAATTTTATCATACGATTTTACGGATTGTATAAAAAATTTTCGAAGCTATAGTTATATCAACATTTTCAATAAATATCGTGATTATTTTTATCAGTTGGGTACCGAAAATGGTTGTAAAATACCAAATTCATTTTTTAATTCAAATATTTTGTAGTTTTGTACATTGCCCGGATTGCCAGTATCTACAACCACTCCAGATAGATCTTTTTCAAACTTTTTAAGGTTGAAAAGCTATCTAAATCAACTATGAATGAAGTAGGTACCTAATGTATAAATAAGGAAATATTTGTATAAAAGTTATAACATATAACTATATATTCGATTCTGAGGGATCTATTGGTTCTACAATGGTGTTTATTTATTTTTTCCTGTATGCAAAATTTCTTCCAGAAGGAGTGCTTCGATTTCAACATGTATAGACATATAGTAACTTATCTTTTAGAAAATTGGATCAAGATTACTATCTTAGAGAGGTCATTTTTCGATTTTCTCAATAGTTATTTAATGCCACTGTAAAAACCACCAAAAAATTACGAAAAACCGCTAAAAATGGGATTTTAATTTCTAACACTTTGTCTATCACCATAGAAAAAAATAAAAAATAAAAGTATTTCATTATTAATTCAACTAACATGCTATAATAAATAATAACAATATAAAATATCCAGACTGACTAACCGTCTTCGCTCAGAATCGTTTTTCTTATACAATGATATTATGATATTATATCATTGAGTTCAAGTTTAATACAATCCATTATACATTGACCCACTTGTAACCTACTGTACAGCAGCAGAGTGACATCCACTCACCCGCTTTTTTTTAAATTTGTTTTGTACATATTATTATTTAATAATTAAAAACTCGACAATTTTATATCGTCTTATAAATAAAATGGTATATTTTATTTAATAAAGAGTAAATGGGTGGTGTGGGGGGCTTCGTCCCCCGTGGCTCTGTGTTCTGAAAATTATCTGGACCCTCCCCATGACAAATTCCTAAATACGCCACTGAATGTTTGTATAACCTTTCGATTGATTGTTCTAAAACGTCTAAGAATATAAGTTCTTATAGAGTGATTTAAATATTTCAGGATATTAGCTCTTAACAAAAATACAGTAACAAATGAAATATATTATATACAAATTATTGAAGTTTATTTAAGTTTTCTATAATGAGTTACACGTTTTTTGTGCGATATTTTTATTCAAAATATATTATATTTTATAAACAAATTGCGTTGAAATTTATGATAATATAAAGTATAAACGATTATTATAGGTAAACCATTACACGCGGTACTAGTCAAGCGTGTATTAAATGGAAATAAGTAGTCTAAACAATGACGATTTTATACTAAACAAAACCAATATGCTATACCATATAAGTTAAAGTCCATTGTCTTAATTTAGTTGTCATATAAACATTACATTTTTATGAGACAGCATCATAATATATATAGCCCTCGTATTATACTTGGATAAAAGTATGACAGATTTGAAAATCGTTATTAAATTAGTTTACGCTGATAAACTAACCGATTATAAATTGTTGTTGAAGTATTATATCATACAACTAGGTATTATATAGTAATCTTTTTTTTAGATTCAACACAAAATTGTCTCTTCTTATTTTTAATTTGTATAAATACGGTCATCCTAGTATGAATTTAAATATAATAATATATCTTTTCAAATTAATCTTCTTCTTTTTTTTTCCGGCTTCAATTATTACTCTATGAGAGTTTTCGTCCCCATCACCAAATCATTCCGTCTTGATCTCCTACTATCTCCTTCCATGCATATCTTTGCGCCAAAATCAAACCACCTCATCCAAGGACAACCTTGGCGTCTATTTCCTACTGGATTAAAATAAAGGAATGACCTGATTTTAGTGGAAACGTATACACTGCATTTTTTTTATATTGAAGTTTCATAAATTTTATATCTTGTATCCACTTTGAATTACCTATAAGTCAATAACAATGTTTTTGTGTAGATATTTTGTTTTATTTCATCTGCACTTTGTGTTATATAAAATAATATTTTTGTTTATTTTTGTTTATTTTGAGTTAAGGCTCCAATATATATAATAGTCATTAGCCCGAAGGTTATTGTGTAGGTTTTTTTTGTGGTCGAGGTTACGGTTGGTTAGAACAAGTGTGCACAAGTGGCGATGATTTGTCACTAAAACTCAGGTGGTTAACCATCCGGGAACTAGTGATACCGACTAATTCTTAACCTTTGAACACGTTTTGTGACTGAGGACAACCCCAAACCACACCAGAATTATTTTCAGTTTATTATCACGTCAAAATTACACCGATTTACTGTAAATTATAATTTATTATATTATATAAACTATATTCGTAAGCGGTTCGTATATTATCGAAACAATCATACACTATATAGGACTTGTCTGTTTTTATTTAACCGTTCCACCAAACAGAATATAAAACTTAATACTTTGGCTATTATGAATATTACAATATATTGTTATAATTTGAGACAAATTAATTAATTTTTTCGAATTGTATTTAAAATTTGTGAAACTTCAGAGTTTAATGGACATGTATTATGCTACCGACTTATATATATTAGAAATATTTAAAATATTAATTTACTAAATAAGTGGTCGAACTGGAAATGCAATTTACAAAGACTTAATAGTTAAGAGTAAAATACGATTTGTACGCCAATTATTTAACAACTTACAGCACGGCGTTGCCTATGACAAATGGGCGTTTCCTAGTGGTTTTACCTTGTCTTAAACTTCGTTAAATGTAACTACATATATTTTGAACACAGTAATTAGGGTAGTTTTGGCCCAAGTATAAAATACAGGTGTAAAATTGTGTCCAATTATAAAAATATTTTACTTTCTGTAAGCGGCAATGGCAACCCTATGGAACAAAACAATATCCGTTTTCACAAGTTAGATCCCTGTATGAGCCATTGTTCAAAATAAGAATTTTGGAAAATCCTTTCTTTGTAAGCCCCTTCATGATGATATGAATGTATCATATAGTACATTTAAGTACTTAACCCCTCTACCTGCCTAATATCTATCATAGTTTTGGCTGTACATTGATTAGTTAGTCTGGGTGGCTTTCTTTATTTATCCAAATTTAAAAAGTGGACATTTTGATTATCACATATACACAATACATTTGTCAAATAGTCAATTTAAGCAACCAATTTTTAAATTTGAAAAAAAAGAAAATAGTCAAACATGACCTATTAATACATCAATATTTATTATTTAATTATAATTTATACTTGAATTATTGATTGTACTTAAATAGCTATTTTAAAGTATAAATATAAAAACATTACTGTAATAATTGATTTAACTAAATAAATAAATTAATAATTCATACAATTAACTAATTAATCTTAAGAATCAGTCAGCAGTAGTCTTAACCAGTTGGTGGACTTAACAATCATTTAAAATAAAAACATTTCAAGAGAACGTATTTTCATATACTGTTAAAAAATATTTTCTTTGAGAAGTTTTTTTATAATGAACTTATGACTTTGAAAATGATTTAAGTTATTTCAATGATTCGTTATTAAAAATTAGTAAAATACAACATCAAAACAATGGATTTGTTTTTAAACGATACTAACCCATATCTAATTGACTGATTGAAATATACGTGTTAAATAAACCAATACCTTATAAAATGTCCATAGCAATGATATTATGATATCGATTACAACTATATTATTGTATCACTTGTTTTATAGTAACTTTATTTAAGATTTATTTTAACCACTGTCAACAACAATAACACACTGAAAGCATCTACAAACGTTCTCGATAAAGATTAATATGAATATTACAATAAACTATAAAGTATATCGAAAGATGAAATCGTTGCTTCACTATAACGCTTGGCCGAGAGTGAGAGTGCTACAAATATTGAAGTACTCATATCCAATGTCGAGTTTCCGCATGCATGAGAAATGGAGCATTCAATCCAATATTTATCTTCTCTGCTACCACGTGTTGAGTGCTCAAGCTGCACTTAATATGTTACTAACCCCGGAACGTTTTACTTGTCCTTAGGATCCTATTTTCCCTCGACACGACAACTCACTAGGCCATCGGCAACGACATAAGAAGTATTAGTTCAAAAATATATTCAATTTTTGATCGTTGTGGTATTCTCGTTAGTTTTCAAGTTTTTACACAAATCACATATTTTACCTTTTGAGAATTATCAACTCTATAATTTGTCTACTCTGTAACGGCACTAATTATAGAGTTTTTCTTTTGAATTTGGATTCGCTCTTTCACTTTACGTTTTATTAAATTAAAATTAATCAATAGTTGTACATGCGTATACAGGTATGTGTGAAATATGCCTATATTTTGCTTCTAATTTCGAGACCTCGTAACTGTTCTTGTTAAAAATAATTAAAGTAATATGTACTGTAATATATACTCTTAAGCCAGGTTTTCACCGTACCATACCGTGTGTAGTTAAATAATTAATTGAACTGGAATAGGTATGCCACCAACATGATGACGTTACCTACATAATGGCATTAGCAAAATATGCCACGGAAGGCGACGGACGGGCGACTTCTGTGTAGTGGAAACACTTAGTTCCAAAGACGGTCAACTAACAGATGATATTATAATTATATTATATTATACCTAGTACCTATACTGGATACTATGTTAATGTGGAACCGTTTAAATCTAGAAACGTTTGGTTTACTGAACGTAAAACGATAAAACAAATAGGTAGTTTTCTAGACGATACGGTTTCGACCGATGGCGTCTAACTCACGGAACGGTCAAAACCGATAAGTTCGCGATCCGGGTGCAGTTATCCGTCGTCCAATAGCCGATCAGCTACCACACAATATGATACGGATATCTATATCTATGTCTACCTATCTCTCTCTTTCTCTCTAATATAATATATAAATATAATGCAGTATTTGATTTTGACCGACCAAACCCGACCGATATTGACATCATGTTTGTACGATATGGTACGCGCGGCCCAGGGAAGTACGTGTTCCGCGAGCACGTTTTCATGAGGATCGTGTTACAATTCATACAAAATATACATAATGTACTATACAGGATGGTCCACCGAGTTTTCCGGTTACTATCTGTGTGGGCCACGTGGAAAACCGGAAATTATTGTACGGTCAATCGTCCTGTACAATATTATTATCATCTTTAACACGTGCGTTGGGCCGCTATAATTTCGCTTGGCAATAATATACAATATTATACGGAGCAGACCCGGTGGCGCCCGTTGTTTGTTGTTCGGGACAGGCGCCACACCATGCCCCTTGTCGAGATGAAGACCCCACGGCTAAGCCTCGCCGAGGGACAGGCGCGCTGCCGAGTCAGACCTTTTAGCCAGGCTTACGTTTTTATTATTATTATTATTATTATTGTAATACGTGCGGCGCGTTAGATTTTCCGTAGAAAGAGCTCGTTTATGCTCGCAAAGGCAACCGACTTCGATTACAAATACATATCGACCGCCAAAGTCCTCTACTGCTACAGTGTATAATATAATACTATTTATATGATATTTTTTTTATAGTTGAGCGTACACAAAGAAAAATCTCATACGATAATGAAAATAGCCGGCATTAAACTAATAAGACATGACGTCATCGGTGGCCACGAGGATTTTCAAAACAAAATTAAATTGTGGGTGCTATATAGGTACCTTTCTGCGGTTCTTCTAGTTGTGAATATGAAGAATATGGCCATGGACAATCGACAGGCTCCGAATCTGTCATAATATTATATGAGTCGTACAACATCTTCTCGTGGAAAGGTAGGAGAACAGTATTCGTGTCATTTGCGGCATAAAATCTTACTACACAGTGAAATACACTCTAAAATAATGTCTTACTTACGAAAAGGAAACGAACATTTCTGATATTTTATCCAAATTACTCAAACCGTACAAGAAATGTATTTAGTAGTGTATTAGTTATTGTTTTACTCAATGTAAAACCAACTTGCTCAAATGAATGTACCTTATAATGTGCAATCGTAAAAATATATCGTGTAAATAACTCATTTTAATTGAAATAATGTAATATTTATCTATTGTAATTTTAAAACACAATGGCTATAGTTACGGAGGATTAAAAGTAATACAAAAAAATATAATACGTATAGGTAGGGACTTAGGTCACCAAAACTTAACGTCGCGATTAAATCGCGGACACAAAGAGCTTAAAGTTTGTACCCGTGTTTATATGTTCGTGAAGATCTTATGTAGATAATAATATGATAAAAATATATGAAGTGTAAAAATTATAAGTTTTTTTCTCAAACATATAAAAAAATTTTTTTGTTGTATTTATTTCATAATAATATGTGTTGTTTGCTCAAAACATATTGGATTGTATTTTGATCTATTAAGCAAGTTTTCTGCATTGATTAATAATTATTATAACTATAACTGTATTTTTTTTTTAAAAAATCCTTAATTTATAATTACAGCTTATACCTATGAAAAGTTATATTTTTTCAGACAAAATTAAATGTTCATTTAATGGACAACAATAAATTATAACATTAATTCTCCTGAGAATTAATGTAAAGCAGTCGGTAAAATATACTATTGCAAAACCAATTTTTTAACATCGATTTTGAGTACATAACGAGTTATAGTTGCTTTTTTGATGATAGTAGAAAAAAAAATGTGTTGACAGCTCAACAAAACGCGTATGTCGGTTTTCTTTTTTTTATTGAACAATATCAAAACGTTTACTTAGTCGTGTTATAATTATTATAATTCTGATGTAATATTATTACTAATTTGCTCCGATTCCCCTGGTGCGATGTGATTAAAGTTTTCGTTGCACACGCGGATTCCGTATTTTCGTCTCCACTTGCCGAATCGGTCTCACCGCCAACAGAGAATCGAACAGCCGCACACGCTGCTACGGCCATTATATAGTGCGGTCGTTAGCCCGAGCGAAGGCGCTCCCGAGACGCGTAAAATGCATCCGCCGACGAGTTATTATTAATATATTTATTATTATTACTATCGTTATAATTATGTCATGATATTATAATGTTATAATATTATAATACAGTCCACGAGCCGTTGGCGTGTGCACTGCTAAGCTGCAGCAGTGGTAAAATATTTTGGCGATCCATAATAATAATATAACGCGCGCACACCGCTGACGACGACGCCACCACCGCCAGCGGCGCGCGTTAAACTTTCCAAAGTCGTAACTACCGTAGTTATTATTGTTCGCGGTCGTATTTGGTATACGGTCGGTCACACTATCGGGTCGCAGTGCGTATATTATATATCATAATATTACACAGTCATATATACATAAATATTATATAGGTATAAATACGCACGTGGTGGCTACCAGCTCGGCTATATTGTGTAGAGGTATTATTCGCATCGGTCGATCACGTATCGCGGCACGTGCATATTAGACTATACAACAATCGTGCGAGCTCCCACAGCGAAAGTGTGTGACCTTGTTTTCCGCACATTGTACATCGAAAGTACTGCGATATATTTCGTTTTTATCAAGACGTAAAACAATTTAAACTTTATGGTAAATAGACGTTGACAAATATGAAAAACGTCGGAACCCACCTAGCTCGGTGAGAAAAAAATAAACCTGGGCGTATAAAGGTTTAAATTTTGCTTTTTTTTGTATATCGAACGATATACGAAACGATATTTGAAGAGTGAATACACTCATAATCCATTTATACATTATATTATATATAGAACGTGATCGAATATCATCGAACATAATAATAATAATAATATAATATATACTGTATGATATTATAATATTATGACTATATATTTTCTAATCCAAATATCTACCTAACGGGTTGTCAAAGAGGAGTCAACGCGATTACGTAAGGCGAATCAATTTTTAAAAATGAAAAAAAAAATTGTTTAGTAACTTATTCACTTTAACATTATATTCTATAATCAAAATTTTAAATAATAAATATGATGAAAACTGAATCAACATATTAAAATATAATTTTCAGAATTTTGCTATGATTGAAGATCTTTTTTCCCTTGTTACCCTATGAAATATAAGTATAATATCTACTCGAAATATGTCTTTATAAAATAATTGCGAATGTGCCATTAATAAAACGAAGAAATATTAAAAAAATAATAATAAATATTTAATTATGGTAATATGAATATCAAAGAAAAATAATAAATATCCACGCTTGCACGCACCCGTGTTGTCATATTGCATAACCAATGCGCCGTGTTACATTAATTCATTTAATGTTTTCAGTTAAATAAAAAAAATATAAAAATTTGTTACAATTAAAGGATAAATGTAAGTATTTTTATTCCTCATAAATATATAACGAATATTTGTTTGGTTTCTAAACTTGTGGACAAAGTTGCAGTTGCCTACAACAGTGTATTAATGTGTTTCACTATAGTATAATATTGATGTCATATTTATTAAAACAAAAAATTTCGAATCTGTAAAATAATCAATAATTAACTATATTCTATAATATACGGGTAATTACATTAAAAACTATTGAATAAAGAAATGAAAACTTTGGCTTTTAAAATGTTTTGTATTATTAGAATATTAAATTATTTTCAACAAAATGTATGATGTTTATTGAAGGTTAAACAATTTAACAAAGTAAATATTATTATGATATTATTATATTATTATATTAATAATACATGTATTGTATTTTATTTTATTAAATCGTATTTAGACTACGGTTTTTCTAATAGGCAATAGCAGACTTGATTGATTAATTACAAATAAAACAACTTTATTCGGTGTTAGACGAGTATTTTATATGACGTATTATTTTATAATATAATATAACGAGTAATAACATTCCACAAAATTATTCATATTTTTAGATTTATAAACTTTGATCGTAATTAAAACATCAAAGTAAATCAGTATATTATATTATTTTGTTTTAAATAAAATGTTTTTTATAAAAATATAGGAAAATAAAGTGTCATTTTATCTGCTCAGTAGTAAAATGTATTTTATAGGTAGTCAAATATTGAACGAAATATAAAATAAAGAAATATTTAAATTTTAATATTTTTTATAGATTTTGGATTTATCTCACGATCTGCTCCAATAATATACAACATTATACTACTATATATAATATACTAAACGCATTTTACTCACCATATTATGTATCGTTATTCAAATATCAACGACGCATTCCTCAAATCTGCAACAAAATATTATACATTTCAATCATCAATAATATATTTTTTTTACATATTTTGATGGTTGTAAAAAGTGTGATTATATATTGAAATATTTTTTCTTTCTTAGATTAGACTTGATTTCCCTTTGTTTTCTACTAAAGTTGAAAGTGCGTAGAAAACGCGTTAGTGCCATCCTTGAAATATATCATTAAGTTTTTTTTTTTTTTTTGTTCTTTGTCTTTATAATATATTTGAATGTGCAATTTAAAATAATTCCGTCGAGGAAACGGTGTGAAATAATGTAAATACCATTTCAAACGGATACGAGGTGCTTCAGAAATGCAGCATCCAGCCAATTGTAATAAATTACTATGGTGTCCGTATGAAAATAAAATTAAAATTTTACGCACCTAGCTGATTTATGTCGGACAGTTGTCAGTCATGACAAGGCTCGCAACATTTTCCCTTTAATTTTTTACCCAACATGATTCTGGTTATACTTTGAGATGGGGAGGATGAACACTGAACAGGTACGAATATAAAATAGGTGGGAATTGGACACTGTCTAATGTGACAGGTGTAGTATTGGGGTAAAGAAATTCAAACCAGAAAGAACGTTTCCGATTCACCGATGGTACCTCTGTCGTTATAACCGACCAACCCCTCACCGCGATACATAATTCATTGGGACGATCCACAGGAAGTGTCAGGAAGGGTATGGGCGTGTTGGCATAAATTTTTCCGGCTGTCAAACAGACTGTGTCTGTAATACCTACTACGCTGGATGTCCGGCTCGGTTGCCATGTTTTTTGAAACTTTGAATATATACCGAACGATCCTAACTGTTTTCTATTTATTTTCTAGTGTTATAAGAATTTTATTTTATGATTGTTTTCGAACGATTTTTTGACGCAACTACTTCTGACATAAAGTACTATAAATCCATTCCCCCTCAGTCTTCACAAACTATTTTTTAATGATATAGTGGAAATTGATGGACGAATCGTTACTAAGCGAAGGTTGACTACTGCAGACTGAAGTGTTTTCGGTCCAAACAAGATAAAAACACGTTCGTTTTATATTATTAAATTATCATAAAATGTAATACCTTCCTAGGTAGTTAAATGATTTATTTATGTCATAAAATAATAATATTTTATTTTTATTATTATTATTAATAATATTATTATCATCATCATACTGATGTTGCAGTATTTACAATCTTAATGTATTCTTCATATTAGGATCTCGTGAAATTCTTCTTAGATTAAATTATTTACTATTTATTAATAAAACTTAGATAATACATAATATCTTATCTTATCCAATATAAAAGAGAATGCACTTTGAGGATTTGCATACTTTGTTCGTTATAATTTTAAAAATAGTTAATAATTGGAATTTATACTTATGAAAATATGTTGAAATCATATAGGTACATTTAAAGTTCAAACAACTATATAATAATATTATGTAAGAGGACCAATATAGATAGGGCTCTATATGAATCTGCTGTGGAACCCCCTTCACAATTGAATAAATGTGTACTGAATATAGACGTTACAGGGAGGAGATAATCTAATTCGGTATTACAAACCACCTTTATGAAGCTCTAAGCCCAGAACCAAGCAACATCTTCAAACTACTAGAATATTCGTATCGGGAACAAACCTTATGGGTTGAATATAAAACAATAATATTATATCGTAGGCTGCATAATATACTTAGTATAATACTTTTGAAAATTAATATTTTTTATCCTTTTATAAATACAACTATTCATACTGTAATCAAACGTTATTAAAAACCAACATAATATTACGCTTTAGATTCGATGGTGGCATATGTTAGATTATTTTTGGTCTTAACAAAGACCGTTTTCTCAATATTTGTTCCGTAACACCTTCTAAAAAAAAAAATAATAAAAAAATAATTATTTGTGATTGTAATTTTGACATAACATTTATTATAATATATTACGATTTTATTTAAAGTTCTACGTACTCTAATTTTTTATTACCAACGCTCATGGAGTTTAAGCCATAAATTTAAAACGTGTAATATGAGATAGTTTAGGAAGAATTCAAGTATTATTATTTATTGTCTGGGCACATAAAAACACACAGATTTGATTTTTTTATAATCTTATGAACTGAAAACCTATGTAAAGACTACACGCATAGATGTTTCACTAATAAACTAAATTTATATTATGTATCTTTTTTATATGATATTATATGTGTTGCAACTTTAGAATTAATTAAACATTACGCCAATAAATTCGTAGCTTACAAAAAGAGATAAACAACACAATTCTTTATAATTCACCTTACGCGAATGAACTAATTGTTCGTAACTTAAATAATGCAATGTATAAAGTTATATCATTTACAATAATTATTCTAAGACACGAACTATAGTACGATAAAATATTAAAAATGATATTTATACACACAGACAGGGTATTCTGAGATTGTATACGACTTGAACCAACTTTTAAAGTTTTTGTATTATTAGCCATACACGTCATACAGAATATACGGCACTTACGTAACTTGATAAAAATAAACAAAGTTTATAGGTTTAAGTGTAATCGTACGTTTTCAAGATGAAAAACGAAAAATCACCACCAAATCTTTTTAAATTAGTGTGAATTTCAAAAAAATTTAAAAGAATGTATGTAATTTTTCTAAAATGACACTTCTATAATCCATTTAGAACTTTTTTCTGAACATCATTCTATTATACGGTTTCAATTTTTCCAATAAAAAGTCACCATTCATTTATTTCACCTTCACCGTCAAAATTACATTTTAGATACAATAAATAAACATTACATATTTGAGCAACAATGAAAGAGGTATAAAAAAAAACACCTTATTTTTTTCTTAAAAAATTTACTATTGTTATAAAAACGACAGTGTAAACTTTTCGACTCACTCAATGAACAACCAATATTAGATCAAATGTTGTAAACATAAAAAGTTATTTTAGTACATCAATAATTTTGGTTCATAGGTGTCACAATTTCTGTGACATAATATCAAAACTATTGTAAACTATTTAATAATATGATGGAATTGGATGTAATCGAATCAATAATATTAGAAGGTAGTAAATATGATTTTAACTTATTAAAATTCAATCAATTATATATTAAGCATGATTATTATTGATAACTATATGGTAGTTGATCGGGGTAAAATAATAATCAAATGTTTCTAAACCTTATAGACATAATATTATTATCTATTAATACTCAGAGACACGTGATTGTCACGTTTTGTAAAACTTCTTAGATGAAATTTCCCTTAATAATTTAAAGTCGAGCATAATCCAAAGTTCTTGTCAGAAACTAATAATATTATTTGAGATATTGAGAGCAGAACGACGTAACCAAACGCCGCATTCGATTTCAATCATCTGACCACATCTTCATCAGCCTTTGACTGTCATACACAGGAAAATATATTAAATAGATTGTTATAACTTCTCTCTAATAAGTTGTTTTTTGCACATTTATTATAAAACATAGACTGTGTGTTTATCTTGATTATAACGTATTATTGTTATTACGTACTTAAAAACCATGCTGAATATTATAATATGAGAGTTGATTTATATCGAATGTATAATATAATATAATTATAGGCCATATATTTATAAGTACCTTAACTATTGAAAGCATTAGGTTTTAAAAAAGTACAATAAAAATACTTCTGCTCAAATATTCACAATATCACTATCTATACTATCAAATGGATAATATTTATAAAGTATAATTTATTTTTATTATTACCTATGTTACAATACGTTTTTCGTTATAAACATATTGAAATTATTTAGTATATTGTTTATGTACTTATAAATATTTTATAAATAAAATACAATATAAAGTATAATAACTATTTTCAACGTATTGGTTTTAATAATAAGTACCTCTTTTATTTGGTTCTGTTTACGAGGACGTCACACCTGGATGGTTAACTACGTCTTATAAACATACAACAAAGTACATTTTTGGCCAGCCATAGAATAAATGTTATGTCATTAACTTTAATACAAAAATTATCTCACTCATTATCAAACTTTGAGTTAAGAATATTTGTAAAACAAACTCAAAATTGGTTCTGGTGAACGCACATTTCCAATGCTGTACGTTTCAAAGTCAGAGATAACATAAACGGACGAGGTGTGCTTTTAATGACATGACTAAGTAATTATTTTACTATGACGGTACACAATATAAATGTACGTATTGATTATAATATAAAGAATAATAAACTAAAAAATATAATGTTTATCGAATGAGTGAATTTACTAAGTAAAATAATGAGTTTTAAAGTTGATTATATATTTGTTTGAATAACATGATAGCAGTAGATCGGATGAATACAATTACTAAGTATTGGAAACACTGCAATGATCAGAAAAAAATATGTTATCATTTTAAGAAAGTATTTTATGAGAGTGAATAGAATGTAAATGATATAGGTACCTACTTAAAATATCCAAAACATTTAGAGAGAAAAGAATATAATAGGATATCAAATATGTATTTAAAGTAGGTTGTGGAGTTGTATGCCATTGACGGTATAATAATACGATGAATGTTTTGGTCTGAGATTTTCTCTGGTTGACCACAACTGTATTGATCGGACAAAAAATAATTTGACTTGAGACCATGAGCCTGAGATTTATTTTTATCTTCGACGAGGGATACGACACTTACCGGTTACCGGTTTTTGTAAGTATATACCTAGTTGGCGTTATTCGCACAGTATCTACTATCTACACGTTTGGCCACGGCATTACGTGCATTCGGTAGCTTCCAATACATATATGTTTGGTATGTTCAAAGGAAACTTTTGGAATGTAACTGTACGCGAGTTTGTTCAACTGTTCGAAATGACCACAAAAATATAATATTTATACAATAATATATTATATAGGTACACACTACAAACTTTATACATATTTACATATTATATACTAGTCCGTGTCTTTGTCCTTATTTTTTTTTTTTTTAAATCTCTACGACAAACGGATTTAAGCTACTTTAACAGGTCATAACGATGTATATGGCAAGAAGTCAGCTGTTATTTTGTATGTAGACTCGGTAGACTGTATAGTTATGATATGTATATAGTTTTGTCTTTCGACAGAGTGAATTATTACCGATTTACTATGGACACAGAAATTTATGGATTTCGGAAACGTAATGGCGATTCGCATAGGGAGAAGAATATATCGCTTAAATGTAAATTTTAGGAAATACGGGTTCCTGTATGGTTATACTGTATTTAGCTTATTGGGTGATACAATGACGTATGGTATCCTTTAGGATTTCTAAATAATATATATAAATATAGATATTAATCAACATCTACTATTGTCAAATACAAACGAATAAAACCCGACTGCGCATACAATAATAATATGGTAGCTATAAATGGAAATATATATAGCTCAACGTGTAGGATGAGACCATAGAAAGATATAAGTATTGAACGTTTAATATTATAATGTCGTGATAGTGTTATACTTATAACATATTAGAAATTTGCTAGACTAAACCTGTTTAATCCCACATCATCTCGCACCGGCATAATGAACCAAGTAAATTATATGGTGCAAACATCCCGGAGCATTATTTTTCACACTGGTTTAGTCTAGCGAATTTCTAGATACATGTTTAATATACATGATATTCGGTATAAAACAAATCTGTATGCAATCTCGCTGTGGATATTATTTATCTAGTCAATTTTTAAAATAGAGAACTATTCCATCATCACGTATATCTCTATTCTCGGTACGTTTTATATTATATTACGTGACATAAAAACGGTAATTACTTTTACATGTACTTTTATCATATAACTTAAATTGTTTAGTTTCAATATCACGATTTCGGAAATGTAGGAGAGCAGAATAATTTATTATATAGAAGTAGCACAAACTGTCTCGAATAAAACCGTTTTTCAATATCGCCCAAAACTTTTACGCACAAAACAATTGAGTATCTTTTCTTATGACGCCACTACAAAAACTAACGAGTTTGAAATACGCTTAAAGCAAACCCAAATAAATAGTCTTCTAATAGTGTTTTAAAATACCAATTTTTTTGCCATAGATTTTCTTTCAATATTTTTGAGTAGAATTCCGTTTTTAATTTTTTTTACTTGCCGTCTGAGAGATTTATTTTTAAGTAGAATTTTTTAATACTTTCCTGAAAAATACCGGCTCGAGCAAACATGTAAATAGAAGGGTGAACAAACTATAGGTAATTATAAAATAATTTTAAAAAAGTATCTTAAGAAAAGTTCCAAAGAAACTATATTTTCACTTTCACAACTAAATAAAGTTACATATATCTCAAAAAGTAAAATATATAAGATAATATACCGTACAGTTTTGACAAAACTTGTTGTAAAATATTTAAAATATACATAATAAGTACATATTATGTATATATATATATATATGTTTATATATATACATATATTATGTATATATATATACATAATATTGTATTATTATTTTACCAAGAAGCATTTCGGTGAATAGGATTTTAGGAGTAATCAGAATTTGTTTATTTTACCAACCACTTTTGTTTGTTTGAAAACAAAAACTGTTACATTTGATTCGTAAAACCACACTTTTATTAATAGATACAATATTGTGAAATGCAAATATAAGTAATTGTTAGTGAACCGAAATAGGTATACGTCATCGACTTATTTAAAAATAACAAATTAAAAATTATTTTCAGTGATCCTCCGAGGCGATCAAATTGTTATTATAGGATTGATCTTAAAAACATCCCTTAAAACATTGTGCAACAATGCAATATCTACTTACTACCAATGGGTAACCATCTCGTCCTCGGCGTGTTATCAGGCCATCTTAATTCTAAATTATCGTTTTACTTGTAGTAAACTAATTTCAGATCATAAAAACTTAAAACGAAGAAAAATAATTGTAGAGGACAATAACACAATTGTTGTTAAATTAATTTTATAATATTCTTTCTAAATAAATATAACCTTCCCTTTGAGTCCGATACAATACCACGTTACTACGGAATGGCTACTCCGAAACTCACGCAGTTACGTATTATTGTTTCCTTTTAATTAATTATTAAAATTGCGTGAAAATACAAACTCTATCGGTTTGACAAAACACTATAATAATACCATGGTATTGCCGTGGTTTAATATTCACTGAGACGTTTCTCGATTGTTTCGTAGCAACTATATAATAATATAATAATATACAATCATCATGTGTGAGCAAATAAAATAAACACGTATCTATACGTAAATGCTATCCGACTAGTATTAATGCATTTTGATCGTGTTTGGTTTGCGTGAGTATACATTACTATACACATTTCGCAGTGAATTAACACCGTTATATTATATTCTTAACCGAGTAAGAACAATGGTTGGAAAAAAAAAACCTTAAATTGGTATTCTTGTTTTTTTAATTACAAAAATTGCGTGAAAATACAAAATTCGTCGTGTTGACGGAATATTATAATATCGTCGTTGTGCTGTCGCTGTTTAAAATTCACTCAGACGTTAACTAGATAGTTTCGTAGCAACTACCTATAATATAGGTATAGGTACAATCATGTGTGAGCAAATAGAATAAACAAGTATAATATATTATTATGGTACTCTCCGACTGGTATTAATGTATTTTGATCGTGTTTGGTCTGCGTGCGTATAATAAACAAACTTCGCAGAGAATAAACACAATTATGTTATTTTCTTAACCGAGTAAGACAATGTGGGGGGGGGGGTTGACCTTAAATCGGCAAATCACGGTGAATTAAACGTGGTCCACGGACACGCATGTTAGTGTACATCGACAAAGGATGTATTAGACGGTTAGTTAGAAGGACCCAACTTGAAAGATTTTTGAACATTTGTTGCGTTCAAACGAAATGGCTTCTGAACACGACATTGCACACAAAATCGAGAGGATAATATATAATGTTCCAGTATTTTATTATTTTTTCGAATTTTGTGGTTATTTTACTGGAACGTAGTTCATCTCCGTATTCCCAATCATTATTTTATATCACAATAAGTTAACGTACCAAAGGACAAATTTAAAAACGAAAAAAAAAAGTTCTTAAATTAATCCAAACAAATTCATGAATATAAATATTATTCATTTGATACTTACACACGTGACTCAGCGGTTTTATTTCAAAGCGAAATCATATCAAACCAATTAATAAAAATAACAGCAGATAGTTTAATATTAATAATGTATATATTGTGTGACAGATGGACGCTTAACTTATACCACTTTTTTCTCAAGTATTTTGCTCTTTCCCTCTCACTATCTGTCTCCCTTTTATTTGGTATTCACATCGCCAATTTCATGGAAGTGGCGTAGTTTGTCTAGGAATCAAACGAATAGCCTTCACCGTTCTCGGGGGAATTTCTATCTGGTTAGAGCGCCGTGGCTGCTGGTCAGCTAACGACCACAGTCGTCCACTAACTACATATTATTATTATTATTATTATTATTATTATTATTATTATATAAATAAATACCACGCGAGTGCAATAAAGTTTTCAAAAAATATCATTATGTATTATAATATTATTTTATCAATATTAGATAAAACAATATTGTAGGGCTAGTGTAGAGTTTTAAAATGAGATATATTTAATTATTTTTAGTTTCGAATATAACACCGTTTGGCCAAAGCCATTATTGGTGTTATATTATCATAAATAAAAAAATCAAACTATTTTTAATAATCGTTCAGTATTATTTAGATTATTTTTTCGCCAAATATTTTGATTTTTGAATTTTTAGGTACCCATCTAAATATAGAATAATATATTATATCATCTCAGAAGGCAGACTAATTCTTATTATGCAATATCTTAACATAATAATATAACTTACCCTAACCTAAAATAATCTATGGTTCTAGAAAAGTCCATGTTTATTTATTGAAATTGATTTAAAATAGGAATTTCAATTAACTTTGCAATGCATATAAAATCCAAACATTAATATAGAAATTGTTATTTATCCTCGCCGATATCTTAAACAGGGTGTTCACTAACAAAACTAACAGGTTGTAAATTTCAATTTTATGTTTTTAAATTGAAAACGGAAAGTAATCCACTTAATCTTAATAGGTCTCAAAAGAAAAATGAATATAAAACACTGGTTGTAAACATAAAAAACTAACAATGTTCAACATAAAAATAATACTGTTTAAAGTCCATTGAAAATAATATTGTGTGCATAAAATTATAAATAAAAAAGTAATAAAAACAAACTAAAATTTGACACGTGGTAAAAGTTGGGAAAAAATAAAAAAAAACGTAAATATATAATAATATATAATATTATAGATCTTAGTGATATCATGTTATAGATAAAAATAAAAATTCTTATTTTCAAACAGTTATTATTTCTAAATATTTTACTGTTTCTTTATAATATTATAATTTATACTGTTGGAATATAGTTAACTCCAAATTATTTAAAATTCGGAAAACCGACACAAAGCACAGGTTAAATATCCACCAACAGCTATAAATGCCAATGAATTTTCCATAACTCCGTTAGATACGAAATTATAAAATACTCATTTAGTTTCCCGAGTAATTAAGCTCGCCAAATCTGACCAAAGAATATATTAAACTAAATCGAAAGCTCGTCTAAAATATAAAATATGTATTGAGATTTGTAAACACAGCATCTTCGTAGTGTACTGATGTAAAAAAATAATTCTGCAAAATCCAAATTAAACTGTTCTGAACAAATAATACATACATAAAGTTTTCCAGGTTTAACTACTGAAAATCTTTCCACGTTTAATGGTATTTTTACTTAATTATATAAAATAGTGATTAACCTTATTTTATTTCCAACTTTTGAATGCAATAAAACCGTCGTAGGTATTTGGTTTTCAAAATCTTAAGACATTAAGCATTTTATCATTAGGTACATTATAATTCATATGCCGTTCTAAAATTCAACAATTTACATAACTTTCATTAAATTTAAGTTGAAATAGTAATGCTGTTAACACAAATGTTATCTTAAAAAAAAAAATTGCTACAAAATGTTTTCGATATTTTTGTTTATTATTAAATAATATATATTTATTATAAGATATGAAATCGTTTTAATGTGCATGGAAGAAAGGAATTTTTATTAAAAAAAATAATAAATATTCCCGCACTTATAGTGTACTTTTCAATAATAGCTGATTTTGTAACAAAACATTTTTTACGCATAAACAATTTATCTATTTATTCCTTTGCTGCGTTTTTTTTTTATGTATATCCATAAAATTCTTTGGATTTATCACAAAGGCAATTTATAGTGGTACTCAGCGTAATACTCAAAATTAAAAGTTTAATTGAATTAGTTTCTTCCGAATGATAAAATATTTTACACACTTACTAGAGAAAAAAACTTAATGATAAAATATTTCAAATTAGAATCCATTTGTATATTATTTTATTATATTTTTTTATTGTTCCATTCAAAACTTGATTACTGTCGTTATTGAAAATTATATTATGTAGAGAAAATTTAGAGGGAAAAATATTTTGACCATATCATAATTGTTTTTTTTTTTTTAAAAAAACGTTACTATAATAGAAACTTTTCATAATAATTCATAACAACATTGTACTCACAATAAAGTTGAAATTGAAATTTTCTATTTTTCTTGAATCCCTTGATCGGTTTAAGACCCAACGAAAAATAAACGTACACACATTAATTTTTATATTACTTTTGGGTAATAAATATACTGATTTTTAAGTTATGAACATTTATAAATAAAGTAAGGGGGCGGGGTGGCCGAGCGTACTAAGGGTTCGGTTGCGACGCACACCGACGCCGGTTCGATACCTCTCCCATTGGTGGTATTTTTCTTAGGGCAAGTCACGGTGTCCGGAAAACAAGTGCCGCCATCCCCCACCCAGGCATGACATATAAATACGGGTGCAAAATTAAAAAATGATGCCAAAACAAAACACACACGTGTTTCTCCCCCTACCAACAAAAACCTACAAACAAAAAACCTATAAACAAAAAATAGCTAATGGCCTAAGCTGCCGGGCCTTGATAAAAAAAAAAAAATAAAGTTTAAATAGTTTTATAAATAAATAATTGACATGTATTTTTATATTAATTCTTAAGTGGGTATTAAGTACAGACAAATTTATATTTTATACATTAAATATGTTTTCATACTGTACATATTGTAACATACTGTACGAAAGCGTGCGAATAAAACTTTAACTTTACATACAATTTGGTACAATATTACTTCGAACATGTGTATTAGGGAGTCTAATAATATATACTTTAAATGTTCACCCTGACATGTTTATTCGGGTGAGCCATCTGCGCTTCCATTTTCGAACTTGTGACACTTCCAAACAGACTTTTACCTATAGGTATATAGTTTATTTTATGAAAACAGTTATGAGACAATATTTATCCACTTTGAGTTTTTAACAATCGGGAGATCGACTGGAGGAGGAACTTAATTAAAAGCATTTTCGCAGTTTTCCGAAAATGGCCAATCCTGCAGCTTATGTAAACTACGTAATTACCCACTTTCCAACCTTCGTCGAACAAAAACAATCAGGATTAATTAATTTTTAGGTGTTTGGCGTGATCGACACCAACAATTTTTTTTTCATTTACTCTATTTTCCACTTGTCTGAACTTTCATATAAAATATGAATGAAGATTAGTTTAGTAAAAAAATATAATCATAGTAAAAAAAAATAGAATACATAATCAATTTTTTTTTTATATAAACCAATCTGTAAATAAATTAATCAACGAACATTCAAAAAGTTAATATATTCATTATACTGTCAATTTTAATTTCCTAATTAAAAAAAGAAGAAAAAACCATATTAAGAGCAAAATATGGTATTAACGTTGTATTCAGTTATGGTTATCAAATGAATGTATAATTTTTAGTCAAAATTGGTGACCATGATTTTTTTCTAACAAATTTAGTATTGACTTATTTATCTTAACGTTTACAACACTAATTACGTTATTTAAATCGAAATTAATTCGTTGTTATTATTTTAGGTTGTAAAAATTCAAAAAAATATAATTTCAACTTTAAAAAATGTACTAAGGTTTTATTTATGAGCATTTGAAGAAAATAAAAATAAGTTATAAAATATAGACACGAATACAGCAACAGTTTTGATTACTTTATTATTGAATTTCGAATAACTTATATAATATGCAAAATATTTCAACATCCATATTGTACTATAATATGTTGCGATTACGATAAAATTATTTTATTATATTGACATAATTAAAATAATATGAAATTACCTACTTTATATAATATTATTTAATATTGTATTTCATTATTTCGTATAAGTGTGATCACGATAAGTGGAAACACTCAATAACTATGTTCAGGCTTCTATTATATTTCAATTCTGATTTTTTGGCTAACTAATAAACATTATTATACACATTTTCAAATAATTAGACTATTTTTGTGACAGTTAATTTTGCGCATGCGCACAATAATTTTTTTTTTAAATGGCATGACCTTTTTTTGACCACAAATTATTTTTTTGTGTATTTTTTAATAAATTTCAATGGTTGAATTTCTTTTCTAAGTTAAAAAATGGCCGAGTTATAGTAATCTGATTTTATGTTATTTGCATGGGTATAACAGATTATAAAATAATAATAAATACGTAAAATAGAAATACAAACATTGATTTTTTTGTTACTAAAAGTTTTATTTATCTAACAAATTGTTCAAACTGTGCACCATGGTGCTGTAAACAAAATTCAATACGAATTACAAATTCTCGGTTAATAGCAGAAATAATTTGTTCCTCTGTTTTCAAATTACAGCTGCAATTATTTTGTTTTTCAAATCAAGAAGACACTAGGCGGATTGGCATACACAACCGTTTTCAAGTGACCCCATAGGAAGTAATCTAAGGGTGTAAGATAACTATAATAGATAAGTATTAAATTTGTTTTAAAACTACAAGATATCGACTTTTATTTCGTATTAGTTACTGACACTAGTTGCACTTACTGCAGAATAATATCGACTGTCGAAAATTCCTTAATTTGAATTATAACTGGTACCTATGTACTTATGATATTATTTATACATTATAACTATAATACAATTACTGAGATAAGTTTAATAAAGATAAACTTAATAAGTAGACAGGTATTTCATAAATTGGATTAGTTATTTTAATTTTTATTATTACGTATTTATTATTATTTTATAATTTGTTATTCACATGCAAATAACATAAAATCAGATGACTATAACTCGGCCAATTTTTAACTTAGAAAAGAAATTCAACCACTAAAAATACACAAAAAATTAATTAGTGGTCAAAAATAGTTCATGCCATTTAAAAAAAAAAAAAAATGTTGTGGGCATACGCAAAATTAAGTGTCACAAAAATAGTCTAATTACTTGAAAATGTGTGTATCTAATAATGTTTATTGCCAAAAAAGCAGAATTGAAATATATGAAGCCTGCACATAGTCATTGAGTGTTTCCACTTATATATGTATATGGACACTAAAAATCAAATGAAATAATTTCAAAATATAATACCTAGCATTATGAAATGTCGTTTTAATTTTGAGCCAACGATTTTAATGCGAGTTCGAGGAACGGATTTGAAACCGTTGTCTTTGTATATGTATCGTACGAATCCCATTTGTTGATAAAAATTAATACCAATAAAAATGAAATACGTTTCCCTACTCAATTACCATTTTAGTCGAGGATAATTTCGCGAAACGGCTGAGAATAACGAGAAAAGTTTCCTAATACGGGTCGCCGTCGTCGTTCACTGTCTCACTAACAACGACTACACTGCTACTAATATACGCACTAGCCCATACTCTGCAGTTACTGATACAACGACGACTACAACTACTAATGTTTCTTGTCATTCCGACGTAGGACGGAAAACTTGTGACAGATTTACGAACCCCATTGGCGATGCCGCCCGCTTATCAGTCTCGTTTCTGTGATTTTCTTCAGTGATTTCGTTCCGACGTACCTATAACCCCGCAACAACGCGGGGCGGTGCGGAAAAAACATAATAATAATAATAATAATAATAATAATATGTCATAATCAAGTCCAAACGACGACACAAACTATACAGTGTACGCGTATCGTGATTTCGAAACAACGAATTTTTATCATTATCCGACTGTATAGTATTATTATGTCGAGAATTTCCCAGAGCCGTGTTACGATAATATTATAATAATATAGTACCGTCGTGTGCATACGAGATAGAATATTTGAATCAGTCGCGCCTATTGTGTTATGTTGATGTAAATCACATTAGACGACGGTACATATTATTATCGTCACATTGACGATATCGATTAAATGCGTTGTGCTAGAGTGAAATGTGTTTTGACGAATGTGTTACGTAGGTAGGTAGGCCGGAAAGACACTGTGAATATACAGAGATACCAATTACATTACCCTCGATTCTCCTCCATATTTTCGTTGAAAATATTTTGAAAAAATTAGTCGAACATGCGAGCAACTATAGATTTATGACGTATGTGCGTATTTATTGAATTATAAACTGAAGCTTCGATTTCGGCTTTTATGCTATTTTACACGATTAAGGCCGGATTCTAGGGATTATACATAATAGATATAGGTTTTCAATAAACCGTGCAATACAATGTCTCAACAAATAAAAACAATAATAATATGTATTAAATATAATATATACAGTCGATTCAGTTTACTCATAATAGAAGAATGGAGAGGACAAGCAGTGGGTCGAGGTCTTTAATGTGTGGAAGAGAAAAAGCGGGTCTGTCGCTCCCACAAGGGGTCGTTTGTAAAGTTATGTTGTTTATGTATATTGTAACCTCTTATAATTGTTCAATTAATTTCCGTGTGGTAAGATTGAATAGCCTAACCATTCTTATATTATCTATGCGCTTATTTTTGAAAACAAAATAACATCGAGAGCGCTGCTATGACTTTGGGCAGCGGTTTCCTCCCTAAACTTATGTGGGATTCATATTTCGATACACACTGATTATAAAGTGATAATTATTCAAAAAATATGAACGACACTGTTTTTGTTGAGTAAGATTTGTTGAATTAATATTTTTAATTCAAATATTATAGTTTAAAACTTATTTATCATTAAATCATATATTTGACTTTAAGAAATATACCCCCAACTAGATTAACGCTGTCGAAGGTGAAGAAGTTTTGATCGACCGACCTTTTATCAGTCCCACCGAAGATGACTGCGGTTTTGCCCACCTGCAGGAGGCCATCGTTATTTTGTTTTATTCATAGAGACACCGA
The DNA here is from genome assembly GCA_949089665.1 of Macrosiphum euphorbiae. Taxonomy (NCBI): domain Eukaryota; kingdom Metazoa; phylum Arthropoda; class Insecta; order Hemiptera; family Aphididae; genus Macrosiphum; species Macrosiphum euphorbiae. The sequence continues at coordinate 150,538,481 of CARXXK010000001.1, read as the reverse complement.
TTAATAATAAAAACCTATTAATCGGGACCAGGCGCAGATACAATGGGGTGGGGAGGGAGCATGGAGTCTGAAGCCCCACATTAACACTTCGGGGTACTTAACATTTTTCAATGTTTACCTAAATGTTCTGTTTATTAACTAAAGTAAAGAAGTTAGATGAGCAATACTATACTTAAAACATAGTAGGTGTGTATTGCTTATTGACAGTTAGGAGTGATTGATAATCGTAATTTTTTTCCTGTACCCCCCACTTTTTTTTCATTTATAAATCCACAGCTGATCTGTGAATCAATAATTATAAAAATAATTGTAATTTCGTAGTGTTCACAGCTTATCTGGGCCACGAATTTAAATAATTGGGACATTCTCATCGCGTTTATTTTACCAATTAGGTATGATCAATAAATAATAATCCAACAATATTCACGTAATTGAATTAATTGAATTAATTATTAGATTAAAATATGTATACATACATTTAATCTTATGTTTATCGTACGTACATACTCATGCTAGTTTTCTTAAATAAGATAAAAAAAAAAATTAAAAATTAAAAAATAATATATTACCATCAATAAGTATTAAGTAGTGTATTGTATCGTGTCGTGCTTTCCTTTTTGTATTAATAAATATGTTATTTCTGTAATATGTATGTTTATTGTATACATTAATAATAATAAGAAAAGTAATAAAAGTATAAAAAACCAGTAATCAACAAATGTATTGGTATGCTTCTTTTTTTTAATTTTGGATATTGAGACAAAATAACACTCAACCTATGTGTTCCAATAAAGCGGAGTAAACT